>RZIO01000001.1:1196695-1290882 GCA_004338095.1 Gloeostereum incarnatum | reverse complement strand
GACTCGTGTTCGTTTTTAATACCTGTTGAGCGGTTACCTCTACATAACATCGCTTGCATTTGCTGTCAGGCAGGCCGTATCGCGCATTGTGTACTTGGGAAGCTATATAATAATAGGCATAGAAGAGATAATTTATTCCATTGATATCGTATCGTAAATACTACGGATTGGCCATGAGAAGTAAGTAGTAGAGAGATACGCGCTGCGTAATAGCTCGTAAAGTCATTTCCATTTAGATGGCATGCTGGATCATGAACTGGCAACATGTTCAGAACCAGTTCAGAACGCTTTGGGAACGTTCATGGTGCGGGAGGCTGAGAGAAAACTGGATATGGATAATGGTGGGATGGCCCTGGAGTCGACATTTGACCTTGGATAGACGGCATCCTGCCATGATCAGATCCGGGAATTTCGCCCCAAGAGGACGAGGAGGTGGTGGTGGTGGAAGGGGACTCACGCACATGTCCATGAGGAACGTCATGGCCGTAGGAAGAAGATGAAGTGGAAGACCTCGGGGCTGCATATGGATTGGCCGGGTAGGGACCTGGGACATAGCCTGGCATGTACCTATACTGCTCCCACCCTGAAGCAAAGGGAGGGGAATCTGCAGGTACGCTTCTTGCTTGCACGCTTGGCGTGGGATTGATGCCTCGTGGTATTACAGGCTGCGAGAGGGAGTGGGATGGACTAAAGGCTGATGGCGGGCCAGAAGGGGCTTGTGGTGTAGATATGGGGGGATGAGGAATGGGAGGGACTGATGGGGTGAATGCGGAAGGTGCCCGGGGGGTGACGGGAGGCGGTTGAGATAGCAGGGGAGCAGAAGGACCAATAATGGGGTGGGTAGGTAGAGGCGGGGGATACTGTGGATACTGGTGGTAGCTACTGTAATTGTACCATGATGGAACACTTTGATGTTGGGTCGATCGAGGCGTTGATGGACCTACAGAGTGGCGTTTCCTTTCGCCTGGAACATAATCAACAGTAACACGATCTGCCACCCAGGGCAAATCTTTGAATGCTTTCCAAAGTTTTGGTATGCGACCAAGGTATGACCCAAAGGAATGAATCGTGCTATAAGCAGAGACAGAATCCATTTTAGCGTAATCCGACGCTGGTCTCGGCTCCACCAAAACAGCCTCCGGACTCTGTGCATGAGAAATCACTGGGAGGGGTCGATATGGGTCATGTCCGATAGCGGTGGAATCAGCATCTAATGCATCATCTTGTCCCAGGATGGTCTCTGAAGAGGGAGTTGATACCCCTCGCCTGGATTGACCAGCTTCGACATCAGGCTGAGTATTGTTATACGGGGGAGCAGAGTATGGCGACTGATGCTGTGGGTGCTTGACAGCAGGACTGGGCTCGGGGAATGCACCGGTGCCTCTCGATGGTCTAACCTGCTTTATTGCATGACGCAGGTTTTTGACGAATCCTCCGACGAAATGCTTGCCATCATCTGTGTCGTTCTCTGCAACACGGTTACGCGACTCCTGCTCTGCGACTCCTGCTGAGAATGGAGCATCTGGATCCAAGTTTATCGCATCTGCATCAGCCTGGAGGTTGTCTGGTGGGGGAGGAGGACGATTGGAAGGAAAATGGATGGGATGATGAATGCTTGACATAGGCCTCATAAAACAAAACTTTGGAGGCAACAGCTGCGTGTAAGAGAGGTACAGATTCAAGTCGTGAATCCAGTCTGAGTCTTAAGTCATACGGACTCCGGACCGGTAGCGCCGAGCCTTCCCTTCCCCACTGCTCCTTTTTAAGAGCTCATGCTATGTAGGCCGCCATAGAGCTGCTTTACAAACTATTTCGGAGCCTATATAGGCACGTTTCGGTAGAATTTTATTATTTTTCTACACCGGCGGGCAAGCACCGGGTTACGATCACTCATAAGTACTTCTCGCATCTCGATAATCAAACAGTCACCCACACTCAAGTACACCATGGACTCCTCCCAGCCTACCATCAGCTTTCCGCCAGTTTCTTTCTCGTCGCCAACCGAGGTTGTTCATGTGGAATATGACATCAACAACCCCCCTCCACCTCCTCCCAGTGATTGGACGCGCTTTGTGTGCATCAGCGACACCCATTCCAGATCCTTTCAGGTCCCCCCTGGAGATGTATTGCTTCACAGTGGGGATTTAACCAATACAGGAACTTTGAAAGACTTTGAGAAAACCATGGGCTGGATAACTTCCCTTCCCCATCCGACCAAGATGTATGAGGCTGAAATGTTGCATTTCACCACTCCGAATACTGAAGCGCGTTCCAGCCTGATTGCAGGGAATCATGATCTCACTCTTCACGAAGGCTGGTATGATACGAACTATGGTCGGTGGCACGGGACAAAGAAGCAGGTGAGGCGGTCTTTTGCGAATCGCCCCTCATGTTCATCCAGCCTCAGGATGTCAAACCGATCTATGAACTCGTGAAAGGGGAGAAAGCAAAGATAGCTGGTGTTGTTTATCTTCAGGACGAACTATATGAACTCCAGACAAAGCCGGACGGTAGGATTTGGACAGTCTATGGTTCACCGGTCCGCCTCACCTACCCTCTTTCGATCACTGTACGAAGCTGACTTGCTTTCCACAGTGGTCCCCCGAATTCTATGAATGGGCCTTCAATTATTGTGCTGACGAGGCCGATGGTGCGCGTGCCATTTAATTTTATGTTCCACGTTGTCGTGCTCAGTATTGTTGAACAGATCTAATCGCCAAATTCCCGAAATCTGACATCCTGTAGGTATACATATCCTTCACGACTAGCATGCTAGCCTCAACATTTTTCTCAGTCTCACGCACGGTCCGCCTCACAATCTCTTCGACAATACGAGTGACAATGATCATCCTGGATGTGATGCGTTGGCTGCGCGTCTACCCTTTCTACGTCCCCGTCTTCATCTCTTTGGCCACATTCACGAGGCTCACGGCGCCTACATTCATTCATGGGCTCCGGAGGCTGAATGGACCCCCGGCGTCCAGGTGAAGCCGAATTCGTCTCCCAACCTTGCTCCCTTTGAGGTCGATGTGGACGATCCTGACCTGAAGCCAGATGAGGAGAACATTGAAGCCCGAGATAGAACCGTATTCGTTAACGCCGCCAACTGGCCCTCTGGTCATCGAGCCTACGTCCTGCCAAAGAGAAAGTTCGGGGGAACTGGGTTTTTGCCCGTCATCGTAGACATGAAAGATTAAACGAAAGCATATGTATATTGGATCTGATATGTGGATGTGCGCTTATAAGGTCCGTGATGAATAATTGGTATACAAATTAGCAACGAACTGAGTGACTACTGGTGCTGAGTGTTAAACGAGGAAGGAGGAATGGTACTCATACAATGTGGCAAATGCAGAATAAATATTGAGCACTGCAGGAGAGCTCTCATGCTGAAATGGAGGGATTAATACGGACAAATAGAGAAGAGAAGAGGTATTGGTTGAGTTGAGCATCATACAGTGGCAAGTGTCGATAGCCAGACAGCAGGCTTCCTAGAGAAGCGCAGAAGTAGGCGAGGGCGCTGTCATCGTCATCGCCCTCTTGCTTCACTGCAAAGCGCACAAAGATCAGATCGTGCATCTCTGCCACACATGTGAAGGGGATGCGGAGTTTCTCTTCCCATACAGGATTGAAGCCGTTGTTCTTCACAACACTCGTGCGATATGAGATAGTCTTTGCCTCTACAGAAGGGGTAGGGCTGACTACCCCCGACGCATCAGGCGTGGCAGCAGCCGCAGCGTTCGCGAACGGCGAAGTCCAGTCTGGGACATGGACAGTTACCTCGACAAAGGGATCTATAATGGATTTGTCGACAATTTCCCGCCCCGAGGAATCTTTGGGTCTAGGAAGCTGCTGCGCGGATATGATCGTGAGGTCGAGGAAATGAGTCTGGTGTTGGGACAACACATCCTTGGATGGCTCGCGCAGGGGACGTGGCTTCAAAACATAGCCTGACCGTCCGTTGCGCTGAAACATTGCATGATTGATCATGTATCCTAGATCTGTGAAAGACGTTAAGGGATAGTTGGCTCAAATGGTGCAATGGAGGGCTTGCCAAACGTCTGCCAATTCAAAGCCACAAGCTGCGCACCGGCGCTCCAATACCGGTGAGGCTCGTAGTTCGAGGAACTCAACCGCGTTCCCTTGGGATAAATCCTGACCAGATGTGTCTTGGTATGCTTGATAATGTCCAGCATGCCATGCTTCATCATCTTCCGCGCTGTATTCTCCGAAAGAGAGAACATATGCTCTACAGCGTACTCTTCTTTACGATTGATACCGCGGCATTTGACGCCGACTGTATAAACGAGCAGAGAAAGAAGAGCCAGAGACATTTTCGGCTTAACTTTTTCCGACGGAGATTTGGGTGACTTCGGGGTAGAAGTAGATGAGCCCCGTACACGTTTCATGACACTCCGGGCGCGGTTTAGAGATTCTTCGACAAAGTCCGAATCTGAGCTAGATGAAGACGAAAGGGACGTGTCAGACACCACGGCCTCGGGTTCAGCTTGGGGTTGTTGGAGAAGAAAGAGGTTCTTTGCCTAGAAGGACACTAGTCAGAGAGAATGCGTATTGCGAGACCCCGATCACGGACCTTGAGTAGAATTTTCCCTTTGAGATCTTCTGGACTAGGTAGCACCGTGACAGGGGGTCGAGGCTCTACAGGGGCAGTAACAAGAGCATCGCCAAAGACGTCTCGCATGATCTTTGCTAGCATGTCCTGCTGTGCGACCCCAGCATGAATTTCGGCAGAAATAATAATTGGGTAGGGAGAAGAGACGAATCCGTATTTCTTGATCGCTTCACAGACCTCTCTGACGGAAACTTTGGAGGTAAATGTTTTTCCATGGAAGATCATAGGCTCCGTGTCGCCGTCGTAGATGTCCACTGTCCTCATCATCATGTAAGCGAGATAGTGGGGATATGAAGCAGTGGAAGAATGGACGTACATTCGACAGTGCGACAGCTGTGCAACAGTGCGCGGATATACCCTTCGATTGTGCTGACGCCGACAAGTTGGTGTCCAACGAGATACGTATTGTGAGATGAAGAGATGTAGTATTCCGACAACGGCCGTGTCATATCATGCCAGATCCCTTTGTTGTCATCCATAACGGAAGAATTCTCGGGGGAAAGAAGAAAAGAGGCGAAAGCTTCCGGAGGCATGATAGACGTTTCTCCATCAACAGTCGCATATTTGTCAAAAACCTTCCTCAGCTCTTCATTGCCAAGCTGGGACTATGATAACGTTAGATCCCAGGCAATGAGGAGGCCCAAAAAAGCACTACCTTCTGCTTTTCGACCATGAAGAATTCGAAGGTCTCAAAGGTGAACTGGTCCTTCGTCCGGGCTTTGAGCTTCTTATAAAGTCGATCGACTTCTGGCCGTGTCTTGAGGAGCTTGACAAACTTGCGGAAGTCGTCAAAGTCAAGGTATCCCCTCTTATAAGTGTCTGCTTGCTGTGTCATTTTTCAATAGACTGATACGTTGAAAGTCAGATGCGAATGTACCTGGAATAGACCAAAGAGATCCCTGCTACTCGAATTAATGTTGAGTCTCTTACAGAGCCTTTCGACTTCCTCGAACGAGAGCTTCTGGTCCATCTCCAGATCTGCGCCCTTCCAGTAGTGTTTCTCCCAGATGGCCTGCCTCATCTCGAGATTACCGAGACCAGACATGAGCTCCCGGCGGATGGCATGGAGTCTACAGAGAGTGACGTGCCACATGTTAAAGACATCATGAGTAGAAGCGATGAGGTGTAGGGTCTTGTAGGCGCCGTCTAGGATGTAGATGATGGTGATCCACCTATCGTCACACTCTTCTGACAGCTGGAACTGTTCTCGATAGTAACGCGCATCGGGACCGAATCGCATCTCCTTAATGGATTCTATGGGGACTAGAATCGAAGGGAGTTAGTGAGGAGATGGATAGGATGAGAGATAAGTGCAGTTACTAATCTTGAGTCTCTTGGACTCGTATGTGATTTGGCCTTGATCAGCATCGACACGGAAGAGGAACCTTTTCTGTCGCTTGCTGGATACTTTGGTCATTGGAGTTCCGAGTTGTAGTAGCTCAGGGACAGCGAAATCGGGACTGGAATCGACTTGCGGTTCAAGGAGAGTGACTGGGGATTCTGGTAGACGGACCATCTTTACTGGCTGAAGAGAGGAGCGCCTGAAGAAGTTGGAAGTAGTGGAGTGAGGGAGCGTGGGCCGTGCGTCAGTAGATATTGATCGAACATGAGGTTTCCTTTTCAGATTTGGACCTGGCTCATGTTCATGTACAGCTACAGGGGTGGATTTGGAACGAGTGAGTTTTCTAGAAACGTCGACTCTGACTTGGTCGAATTTCCGTTTGATAGAGTTTGTCAGTCTGCTCTGACGGGTTGGCAGGGACGACGAGCGCTCATTAGTGAATACAAGTTCTTTGACCACCGGCTTTCCATCGGTGGTCAACACATTCATAGCCCTTCGTAAGTACCGTTTTGGAGCTGCTGCTGCTGTCGTCGTCGTCGTCGTCGGCGGCGGCGCCTTCGTCGTGTTCATGGGACTGAGCCAAGTCTCATTGGCGCTCCATTGGCTCCGCTGGGATATAAAACTGTTCGCGCTCGCGTGAGTCACTTATGCCGTTCCATCAAATACTTGGGACACAGGAGAACGCTAAAAATAACTCATTCCCCTCTGCCAGATAGCACTGCAGAGTATGTCTTCCGCCTATCCCCCTCTGAGTCCGAGTCACATTGCCACTCCAGCATATCCCATCTCTCCTCCTCCTCCTCTTCCTCCTCCTCTAATGCAATTACCCTTTCAACCATCCTGATCACTTCAAAATCCTTGGCCACCCCAACCTTACGTTTCTCTTTCGCAGGCCGAGCTATCTCCAGGATTGATATCACAGGCTTGTCCTTCCTCGGGACTCCAAGCTCCTCGTGAATGCTCTCGTCCCTATCGGTGTCTGTGCATTCTCCATCTATTTCATTGCCGCAGATGAACGAGCCGCCATTCCACCGCTGTCCGTCCATCCTGCCTGCATTTCTTCGTGTTCCTTTGACTCCCGCTCGGAGTGTCTGGATCCTGATTAGCCTTGGATAGATATACTTCTGGGACTCGGAGGTGCATACCTTTCTCGCCGTCTTGTGGTCGGTTCTCGTCATAGCGCTTTTGTCTTCAAGTGGTGTACTGGGATAGAGCTCGTTGACCTTCGAGATGACGGTCTTCTGTTCTTATACCGAGCTTCAGGAGTCATTTTGCTCTCGGTTGAGTCAAGCTTATGTCAATACAGTATCTAGGTAGGTAATGACTGTGTCAACGGCTAAGCTACCGTGCACTCATTCCTGCTGGGTTTGAAGAGTGAAGACGCCGGGACTTTTCTCAATATTGACGAAGCGCTCCGTGAGAACGAGCAACGGTCTGTTTTGTTGGCTCACAAGTGGCTTCCTGCTTCCACCCTTGTTCTCTATCACTTGGGATGTATGTACGTTTAGATTTGTCTGAGTCGGTTAACGTCGTTTGAAGTCATCATTCAGTCAGTACATCGGACGACGGGGACTCTGCGACGGCTGTTACTCATGGCCCGAGTCACAAACCACTGGCAATTGGCGACATCGACGAATGATCTATCATCTCTGGCTTGTCTTCTGATTGCCATACGCGCGCAATCTTTCGTTCTACTGATGAAACACCCTCCAGTATTTAGGAGACAAGTTGAGACGCCGTCATATCAAAACCTTGGAAGGAAGGTCTCACCAGAGTACTAGTTGAAAGGCCGATAGACCTGGTTGGATTTCAGACACAAGCTGTCGCGACAGCTCTGTCAGTAGCCCCAAATAAGTCTGAGCTTTCAGATGACCATCCCTACCTTTCATCAGCATTTAAGGACTAGGTACTTAGAGCCTTGAAGTTGAATTCAATCTAAGTGATTGAAGGCTTTACCAAATATTCGAAAATAATGGCAGTATATAAATACGGATCGACAGGTATGTAATGGGAGTTTCGAAATCTCATGTGTAAGGAGCCCTCGACCAGAATGCGGACAGGGCTTGGGGTTGAGGGAATCTAAGTATTCGAAATGCTTCCGACAATATGTTGAGTCTCTAGTGTATGTAAATGCCCGGGGACACAATGGAAGCCCGAGGCCCGAGGCCCTGTTGATGACTAAGCCGCATGATGTCAGACAAAACTTCCTGACCAGTAAAGCCACTGATGATAAAAATGCGCCTGATAATGTCCTGATTTTGCAAATTTTCCCCAAATTAGGGTGGAAAATTTCCCTGATAAGGGCTGTAAGGACGAAATCAGTGGCTTTTCTGATCACGACAGAGACACGTGGCTCTGCGGCGAATGTCTATTTTTGGCAAGTGCTCGACCGGCCAAACGCCACACGAGAAGAAAGCAGACGCCGTCAGTATGCAGATGCGCGGCCATGGTCATACAGCGTACTTACTGTAATTTGAGAGAATTCGATAGCTCGCGATGAGAGATCGTGCCCGCTGCCCAGTCGGACGTACAATGTATGAGCCACGTGGGATCTTATTGTTCTCAGGTGTGACAGCGTGACAGCGTCCATTGTCCGACATCACCAAAGCTCTCTTTTGTTATACCCCAAATGAATGAGACAAAAGAAAATATGGCAGCCACTAGAGAGGTTATTCGTTCTCTCCCTTTAACCTTCATCATCTCCCATGGCTCGCCCAACGTCTATCGACGTCGGCGCCGTTGCCTCTCACGAACTCGAATACGATCTGGATACCTCACCTCCTGCTTCCCTATACACGATATATGACGCCAAACCTTCACGCAATTCTTTCCCTGATGTATCATCTAAGCGTCTATCCATCCACACAGACATTACGCCTGTATCACCACCTACCCCTACCCCAAAGCCTTCCATCAGGCTCCTCTTCTCCCTGCTCACCCCCCGTCAACGGTTAATCATGCTCATACCTGCAATTGTATCTTCAATAATTGCTGGTGGAGTGGCTCCTTTTATGACCTTGGTGGTTGGCCAAGTCTTCAACAACTTTGCGGAGTTCCCTCTCACTCCCGATCCTCCGCAAGAGGCCAAGGACAAGCTCATCAAGGAAGTCGGCATCAATGCCCTCCAGCTCCTGGCCCTTGCCATCGGATCCATTGCCCTCAGCAGTCTTACGTCTAGTCTTTGGATATTGACAGGCGAAAACAACACCATGTCTCTTCGTAAACAGGTCTACGCATCTGTTGCGTATAAGGAGATGCCTTGGTTCGACACCAAGATGAGCGGTGAAGATTCTGCACAATCTGTTGAAGACGAGTCAGGACCAGTCGGAGCGGGAGGTTTAATGGCTAGATTTACCAGGTACGTTGCTTGCACCTTTCTGTTTGCTCTCAACATTAACACCAATCCTTCAGGGAAACTGATGAAGTCCGAAAGGCATCGTCATTAGCATCTGGAATGCTGTTGCAATACTTCGTGACTACAGTTACCTGTTTAGCCCTCGGGTTCTCCCGCTCGTGGGCTCTGACTCTCGTCATCCTAGCCTCAGTTCCCTTGCTGATGATTATCCAGGGCGTTTCTCAGGTCCTGGCGAACCCTCTCTTAGCTACCGAGCGCGCTCAAACCGCTGCTTCCGGCACTCTGATCGACCGAGCGCTCTCTGCCATCTCGACGGTGAAGGCATTCAATGCGGAAAACCACGAACATGACGCATTAAGTGCGACTCTCGACAAGATGGCCATTGCTGACCGTAAGGTCACTGGCGTCTGGGGGCTCACGACTTGCTTCTCCCACTTTACCATGATGGCTATGTTCGTTCAAGCCTTTTGGTTCGGGGGGAAACTTGTTCGCGACGGCACGGTTGCTCCGGGGGATGTGATGGCCGTTTTCTGGGCTTGTCTCATTGCAACGAGTAACTTGCAGCTGTGTATTCCTCAGTTCATCACCATCTCTAAGGGCAAGTTTGCAATGGTATCACTTCTTTCCCTTGTCGATACCAACGCCCCCGAAACTCCCCATACCCCTTCCACTCCGTCCACGCGCTCTCTTAACCACAGCCGGGGAGGTCAGCTGCGTAAGATTACCCCCTCGCGGTGTGTTGGCGAGTTCGCACTCCATGACGTTTCATTTGCGTATCCATCCCGACCTTCCGTTCCCGTGCTCCGTGATGTCTCCCTTTACCTCCCTGCGAATGAAACCACTTTCATTGTTGGCGGGTCTGGGTCTGGAAAATCCACCATCGCGCAGCTGCTATTGCGCATGTACAAGCCGCAGTCCGGCTCCATTCAGCTCGATGACCAGGATCTTACATACCTCGACGAGAACTGGACACGCGAGCACATCGCCGGCGTTTCCCAGGGATGCATTTTATTCGACATGAGTGTGCATGACAATGTAGCTATGGGTCTCGCTGGCTTTAAGGAAGGACGCTCTCCCTCTGATGCGACTCGAGACGAGGTTGTAGATGCATGCACAGCTGCTCTTATGCACGAGTTCGTCCGGGACCTCCCCGACGGGTATGATACCCAGCTCGGGAACGGTGGTGCGAACTTGAGCGGTGGTCAGAAGCAACGTCTGGCTATCGCCCGTGCGAAGCTAAGGGATCCCACGGTTTTGATTCTTGGTATGTCTCATTTTTATCTATCGAAGAGAGTAGATATTGACTGTTGAAATAGACGAAGCAACATCCGCGTTGGATCCCACATCCAGAATCCTTGTATTCGAAGCCATCAAGCACTGTCGAGCAAACAAGACCACTATCGTTATCACGCACGACCTTTCGCAGATAACGTCTAAAGACTTCGTATACGTCCTTAAGGAGGGTAGCATTGTTGAACAAGGTTACCGCTACGATCTGGAGACCACGAGCGACGGCGAGTTCCGGCATCTCATGGACACCCAAGGGGCTACCGGTGGCTTCCTTCCTGCGAAGGAAGTCGACGAGCAGCACGCGACAGAGAACATCGAGGAAATTCTCGACGTGGATGCCGATCTTCAGAAGGAGAAGGAAGAGGACCTCGGCCTCCCCGACACTCGGCCCTTCTCCCTTTCCCCAGACGTTCGCCATCTTTCTCGTCGCGTCACTCTTGGGAACTGGATGTTTGATGTCATTTCTGACTTAACATCAAAGAACGCATCCACGCTGCCAACTAATACTGTGAACCAAGTCCCGTCCCTTCCATCTGCCAAGGGGGATGTCCCTGATGTTGCACTACGCCCGAGGCAACGCCGACCATCAAGTGTTCACATCGTGCCTGCCCTCCCAGCTCCCGAGAAGGTCTACTCTGTTCACAGCCGTCGAAGCTTGCAGTTCACTCCCACCTCTGCAACGTTCTCCTTCCACGCGCTTCCCTCGACAACTTCCTCTGTTCAATATCCTCTCGACCCAACGTACGAAGATCCAGAGAAACAAGCCGTGGAGAACAGCGGAACTCATGCCACATCTCGCCGCCGTATACAGCACCAGAGAACTCGTTGGGACGAGACGAAGCTTGCGGAACTGAGAAGTATCAAGGTCGACAAGGCTGGAAATGACGAGAAATCCGACTTGCCGCCTCCTTTGGCTCTGAAGCAGCTACTCAAAGACATCTACCCAACAGTGCCGCACAAGCCTCTCATCGCCTTCGGTCTCATACTCTGTATTATGAGCGGTTCCATGACTCCCATATTCTCCTTCGTCCTCTCCCGACTTCTATACGAAGTTTCCATTGGCGCAGATAACGTCGCTATCATCAACAAGTTTGGTGGTATCGTTCTGTCTGTCGCAGCCTTGGATGGTATTCTTCTCGGGGCGAAGTACTTCCTGATGGACATTTGTGGCATGATGTGGATCACGCGCGTTCGCAAGTTGTCCTTCCGCAGCATTCTTTCGCAGGATAAGAAGTGGTTTGACAAGACCGACAACAGCCCCCCTCGTCTTGTGCAGATAATTCTCAAAGACGGCGACGACGCCAGAAACTTGATCGGTACCGTTATTGGCCAATGCATTCTTGTGTTTACGATGCTCGCTGTTGGGTTGATCTGGGCATTGGCTCGTGGATGGCAACTTACTTTGGCTGGTCTCGCTATCGCTCCCATTTTTGCGGGAACGATGGCTGTCCAGAGCAGACTGGTGGCGAAATGTGAGTTCAGAAACAAGCGTGCACGAGAAGAAGTCGCAAAGTCATATTATGAGGTTCGTCCCATTATCTTTTATTCTCCTATATTTGACTGATTGTCCGCTCCTAGGCAATTTCTAACGTTCGAGGCATCCGTTCAATGGCTCTGGAGACCATTTTCCAACGACAATTCGATAAGGCCGCTGACAAGGCTCTCTCCACTGGGGTGCAGGGCGCCTTCGTGGAGGGTTGTACATATGGCGTGTCGAGTGGTTTGATCTATTTTTCCGAAGCACTGCTATTCTACGTCAGCGCCGTTTTGGTCGCTCGTGGTATCTATACCTACCTCGAAGTGGTAGAGGTCCTCAACCTCGTTGTCTTCACGGTCTCCATAGGATCGCAGCTTATGGCTTTCAGTGAGTCGCTACGACCTTGGAGGATGTTTCTCTTTTCTGACCACTTCTATAGCCGAGAAAATACATAACGCTGTTCAAGCCACCCGCGATCTTAACGGCCTCCTCCATCTCCCTTCTGATACAGACGAGTCCAAGGGTTCCTTGAAACCCCCGATAGACGGAGACATAACGTTCCGCAACGTCAGCTTCTCGTATCCTGAGCGTCCAGACGTTCCAGTTCTCAAGAATCTCGATCTCCACATTCATCACGGTGAAAGCGTCGCTATCGTCGGCACCTCTGGCTCGGGCAAATCCACGATCGCGTACCTGCTTCAGCGGCTGTATGAGCCTGAGCGTGGAAGTCTCATAGTGGGAAAGAACGAGCTACGAGCCATGGACGTCAGACATCTGCGTCAACATGTCTCCGTCGTCAGCCAGAATCCCTACTTATTCGACGCCTCCATATTCGATAACATCACATACGGCGACAAATCTATATCCAGCGTTCGGGTCCGTCAGGCAGCCAAACAGGCTAGCGCCCACGACTTCGTTATGAGTCTTCCACAAGGCTATGACACTCTCGTAGGGGAGAATGCATCTCAGATATCAGGTGGTCAAGCTCAGCGTCTTTCTATCGCTCGTGCCCTCGCCAGACCATCCAACATCATGATTTTGGACGAGTGCACCTCAGCCTTGGATCATGTCAATCAAGCTGCTGTGATCGATGCTATCCAGAACGCAAAGGCCGGACGTACTGTGATCATGGTCACCCACAAGCTCCCTGTGATGAGACTCTGCGACCGTATCATGGTGCTCGATCAGGGTCGGGTGGCGGAGTATGGCACCTACGAAGAGCTGATGGAACGCAAGGGTGTCTTTGCTTCATTGGCGAGTGGTGGCGAGTGGGCGAGAGAGTAATCTTCCTTTTCTCTCTCTTCCCTTCACTATTAACATTCATTTTATTCCCCGGATTTCTGTCTCAGTAATGGCGTCATCAACATTGTATCACATACTTACTCTACCTCCTCTTCGACCTTCTCATCTATTCTCTGGCATTTTACGAATTTTAGGATACATCATGAATACGCATCTTCACTGTATTTCTCTAGCATTACTTTTATGAATTAGATGACTTGACAGTACTTATGTTCTCTCCCTCAAGATAGTGGAAGTTTAATTTGAACTGGGCTCGCATGCTTTGCATTTGAACCGACGTAACAAGTATATTGAAGGAGTGGATCTGTTCCCGCATCATACTGATCGTCTCGAGGAAATATACTGTATCGAGCTCTTGTAAACAGTCACTGTAGCAGCGCTGCGGGCCTGGTACTTACATATTTATATCATGGTGAGACTGTCAGCGTGATTCTTCCTCGCAAAGTGATGCCTGAAGTTGGCTGGGAGAAGATCGCCAGTAGAGCCCGATTAAAGCTTCAATTGCAACAGAGACTACAAGTTCGAGTCGAACAAATATAAATGCCAGACGTTGCCGCCGCTCCATCCGAGATTGGTCTACCTCCGAGTCAAGTTGCTTCATGAGCTTTCTTATTCAGAATGCACTTATCCAAGAACAATACAACGCAGCCCCGCCGACAACAACGATGAGGTTTTCACCTCACTCAGGCTGTCTATTTAGACCGCCCAGATAAGAACCTCGTCTTTGCCTCTTCAAAGTTGCATGGGAATCCGTGCATACCCGTGGTTACAAATCCACGACTGAAAAGATGAATAATATCGTATTTTACAATTACATACATACATTTAAAGATCGGCTGCTGGTATCTGCCTAAAACACATATCACGATATTAACGGTAGACTAACGGCCACGATAGAACAATCCCTCAACTACTCGCTGCGACCTTCCGCTTGATAAGGTCGACAGTCGAGGGCTCAGCAACGGTACTAAGATCGCCGAGCTGGTCGCCTTCGCCGGCAACAATCTTCCGCATGATACGCCTCATGATCTTGCCAGACCGCGTCTTGGGGAGATCGCTGACGATGAAGATCTTCTTGGGGGCGGCGAAGGGGCCAATGACCTTGCGGACTTGGATGACAAGTTCCTTTGTCAAGGCAGATTCATCATTGGTGTCATAGGTAAATTCACTGCAATTGGAATGGATGAGCAAAGGAGCTTTAACAAGTGAATAGAAACTCACGGCTTGAGGGTGACGAAGGCATACACAGCCTGACCAGTCAACTCGTCAGGGGTCCCGATGACTGTAGACAGAGTAAGCCACGGAAATTCCACTGGACGGTGTCCACATACCTGCGGTCTCGGCCACACCCTTGTGCAAGATCAGTGCTGACTCGATCTCTGCGGTAGACAAACGATGACCAGAAACGTTGATAACATCTAATGGGGGCGCCAGTCAACACGAGGAATATTTCAGGAAGGAAAAAAGCTCACCATCAATACGGCCCTTAATCCAAATGTAACCGTGCTCGTCGCGGGCTGCACCATCCCCAGTGAAGAAGTATCCGGGGTAAGGCTTCATGTACGTCTCAAGATACCTCTTGTGGTCCTGGTAGATCGTGCGAGCGATGGAAGGCCAGGGGTTCTTCAGGGCAAGGACTCCCTCAACGTTGTTGCCTTCAAGCTCCTTGCCGGTGACAGGGTCTAAGATGGCAGATTCAATGCCAAAGAATGGCACAGTAGCACTGCCAGGCTTGGTCTCGATAGCACCTGGGAATGGTGTTACGACGATACTGCCGGTCTCAGTCTGCCAGAAAGTATCCACAATGGCGCACTGCATCTTCCCGACGTGCTCGTTGTACCAGTTCCACGCTTCTGGGTTGATAGGCTCGCCTACCGATCCAAGAACGCGCAATGAGGAAAGGTCGTGGGGTTCGACGTGATGGTGGCCCAGTCGACGAAGCAGACGGATCGCGGTAGGAGCAGAATAAAACTGAGTGATCTTGTGTTTCTCGACAGTTTGCCAGTAACGCGATGGTGTGGGGTAGACAGGGGTAGACTCGAAGACGGTCGTTGTGACACCGTTAGCAAGGGGACCGTAGACAATATAACTAAAAGCGTATTAGGCATGCGTGACAAGCAAGGAAGTGTAGCGCTTACGTGTGACCCGTGATCCAACCGATGTCAGCCATACAGGCGAATTTATCGTCTGGGTGAACATCGAAGACGTACTTGACAGTTAGAGCTGCACAGAGGAGATAGCCCCCGGTGGTGTGGACGACACCCTTAGGCTTTCCGGTAGACCCTGAGGTCTGAAGAGGATGTTAGAAGTGGAGATTTCATGAGGACGCAGGGACGTACGTAGAGAATAAAGAGAGGATCTTCTGAAGCCATGACCTCAGGTGGGCAGTAATTGGGCACCTTGAGGGTTTCATCGTGCCACCACTTGTCTCTCCCTTCGGTCCATGGAACCTGATTCCCTGTGCGCTTGAGAACGAGAACGTGCTCGACGAGGGGGCACTCCTTGAGGGCGACATCGACGATAGCCTTGGTGGCAATAGTCTTGCCCCCACGCTTGCCTTCGTCGGAAGTGATCACAACACGAGAGCCGCAGTCCTGGACACGGTCACGGAGGGATTCTGAAGAGAAACCAGCGAAGACGACAGAGTGGACGGCTCCGATACGAGCACAAGCGAGGAAGGTGGCGACGGCATGCCAAGTCATGGGGAGGTAAACCGAGACGGTGTCCCCCTTCTTAACGCCAAATTCCTTGAGAACATTGGCGATGCTGCATACTTCACGCAAAAGTTCAGCGTAAGTGACGAGGCGTCCCTCTCCAGGCTCGTCAGCCTCGTAGATGATGGCGGTCTATGATACAATGAATAAAGGGGCGAAGAAAAGACGTATGATGGACGAACCTTGTCTGGATGCTTGAAGGCCCAACGGTCTACGCAGTTGTAAGAAGCGTTGAGGCCGCCCTCAGGGAACCAGGTGATGTCGCCGGTCTCGAAGCCTCCAGATCTGACGGTCTTGAAGGGACGGTCCCAGTGGAGGGTCTCATGGGCCATCTGAACAATACAGACAATAATTTAGAAAGAAGTTTTGAGGGAAAAAGAGGAGAGAAATCAAACCTTTGCCCACCATCGGTCAGATTCATGGCCTACGGTCTCTTTGTGAGCAGCCCTGTAGGCAGCAATGTGGGGGCCGACGTGGGGTTTCTTATGACCGTTTGCGACTCTGGGAGCGACGGGATGGATAGGAATGGGCGCAGGTTCAGACATGATGGAAGAAGGAAAGAAAGGTTTGACCTATGCCCGCATTGGAATTGCCTATATTTAAGGCTTCGATCACATACACGTGACCGCCTAAGATCGGATCACAGTTCTTCCAAGCCAAGACGGACGCCCGCCAAAATGCAGTCTGGGGTAATTACCCCACGGAGACCCGTTTTTCAGGGGCGGTCTTCCCGTCGCGGGGCCCCCTCAGTCTTGTCCAATTTCTCTGCGGGCGCTAGTCGAAATGGAAATGTCCACGTATCTTTTTTTTCTTTCTTTTTTTTCAAAATAAAAAGTCTTAGCGGCTTATAGTTCCACTCTGTCAGGTACGGAAAGAATCAATCAATCATACCAGGTCACTTGCTTCAACGCTGTGATAAGACATAAGCACGACATCCGCTACCCTTCGATTACGGATTGACGGTACCGGTTTGTCAACCGCCGCCAGTTCATTCTTTATCCGACCCGGCATCCTAATCGTCCGCACGATAGCAAGCTCTTCTGCTGATTTTCACTGCGAACATATCACAAAGATTTTCCCAAGTCTCGTGCATCTATGGAGGAGATAATCAGACCAAGGCTTTGAACTCCTGACCTCTTTACCCCACCTTACCCCGCTATCCTCCCCGCCAAGCAATGTCACATAATGATCACATTTCAAATGCCTCTAGATTCCTCTCGCCGCCGAACTCGAAGCGAAGCCCACCGAAGCTCCTTGAAGAACACCGAAGCCCATTTTAAAACCTCTATCCCGACCAGCTGACCTTAGCGGTCATCAAACTGATCAAAGAATACGGGTCTCGCCACCCATGAACGTCCACAACGGATTCCCGGCGGCGGCGCCCGCTCCATATCTGATCGTCAAGGTACCAATTAGAAAAATGCTGTTATGTAAGTATATACTCGCCCCCCCCACCCCCATGTTCGCCGCGGTGGTCCGTATCCCCAGGAGAGAGAAGAATATGCATGGGAAGGTATATGTAAAATGAGTGATAATTATTATTTAAGCCTAACTCGTAGAAAGAGAGAAAGAGGGAAATGAAATGGAATAACGATACATTACTTGCTTCGCCATAATCAAAACACATCCATCGAATTCGGGCAGTCCGCGGCAAGATGTCCCTCTTGCTCGCACTCGTCACAGAACAGTTTCGCCTCCGTGGTACTAGTGAAAGAAGCCGTGCTAGGACTAGGGTCATCTCTCAGCAAAGAGCAGCTAAATATGTCGTGGCCCGGCTGTTCGCAAATCTCACAGACAGCCTCGTTTCGTTCAGATTCAGATACACCGTTGCTGCTGTGTACCGAAGCGCCCGAAGACGATACCTGAGCACGTGAATGTCGGGATTCAGTCGTTTCAACGCTACTCTTGGACGACTTTTTCTGACGAGCAAGCTTGTCCTTGAGACGCTCGATCTCTTGTTCAAGTTCATCCTGTCAAATGAATGAGCATTGGAGCACCACGGAACGGACACAGATTCGGTTTCACCTCTCGGTAGATCTGATAACAAATATTCGGTCTCGTCTTTCTATGGAACGATCTGAAACCGAGACACACCTTTGACTCAACCAAAGCTTCCAGCTCGCTGATCTCCTTGTTCAGCTATAATTGGAATTAGTGATCGGCGTGTGGATATTAGCCAACGGTGGCGCCTACATCATGCAATGTCCGGTTGTTCTTCATCTCAGCATCAGCCAGTTTCTTGCGCAACTGCTCGAGATCGGTCTGGGATTGGTCAGCATACGGGCATGGTTGCACTAGAATGAAAAAAGAATACCTCAAATCTGAGTCTCTGTTCTTTCAGCATCTTGCGGAGAGACTCTACATCATCGGGGCCCGTGGAAGGGTCATCGTTGAGGCCTTGTTCCTCGCGCATGATGCTCTGGTCGAGATTCTCTTCCAGGATGTGTACCTCCTGCCGGAAAAGTATGTTCATATTCAAGGACAAAACAAGATGGGTTGCACATACCTGTCGTAATTGATCTGTCTCCGTCTTCAGCAATCTGTTCTCGGACTCCAGGACCTCTTTCTGTTGAGCGGCAGCGGAAGCCTCTTTTCGTAGTTCTTGCACGATGTGTCTAGCCGGCTCCATCAAGCCATGTTAACACTGGTCTACGAATTACTCACTTGAGACCTTTAATCTCCTCGCGGAGACTAGACGCGTCGTGTTTTGAGGGAGAGGGAGAAGGCAGAGGTGATTTGAACGAGTCTTGCACTCCATTATTGATGGATACGTCGCGGTTGACCTTCTTTCTCAAAGCATCAAGCTCTTCAGCCTGCTCTGCTACGGCTTTCTCAGACTGAACAAGCTGGGACTCTTGCTCTTCAACCTTGCGTTTCAACTAGAGGAGAAATCAGAGGTCGGCTAATAGATGAGAGACCCGACCGGCTTCTTACCGAGGTGATCTGAGATTCAAGGGTTCGAATAGCCTCGAATTGGTCGCCATTCGCCGAATTGCTGGCCACCAGTCCGTTGAGGTTCTACCGAACAATATCAGCCAATTACAAGTTTGAGAACGGCATATAGACTCACATCCAACTCAGCCCTCAAGCCCTCGATTTCTCCCTGTGCATTCTCCAAGGCCAGACCACTCTCTCTTAGGGCATCTTCTATCTCTTCAACCCGGTGCCTGGCATTAACCTCTGATTTAAGCACTCTCTCAACTTCCTTCCTGCCTTCAGAGAGCTCCTTCTTCAACGCGTCCTCTTTCTCCTTAATCCTGCGCATTCTCTCGTTAATCACGGTCTCTTCCCTCTCTGCAGCCACTCTGGAGTCCTCGATAATATCTTCAAGTGTGGAGACTTTCTTCTGGAGATGCACGATTTGATCATGGAGGGCTTCATTGTCGATTTGAGCTGTGGTTGGCGCATTATTAGTGAATGTACGAGATTTGGGAGAAACGGCTTTGGCTTCTAGCTCGGTGATACGGTCTTCGAGCTCATACCGCTTGATGTCAGCAGCCCGCATGCGTTCCTCGTACAGAGCAATTGTTTCCTAAGGGTCGTTAGTTTCCCCCGTCAGTAAAGATAGGGAACAAGACATGCCTGTCCGGCCTGTCTCAGCTCGTCCACTTGCATCGCTAGATCCTTCTTATCCTCCTCTAGTTCCCCTACTACCTTCTTCAGCCTGGCTTCGACCACGGCCCATTCAGCTCTCTCTGCACTCAGCTTCTGCTCATCTTGATCCACACGTGTTGTTTTCTCCTCAATTACGTCTTTCAAGCTCTTAACAAGCTTTTCGCTATCCTCAAGTCTTCCTTGAAGGGTATGGACCTCACTTGTGGCGGCGGTCAAGGAGCTCTCCAAAGAATTCGCTCGTTGTTGCTCCACATCGAAGCGCTCCTGGAGTTCTGACAGCGCTTCTGAGTGTCTGGTCTTCTGGGTCTCTAGCTGAACATCGCGGGAGGCAACAAGCGACTTTGTGTCAGCCAGGGTAGCTTCTAATTCCTCTACCCGAGCTGTGAACACAGTATTCGCCTCAGATAGTGCATTCAATCGAGCGAGCAACTCCGAGTCAGCACTCTCTGACTGTACAGGTGGCGGCGGTGGTGGCGGAAGGGGAGGAGCGGAGCGTAGTCTCTCGTTCTCATACTCCAACGCGTCAATCCTGGATTGTAGCACGTCGATGTGATCGGCCGTCGTAGTGGAGGAGCGTACGGAAGTAGACGATTCTGGTCGTCGAGGGGAATAAGACACCCTTCCTATGGAAGCAGATGAAGAGGACGGTGTTTTATTGATCGAGGTGAGGGCGGCAATCTTGTCCTGTAGAGCTTTCCCTCGTTGCTCCAGGTCGACAGAAGAGAGGATCTCATCGTCTGGGTGACCACGATTACTCAAGCTGGGTGACGCTGGAGGGGGCATCGCTACTGCGCTTGGAACTCGAGGTTTTGGCGTCACTCCGGCGCCCCCAGCTCCAGCGAGACGCGGTTTGGGAGTATTAAACGGTGATCCTATGGTTCGTGAGGGAGAGGAAATGTTGCGCGTGATGCGACTTGGAGAGGGAACGCCAGAGGTGGACATGCTATTGTCGCCTGCATTCATATTGTTAAGTTGTTGGGCAGTCATTGACATATACTTGGAAGCTCGAGAACCGGAAGTGATCTTATCGGAGAGTACATCAACCGATTTGGTGGACTTGCTGCTGGCAGTAGGCGTCGCGCCAGCATTCGACCTAGCTTGCATTGCGCGAAGTCGGGCTGCGCGCGCTGCTGGAGTTTCGGGGAAGGAGGGTGTCGTGCGGCCACTCGGTGTGACTCGGCCATTCGTCGGTGGAGGGCGTGTGCTCGTCGGTCTGCGTGTAGTGGATGGGGTTATTCTCCCGGAGGAAAAGGAGGGCGTGGTCCTGCCGCCTCCACCCCCACCCCCACGAGAAGAGGCTACTGAAGATGGTCGGACGACGGCACCTGGACCGACTGTTGGAGCAGAAAGCTTCGTAGTTGCAACGAATACACCACATTTATCAGGGCAGGAGAAGTATTGGCGGCTGTGTGTCGTCTTGAATATCTTGAAATTCGAAGGGAAATAGGACACGCCACTTACCCTCCTACAGACCCGTTGTTCTTGCCTTTACCAGCGAAACCTCGTCCGAGCTCTACGCCGGCCCAAAGACCGGGTTTCCCATCAATTTCTCCGAGGTATCTGAGAGTGCCCTCGAATCCAAGTGATTCTATTCTGACATTGTCTCCGACTTCAAAGGCTCTTCCGGCTCGACTTGAGCTCCTAGCGAAGATGTCAGATTGGCGACTGGGTGGACGTGTAGACGTTGGAGTTTTTGTTCTTTCTGGAGGTTGTTTCTTATAATAAGAAGCGCTGACTGCAGATGAGGAGGAAGCTACAGAAGAACGGCCTGAGATGGAAGCACCAGAGTGGGATATGGTGAGAGGAGAAAGAGAAGAAGCGGAAGTGGAGACATCGCTGGCGCGACTTGAGCGATGTTGAGCAGGATCATGTGCCTTTATAGCGTCTGCGAAAGCCCTGGACATGAATTCAACATCCTGTTCTGCCGGGGCTGCAGTTGCAGACGAGGTGGATCGTGATCGGCCAGGAGTCGGAATGCTGGACGATCTGCCTGGCGTTGGAATTCCTGACGGACGCTTGGACATTGTAACCCTAACCTAGAATTCAGCGTAGTACTATCCCAGACCGCCGTCGTAGCAATTCAAGTTGTCAAGTTCAAGTTCTTCTTCCCAACTTTTCGCGTTCTATCACGTGCATTACTTCAGTCCCCCGTGATATCATCATAATTAGTGGCGCTACATACCGCCATAAAATGTGGCGACATGCATACTTCCGGCAAGGCAAGTCCAGATCACCATGGATTTTCAGATCTACTTATTCGATCATCAGCCAACCAGGCTCATCGTCGACGGCTATCCTCCCCTGCAAGGCTCAACTCCGTTGGAAAAGCGCAAATACGCAAAACAGTTCTATGATCACATTCGTAAACGGTACATGCAAATCCTCTCCCGCAGTTCCTCTAATAACTTGCATGTAGATTGACGTTGGAACCCCGAGGACACGGAGGAATGTATGGAGCCACAATCATACCAGAGACAGAGTTGACGAAATCAGGCGAAGCACACATCGGGGTTTTGTTTTGCCATAATGTGCATATTATTTTATCTGATACATGTCACACTAGAGGGCTGCTCAACTATGTGCGGACACGCCACCATCGCCCTAGGCCGTTTCCTCGTAGACACGCAAGACACCACCATTTTTCCAAGAAGAAAAGATCTCAAGTACGATCGAGTTTCGGAAACGACAGAAATCCGTCTACACGCTCCCTGTGGCGTCGTCCATCTCCGCGCGCCAACGTTTAACAATCGATCTCAGCCCAATGAGCCAGTGCGCTTCCTCGGTGACCTAACGGTCAAAGTACCCAAAGACTGCCGATGGAATTCGACCAAAGAAGAACTCACAGTCAGCGTAGCATATGGAGGAGCGTTCTATGCCATCGTCTCCGCTCAGGAATTGGGATTTCCGAGTGGCTTGTCAGGTCCTTATTCAATAACCCAAATTTCTGACGCAGCTTCTGCCCTGAAGCGAGCCCTTGAAAGGCATAAGTCAATCTTTGTCCACCCAAGGAAAAAAGACTCGGAATTCCTCTACGGCACCATGATAGTTGACAGAGCCCTTGGGGCGGCACGGTGAAACCGACCTCTGCTTGTTTGGGCAGGGGTAGATAGACAGATCCCCGACTGGATCCTGCGTTAGTGCACGGGTCGCGCTGGCGGTTATGGAAGGTGGGTTTGACATAGGCCAGTGGTGGAAGTACGACTCCATAGTTAGTTTTCAGCATGATGGGAACGAGTTTCACGGGCGTGGCGTGAAACGTGTTGAGGAGGACCTGATCGTCGAAGTGAAAGGAACGGCATTTTATACAGGGGCTTGCACGTTCATGGCCGAGCAGGCGGATGGGATAGCAAATGGGTTTATATTACATTTACCAAGATCATCACCATGACTGTTCCTCAAACTTGGAAAAGACAATGGCCGACAGACTAGTCACTTCTCTCATTGCTAGTAGATCCTGAGAACGGCATTAGTTCAAGGCGAATGGAAGACGGGGTAAGCGACTGACATCGACCAGTTGGTTAGGGACACCCCTCAAGATAATCTGACTCCATCTTGCAAGGTCAGGAAGAAGAGCTGCTAATCTGACCCGCACTTCGTCGTCGGGATGATCATCGAAGGGATGGAAAACAGAATCCTCGAGACCGGAGAAAAGGACACTTGTCGCACGATCTAAACAGTCTTCGAGGACATACGCGAAGTCTGTTGATGAAAGCACTGAACGTGTCTCTTCGAGAAGAGAAGCGAAATGAGGATCTTGAGTGGGGATGTGATGGCCTGAAGTGTGAGTTTCATGGGCTACATTATCAAAAGGATTGACATGATCTTGAAGCGATGATAACGAGCTTTGTGAAGAGGGTGATAGAGGTATGATCCCAGACGCTGAATTGAATCCACCCTGGCTAAGGACGTGTTGCGTCATTTCGGGAGTTGGTGGCAGAAGGCTCGAGAGGAAACTAAAATCAGCATGGTATGAGTATCAGCCGATTTAAGCGCATGCAAACGATCAGCATACTCCACTCGTCGTTCAACACCTTCGAATGTGATCTCATGCTCAACGCGACGACGCACGTCTCTGATAAGCCTATGTAGATCTATCGCAGCTACTCGCGTCTTGAGAGACACCCTGGAATATTGGGGAAAAATCAGATCTGACGCAAACCAAGACATAGCTCAAAGACACTCGCCCGTCAAAAACCTCTTCAACTCCGCGCCTAGCCCTCTCCCCAACATCCTTCCAACCTACATGAAGCATCCACCAACTCAATGTGAGATACTTGCTCTCTGCTTCCTCAGATAGATCAAATTCTGACGGTGCCATTTCCCCCGACTCAAGGAGACCAGTAGAAAGGATGTCTTCTATCCCCTGTCCCCCCAGTAAAAGATTGGTGAGTGAAAGCTGATCTTCTAGTGTTTCTCGCACGTGCTCTTCGTGAGCCATTTGCTGGATAGATCGAATATATTTATATCGCGCTAAGATAGTCAGCTGTACGGTCGTGAAGAGTGACAGCAGAGTCGCAGAGTACAGCACTGTGAGTGTACGAGTGAAGGCTGCGGAAGGTAAGTGGTAAGCAGGGTTAGCAGAGTTGTAAATGCATACTCAGTATTTTCACTTGGCTCCATAGTTCAGCTTTCGACGGTGCTGGATGCGTGGAATATGCGGATGAGCTCAATGAATCAGCCTGGAAATGGGTTAAGAAAATTAGATTTACCGAACAACTATCTTTTCCAAGATAGGGAGAGAGTACATGCTTACATTTTCAGAGACAGAGCCAGGAGCACTCGAAGTGCTTGAGGCGATCATGCCCGACGTGGAAGGAGCGAAGAAGTCCGAAGTGAGGGAGACAACAGAAGCCTGGGAAGCCTCTACCCATCCCTGCAGTCCAGAGGTGGACATGTTATTGTTGGAAGAGTCATCCAACGCAGACGTTGTACCAGAAAATGATGTAGACACTACTGAGGCAGCCAAAGACCCAGAGTCTGAGCGTCCGTCAACGTCATGGGCAGAGTCTCCGAGGGAGGATATGCTCGTAGGAGGCTGAGATAAAGGCGAGGAAGATAAAGCTCTAGTAGCGTTCCTAGATCCTGCCCTGTGCTGCAGGTCCTGTATTAGACTTTCGACATCCATTTCCTCTAGAATCTGATCGGAAAGAGTAGGTAGCAAAGCCAGCACGGTGAAGGAGACATCATCCTGAGTCTGATAGAACCTGCTCTTTAAACTCAAAGAGTCATAATTCAGTCAGAAAAAGGGTGTGAAGACATAGACAACACACTTGCTACGCGCAACACGTTCCTGTTCCAGCTTGTCCTTGACTTCGTCCAGTCGATCGGTGATGTACTGCCTGAGAATGTGGAGACTGTAGATGAGAGACGTTGCTTTTGTGATACCATTTTTGCGCTCGTAGATGTAAGACTTGACTGAGCTCAGCATCGTTCGTTGCAGTCTCGAAACAAGAATCAACGGCAGCTGAAATCGAGGACAGCTCGCCCGGCAACTTTCTTTGCGGGCACCGTGTGTATCACCTGACCCAGGAATATCCTTTCATAACTATCATAATGGTGAGCACAATGCATCTGGTGTTTACAGTATCCTGAAACCCGTTGGACAGGGAGGAGGAGGCAGGTATCCTTATCCCAAATTCGTCTGGTCACCTTCAGGTCTGTTGCTCCCCTCATTTAATTATTTCCCACTGAACCCTTTCTGACAGGTGGCTGGTGGACTCGTCCCCAGAACTGGAAGACAAATACTGCAGTCGCGTTCGCAGCAAGCTTTGCCATAGCATATGGAGTATTCAGCCTTAGCGCAGCGAAGGAGGTTCGTCTCCCCCTTTCTCTAATCGTTTTTTGTAAACGACCAGCCTTCGCAGGACCGGTTCGTCCAACCGAAACGTCAAATTCCTTCCATGACGGTGAGCATTCTCGCGGCCCTATCGCTTACCTCGCGGTCTACTCACAATATTCTATCACTAATTAGTGGACAGCGCAATATCAGGAGCGAAAGGGTGCTACTTTATCGTAGTAGAATGTATGAGACCATTTGCACATTCTCTCCTCACATCCGTGAACACTCATCCAGTACTTCAATTTGAATAACGTCTGAACGAAACAACACTCGGCTGCTATAAATAAGAACCGCAAAAACTACATCAGATAATACACAATTATGAAATACTTTGCTGCGCTACTTTTCCTTATTCTCCCACCAAGGGTAGAATCAGTCAACACTTGATGAAATTACCGACAACCATGCTCGGGATTCCCCATTTGTCTCTCCGTATAGTAAACGAGAAACAGCAACTGACGAGTGCTTCCTCGTTTGGCACATCCTTGTCGAGTTCAACTCGTCCATTCCTGGCTGGAGTTGGTGCAGGAGAATTTAGCACAGGTTTATACCGTAGCACACAAGACGTGAGAACGGCTTTCTGACTTGAGTCGAAGGCGACATGCCCATATTTCTGCAATGGGACATATTGTTATCATCATACTGAACGATGAACCAACATCATCAAGGACGAAATTGAAATTCTCACCTCCCAGTAGTTGACAGCGGATTCTTCCGCCATTAACTCGTAAATACATATTCGTCCCTGGACAAAACGGCGTCAGAACGCGTCCGGTATAGATGACGTTGACATTCACCTCGCGCATCATGATACCTTCTAATCCTACAAGCTCAGTAAATTCGCGATTGGCTTTGTAAATCTCGCCAGTTCGACGCCATAAACATGCGGGCACCCCCATTGCCGAGAAGACTCGATCGTAATCTAATAGCAGACGTTCAAAGGCCTCTTCGATGAAGACAAGATCCTATGCAATCAGACAGTGAGAATCAAGGCGATAACCTAGGAAAAAAGACCTACAATATCTCTCAGGGATTGCGCAACGGCCTATATTATCCACAATCTATCAGTACATACTGCATTAGACAGTTATGCCATCAACGCCATACGCACACGAAACTTTGGACGGAGAACAGAAAGAGGCTGCAAGATCTGCTGTTTGGATTCTTGCGACACACTGAGTCATCTCAGCTGGGACCGTTCCTGCAGAAAACATAGCCAACCGAACGTACTTTCTGTCCATCCACCTGGATAACCTTGCATAACCCTTCACGTAGTTATACGGCTTCAACAATCCAGCTTCGTACTTGCTTCGGATAACCCTGTTTAACCGCTCATCCCGAGGTCCAGATTCCTGATCTGCCGCTGTAAGCAAGAACTTCTCTGCCTTCGTGGCAGAAGGCAGAACTATGGTGGCCACCTCTGGGGACTTCTGAGAAGCAGACGGAGCACTGTTGCCATTGGCTGTCTGCGTAGTAGGTTGTGATGGTAGAAATCTTGTGAGAACTGATTCCGCCGTAGACGTCGGGAATGTGGAAGAAGACATTAGGGAAGGGGTGACTGTTGTCGGTGGGGTAAAGAAAGAGGCCTCATCGAGCGTTTCGAGGAAGTCCCTGGAAAGGAAATATACGTGAGCGCCTAGGGCGAAGCAGCGAATATCAGGGCATACGTGAGGACGGAAAATTCATTGCCAAGCGTGTCGGGGCGGTAGAGGAACGACGGTTGTGTACTCATGGGCCACGAAGAATTCGACAAGGGAGTGCTATACAAGTTGGCTGACGATGGTTGATGAGAACCTAGGTACTTATCGTAAGCGACATGCGGGGTAGTACTCACTCGAAGCATATGTTTTGGCGGGCTCTCCGTTACTGACGCCAGCCGTTGCCACTGTCGTCGGAGACTTTTCTGATACTTTCGGTCGGCGTTCGTCATGGCAGAGGTGCCCGATTTCCCTCTTGATGCTGGATCGAGTGTTCGTGTGATGCAAAGATATGTGGACTGCTGCGACTCACCAGCGTTGGCATGGTCGGCCGTCATCGCAGGTCATATGGCTTCTTCGACAGTACAAGCAGGCATGATTGACCTTCCTCCGCTTCGCTGGCTTTTTCTTGCCTCCTTCCTGGTCTCCGTTATTATTTCGGTCGGAAGCAAACTGAGAGCCAGATTGGGTTTCGAGAGCGGCAGAAACGTTAGAGACAGCAGAAGACGCAGTCGTCGATGAGGTAGATTGTTGCGGTTGTTCCGCGTAAGTAGTGTAAGTAGACATGAGTGTGAAGAGCAAGGACTTCAAATTCAGTGGACCGGACAGGAGCTTATGCAACCCAAGTTTACCAATGTAACTCCATCAATACATATCAACCCCTGCCCAGGAGTCAGGACGACCTCCCAAGTAGTCACGAGCACTATAGGTATAATGTATAATAACTTTGCGGGAGGAAACGGTATATAGGTACAAGTATTACAAGATGAATGACAATGTTTGCGTACAAAGATTCAGAGCAACGAAATGGTTCAGGGTCACTAATTGGTCACCAAGAGTTTAAAATACGTTCTTAACCCATGCTTGAAACGACGCGAGATAACGAGAAACCCACGCCTTTACCCTGGCGAGCAGTGATGGATTCAGGTCATCTACACCTTTCACGGAATCGACAACATCCTTGACAGTAGAGCTGCTGTAGCTTTCACTGACCGGTTGTAGCGACGGTTTCTCGGAGGCTACATGTTCCTTAAACCACTGCGTAATCCGCTGAGTGAAACGATCGATTCCTCGCTGAGATGACTTACATTGACTAAGAATTTAGCCGAGTCTTTGGGGAACCGCTCTTGAGTTTCATAGTTCACATATGTTACTCCAAAGCGAGTAACATACCCATCGGCCCTATGAGACCATCTTCAAAAGAGATGTTCCCGGTACGAAAAGAAACATACCATTCGAAGTTGTCTAAGAAACCTTGACGTTGTGCATAAGGATGAGATA
The DNA here is from genome assembly GCA_004338095.1 of Gloeostereum incarnatum. NCBI lineage: Eukaryota > Fungi > Basidiomycota > Agaricomycetes > Agaricales > Cyphellaceae > Gloeostereum > Gloeostereum incarnatum. Next base: position 1,262,337 of record RZIO01000001.1, on the reverse strand, counting down.
TCGGTACATTCTGAACAAAGCAGGGACACGCACTCCATGGGAAATATGCTCTAACATCGACGCCGTCTTCGGTCACGGCTGAGAGCACTGCAGCAGTTGTCCCTTGGAAATAGTGTACACGATCCTTGTCTTGCAAGGCTTGCTCTAAAGACATCGTGTCTTCATCTTTCACAGCGAATCCGTTTTCAGTGACGCTATTCTCGATATCAGAGGAGTTACAAAGAATCTACGGGAGCGAAGGCAACGTACTAGATGGGCAATTTGTATCGCTGAATTACAAGCGTTGTTCAGTAAAACACAATCGGAGGGGAATGTTTTAATGTCACCTTCCATAGGTAGTTGAGAAGCTACAAAAGATTCAGGAAATGTCAACGAGGCGGCTCTTAGTCTACCAGGTTAAGTCTTACAGCGCGGAAGCCCTCGGGATCTAGTAGGGATAAAAGCACATGTGATCAGGAGATCTGTGATCGAACATAGAAAATCAGACTGAAACTGACAATCTTGCAGCCACGCGCAGTGTGCTGGAGGAAGAGGTGAGCAAGGAGTGACTGAATCGAGGTGAGACCGCATACCTTGTGTTCCTAATTGAGTTCCATCAGGGCGAGTAAACGTATAATCGACGTTTCCCTGAAATTCATCATCCCCTCCCGCCCCTGGAATTATCTTGAGAAACCAAAAACAAAGGATTAAGGGAAGGACATGCTGGCAAGATTCGTCGTATATGTATTCATCCCATAGAAGTCGGATGATCCCTTGACAACAGTCCATTCCTCAGGGGTAAAGGAGGGGAGACGATCTCCGAGGAATTCTCTCATATATGGGGGATAGTGTCCAAGGTAGATCGGATCCTGTATAGAAGGGTGAGGTGTACTCCCAGATGTCCGATGACGAAGTCTCGTACCGCGAACCACCCAATAGCAACGTCAAGAGCATGTTGTGCTGCCTCAATGTCTACAAGGCTCAGTGTGACATCTTCTAGGCACCAAAGTAGTCTTACTTTCAGGAGATTGATCCCACGGCATCTGCCAGTCGCCATTGAGCGTGACTCCGATTTCACCATGTTGCGTAGACTTAAACGCGTCCCGATATAGTTTCACGGCATTGGCGTGCGCAAGGATGACGTTGTGACCGACGCTGGAATCATCGATAATAAGTAGGAAGTTAGTATTACAAGTAAAATGCTTACATCCAGGGTTCCGTAGAGCTATTGCCTTCGGAAGACCTCTCCCTGTCGCTAGATCGACCAGGAGCGAAAACGCCACGCCCATATCCGAGTATAGAAATACACCAAGGTTCATTCATCGTAAGCCTAAACCATGAATACCATGTATTATTGGGTAAAGAGAAATGAGGGCATACCAGTACTTGACTCGATCTCCAAAGGCCTCAAAACAAACCTGGTGAATAGCTTCAGGTCAAAACGGATTGTTTCAATGGGGAAAAATAGCTCACTCTGGCATAATTGGTGTAATCTTTCACAATCTCCTCCTTGTTGAGCCATCCGCCGTATCGGTCATGAAGGCCTTGAGGTAGATCCCAATGGTACAAAGTCTGGAAATAGGATCAGTTCCGAGCAATAATAAATTGTGTTAATGAGCATACTACGAAGGGTATGATACCATGTTCCAGCAATGCATCTATCAAGTCAGAATAGAACTTGATTCCCTTGGGATTCATGGGATCATTGCGACCACCAAGAGGAATCACACGCGACCAGGAAATGGAGAAGCGGTAGGACTTGACACCGTACTTGGCCAGCAATGCTACGTCCTCCTTCCATAGTCTGTAAGAGTCGGTGGCGACATCTCCATTCTTTCCGTCAAGCGTTTTCCCAGGTATCTTCGAAAAGTCGTCCCAGATCGACTTTCCTCGACCGTCTACGTCCGTGGATCCTTCAACTTGGAAGCTGGCTGAAAGCTGTCGTTAGCTTCTGGGTCCGAGGACAACTTGAGAATCCAGGCAAAACGCATTACCTACCTGTTGCGAAGCCCCAGATGAAGTCTTTCGGTAGAGTCCGAACAGGAGTTGCCATTATATTGGATCTTTACGGGTGAGTGAAAGGCACGAAAGCTGAACAAGTTCATGTCGTGTTTCGTTGACTTTTATAGCGCCGATTCTTGGTAGTTCCTGAGGAAAGTCAATTGTGTCATTCTCGAACGAACCCCCGAGGATTGTCCGCGCCAGACGCTGGACAGGGAATACGCCGGGATAGGAAGGGAGTATCGCCGTAGATTTCCGAATGGAAGTATAATAGCTCCAACGTAGACATGGTCAGCATCTGGCACGGGTAAGACAGGGCAAGGCATGGAAGAGATACGGAGGATTGTCGGTTATCGAAGACCCGACCTAGAGAACCCCTCTTTCGTTTCGGCTGTGGGGAAAGGCCAAGGCGTTCCAGAACGATTATCGATAGCTCCATGCATATCTTCCAGTAACCATGCCCGTTTTACGGTTGACAAAACTTTCCGCGGAAGACATGCCATTAACGTTCATCGGTGAACCCCCAGGCCGGGCACCTAGATAGCAAGTACGGTTTCAATTTCACTTCTTCGTTTGAAGAGGTTAGCAATGGATGCTATCAGGATCAATATTGTGGACAAGCTTGAAGTGAACTTCGAACCGTAGTTACTCCGAAGGCAATATGTGAACACGTTGCCTCGTCACATAATCCACTGCCTTCGTTGTACCATCATGTCGACCTCTGCTGGTGTAGCGATCTTGGGAGCAGGGATTTTTGCGACTGAAGGTATCAATATCGTCGATGAGAGTGCTCTTATTATATTCACTTCCAATCTATAGCATATCTTCCTGCCTTTCTCAGTCTTGGGACTGCTGCGCTTCCTCTTCGTGCAGTGTATTCCCGATCTGAAAAGAGCGCGCAACTCTTTGCCGACGCTGCGGCACGCAATTTGGGCCTGAAACCCGATGTGTACCACGACGCTGATGAGTCGGTTAATCTAGGCAAGCTTCTTGCACGGAAGGATATCGCCGCTGTCATTATTGCTCTTCCGATTACTCTGCAGCCAAAGGTTATCATATCCGCTCTTGCGGCAGGGAAACACGTACTCAGTGAAAAACCTGTCGCTGCAGACGTGGACACAGGACGCGATCTGCTCAAGACCTACACTTCCACTTACCGTCCCAAAGGTCTTGTTTGGAGAGTCGCGGAGAACTTTGAGGCGGAGCCAGTTTTCCGCACTGCGGCTGCTTTGATCAGCTCTGGCAAGCTCGGTGATGTAAACTTTTTCAGAGCGACCGTCACGAATTTCATCGACAAGGAGTCAAAATGGTATAAAACCCCTTGGCGTACTGTACCAGATGTCCGTTAAAGTTTCCATCTCGATTTGTTCGGTGCTGATGCTCTTCTATCAATAGTATCAAGGAGGATTTCTCGTGAGAGCTCCTTTTTCCTTTCTCAAACAACTCTGACCGTGATATTTGATCTAGCTCGACGGAGGTGTCGTGAGTATGCTTGCATCTCATGTACCTACTTAATTAATATTGTTCCTAGCATACGATTGCCGCTTTGCGGACCATGCTCCCTTTCCCTTTAACCCATCTTTCTGGGTTCGCATCTCTCAACAAAGACTATCTTAAGCCACACGACACGATCCATGCTATCGCGAAATCTGAATCGAACTTCCATGGGATTGTTGAAATGACCTTCGCGTCCCCAGTCAAATCTCGTCCCGCATCTGACGATTATCTCATTGTTGGCGACAAAGGATGGCTCTCCGTCAACCTCCACCAGAAGAGTGGGGACACGATAGTGCATCGAATCAAAGTCAAGACTGCTGTCGAAGAAGGAAAGCCTAGCTGCGAAGCAGAAGAAGTGATCGACGAACCTGGTCAAGGAGTGCAGGTCGAGGTGAAGAGTTTTTATGAGGCTATCTTGGGTCAGCAGACCTTGCCACTCGGGGACGCATTAGGAGCGTTGCGCGATGTTGCGTTCATTCAAGCTGCTTTGACCAGCGATGGCACATTGGTCAACTTACAGGCTCTGGTGGGCCAGTAGGGAGACAGCATTTCGGATTATGTCCCGACGAGATAACTATTTATTATTACCAAGAGATAGTGTAGCGTAACCTCTCCGACATGCACATATCTTGGAAGCCGCCGCTTTCCAGTACGTTCAACGGTTCAGTCCTCTGCAATTCAATATTCAACTTTCTCGGAGATCTCGGCTAGCCCCCGATCATTAGATCTCGATCGCCACGATCGTGGCGGTGCAGATATCTGCGCTTGTCTCGTGCCTCGGGGATCCGGGCAACTTCTTACGAAGTCCGAAAGACTGAGTAAGTTGTATAGCCCGCTTGCTTTCTAATCCAATGTTCACTCTGAGCAACATCATATCATTCCTGGAAACATCCCCCCCAGTCCGTATAAATCAAGATGCGTAATTTACATAATTTTTCCTATGGGTTTTGGCTTCTTCTTTGGCACTCTTCTAGTAAGTAATCCACGTCCAGCCCTCAGTGTTTCCTCGTCGACTGTTTCAAGACTGTTTAGATTGGACGCGGTACTATGACTCTGGAAACCAAAAACAATGCAGAAGATGCTTCAGCACTCGAAAGGTCTGATGTCTCGAGTTAAGTGCAAAGAAATCTAACATTGTGACGATAGGAACGAATTTACCAGTTCAACTCTACCCATGGTTCCTGATTTTCCGGAGGGAGGAACCAGCGGATGGGTGACCCTGTTTGGCGCGTGAGTAACTCATCCATGTCATGCCAGACACCCACCAGTCATTAAATTGTTGACACCTTGTTTCTTCGATACCAAACTTACCAAGGACGCTGACTCAGTTTGTAACCTTTGGGTCAGTCTTTCGCATCCGAGTCCGTTATGTCTTGTCGTATTGAAGATTACTTGTGTAGGTACACGAATGCTTTCGGCGTTTATCAAGGGTGGGTCTCTAACTGGGATCGTTGTGTAGGGAATCGTACTGATTCGATCCTTTGACTAGTACCGCAGAACGTTCTACTACCTCAAAGTTCACAGTGATGATATCAACATTGAGATTTCTATGTTCGGGAATACTTAACAAGTAGTACGCCAAGTGACATAGGGTACGTCTTGAAGCTTGGCACTATCACAGTCCCATTGTATGCTTCTCATACGCTACAACTGGCTCTAGCTGGATCGGCGGAGCTCAGATACTGTTGATCTTCTCCTCTGGTATCATATCAGGGAAACTATTCGACAGAGGATATTTGTGAGCCTAATTCCATTTATCCCAGATATGACAACACTAGATATACTCGCCAACATCTCAGCTACCACCTCATGATATCAGGTTCACTGCTACACGTATTCTCCTGTGCGTCTTTTTCACCCGGACATTTGTAACTAACGAGTGCCAAATCCTTCCAATCAGTGTTTATGCTCTCTTTATCGCGCAAAAATAGCTTTTATCAAGTTTTCCTTAGTCAAGGAATCAGCTTTGGGCTGTCCACTGGAATGTGCTATCTCCCAAGTACGTCTTATATTAAGTCAATAGACAAGTGAACGTCTTTCGGATTCAGATGTAGGTTTAGCTGTGATTTCCCATTATTTTCATCATCGTCGACCTGTGGCCATGGGAGTGATTTCGGGGGGCGCTGCGTTAGGAAAGTGGCACAGTTATATATAGCTCCGCTCAAAATCACGTCAGTTTGCATTATAGGCGCCACTGTTTATCCCATCGTGCTCAACAAGTTCTTTCACGGATCTCTGGGCTTCCACAATGGTGTCCGCGTAACAGCAGGAATCAACTTGATGTTGCTCATCGTTGCCAATCTCTGTATGAGAACTAGACTTGCACCCAGGAAAAATGGAAACAACCATGCCCTTCTATTTTTCCGTGATCCTCCCTATGTCTTGGTCCTTCTTGGGTGAGTCGTCGCGCCAATATTATCCTAGAGGTGTTCAACAACGCAACTTAAAGATCTATCATGGTTTTCTTCGGACTTTTCTTTCCGCCTTTCTACATTCAGCTGAATGCCGTGTCGCATGGGGTGGACAGGAATTTCGCATTCTACTCGGTGAATTGGGATGGACCATAATGATACTAGACATCTATCCGCGAGCTCAACGGGAGTATTAACTAGGTATCTATTCTTAATGGCGCCAGTCTGGTGGGTCGCGTGGTTCCTGGCTTTTTTGCTCCAAGGTATGGAGTGTTCAATCTTGTGGCGTTCTTCGGTGTTACTTCTGGTGGCATTGTGCTGTCGATGATTTTCGTGAAGGATCTCGTGGGAACTGCTCTATTTGCCGTATTTGTGGGCTTCTTCACTGGCGGAGGTTAGCTTGACAACCATTTCTGTCCTTTTTATGCTTATGATTTATGATGCCAGCCATTGGTCTTAATGCGCCAATGCTAGGTATGCACTAAACGATCCCGTACACTCGCTCTCTCACCTCCGAGTCCTTACAGGGTCTTTAGCAAAAGACGTAACCGAGATTGGGGCTAGAATCGGTATAAATTTCACATTCTGTGGTTAGTGTATTCTTAGCTCTTGCTTGTCACATCCTGGGTCATCTAACCCATGCCAAAGGTATTGTTGGTTTATTCGGTAATTACAGTACTTGGCAAGAAACAATTCTCTTGCATCACTGACTGCAAGCTGGGTAGCTTCACCAATTACAGGCGCGTTACTCACCAATGAGTTCCATTGGACGTGAGTAATCCCAGTTTTATTTGGTGGCAATCGTCATTTAACGGGTTGACCCTGACAAAGGCGTCCAATAGTCTTCTCAGGCGTACGTCTTTCAAGTTCTCATACCCCTGAAGTTTACCATCGACATACGACCCGTAGGTATGTCTGATCGCAGGAGGATGTTTTCAGTTTTCGGCCAGGTGTTTCCTTGCGAGACAGAAGGGTACGCAGCTGCTGTGACAATACTTGTGCATGCCGTTGCTTTATACCAGAAGGCTGTATGCCAGTGTAACATGCGTAGCTGAAACAATGTCCCAAGAACATTAACAACCAAGAACGCGTGAATTGGTTAAATAAAAGCTATGTACGACTTGAAGAGCTCTACGAAGTTGCACTAGGGACGTTCCAAGTTTTTGTTTGCCGCTTCTACTACCCCGAGCGCAGGGAAATGCCGCCGTTCAAGCGGCTGAGGCAGGACAGGCCAACGAGGAGTCCACGTGGGAATTTGGTCGTCATCCATCACGGAGACCAAACAGGGCCAGCACTCCGCCTTTTCTCTTTCTCTCTGACTCTGCTGAGGACCTGCTGCCAGGTCGCAGTGACTTCTTTCTTTCCTCATACTTTGCTTCGCTTTACGAAGCAGCCTGTTCTTCCTTCTTCTTAACCGCCAGCCCAGCCAGCCAGCGTGCAGCGGAACCCTTAGACTACCATGGCTTCTCGCTTGGAGGCTGTCGATGACCTCTCAAAGCTCTCTTCTCTCTCGGACGATATCATAGTACAATGTCTACGGGAAAGATTTATGTCAGATATCATATACACCAGCATTGGCTCTTCAGCTCTCGTCGTTCTCAATCCACATAAATACGTACCTTCTAATGCCGACTCCGTTCTTCACAAGTATGCGGCCGAGTATCGCGACACCAGTGGAGAAAGAGAACATCTAGCTCCTCATGTTTTTCAGATGGCAAACAATGCCTATTATCATATGAAGCGGACTTCACAGGACCAATGCCTCGTTTTTAGGTGAGCTGACCCGTCTGTAACACCTCACAATATCCCTGACGACTATTATAGCGGAGAAACGGGCAGCGGAAAATCAGAGAATCGTCGTCTCGCCATCAAATCCATTCTCGAACTCTCCGTCAGCAACCCAGGCAAGAAAGGCTCCAAGCTTGCCACCCAAGTCCCCGCATCCGAATTCGTCCTCGAGACTTTCGGAAATGCCAGAACCCTCTTCAACCCGAATGCTTCACGCTTTGGAAAATATACGGAGCTCCAGTTCAGCGAACGGGGACGTCTCTGTGGTGTCAAAACTCTTGATTATTACCTCGAGCGTAACCGTGTCGCCGGTGCTCCTTCCGGGGAACGGAATTTCCACATATTCTACTACCTCGTTGCCGGAGCATCTCCAGAAGAGAGGCAACATCTGCACCTTCTCGACAAGGCAACGTACAGGTATATTGGACAGAGGGGCGGGGCAGCAGTCAGACCGAATGGTGCGAGGGACGATGATGCGAATAGGTTTGATCAGTTGAAGATGGCGCTGAAGACTATTGGACTGTCTAAACGGCATGTTGCGCAGACCTGTCAGCTCATTGCTGCTATCTTGCATCTTGGCAATCTCGAGTTCACGATTGACCGACATCGCAACGAGGATGCCGCTGTTGTTCGGAACACAGACCTTCTTCAGGTTGTTGCGGACTTCCTCGGAGTTGAGCTTTCAGCGCTACAAGATGCCCTCTCTTACAAGACGAAGCTTGTGAAGAAAGAGCTTTGCACAGTATTTCTTGATCCAGATTCAGCCTCGGACAACAGAGATGACCTTGCCAAGACTTTGTATTCTCTCTTGTTCGCCTGGCTGAACGAGCACATTAATCAGCGTCTTTGCAAAGACGACTTCTCCACTTTCATCGGCCTCTTCGACCTTCCAGGCTCTCAGAATCTCACCAGCAGACCAATTCACTTGATCAGTTCTGCATTAATTTTGCGAATGAGCGGCTGCAGAACTGGATCCAAAAGCAGTTCTTCGAGCGTCATGTGAACGAGTACAATGCGGAGGGCGTCTCTCGGTTTGTTCCACACGTCCCTTACTTCGACAATACGGAGTGCATTCGTCTCCTCCAGAATAAGCCTGGTGGACTCATTCACATTATGGATGATCAGGCCCGCAAGATTCCCAGGAAGACCAGCCACACCATGGTCGAAGCGTTTCAGAAACGATGGGGTAATCATTCATCTTTCAAGGCGGGCTCCATCGATCGCTCCGGATTCCCGACGTTCACAGTTAGCCACTTCAATGGACCAGTCAACTATTCATCTGAGAACTTCCTTGAACGGAATCTCGACGCGATGAATCCTGACTTCGTCTCGCTCCTCAGGGGCGGCTCTGACGGTCATGTTGGTTCTGACAATCCCTTCGTCAAAGGGTTGTTCTCTGGGAAGGCCATCGCTACTCAGGCACATCCCAGGAACGAAGATGCGATTGTTTCTGCCCAGCAGCCCGTAAAGCCGATGCGTACCCCTTCCACCAGGCGCAAGAACACGATCAAACGCATGCCCACTGTGAAGGAATCCGGCAATATAGACGAGAGGGAACGAGAGGATGACGACGCTCATGGAACTAGCGCAGGGCCTCCCTGCGTCGCTGGAGAGTTCAGATCCGCATTGGACACCCTGTTCGAGACTCTTGACGATACCCAGGCTTGGGTGATCTTCTGCATAAACCCCAATGACTCTCAGCTTCCTAATCAGCTCGAAGGGAGAAGCGTCAAGGGTCAGGTTCGCAGCGCAGGGTTAGCGGAGATCGCTAAGAGAAATGCATGTGTTTTTGAAGTGAGCCTTACACCGGAAGAATTCTGTGAGCGATACCGCGGTAGTCTTCCCGCGGGGACTACAGCTACAGATATCGGGAAGATTGAAGAGGCGAAGAGCGCCGCTGGTCTTAGCGATAAGGACATCGTTGTCGGCCAACACAAGGTGCAGCCTAGACATAAATCATATGTAAAAGATTCTGACGTTTCATGAGTAGGTGTTCTTGACACAGGCTGCATTCCATAAGTTCGAGGATCACTTGCGCTCCCAGGACGTCGAGGAGCAGAAACGCAATCGATTGCGAGACGCAGAGTTGGAGGCGGGTCTGGACCTTCGTAGTGGCGGTGACCCGTATGCCCCCTACCAATCGCCTGGCGACAACGACGACAATCCTTGGTCGACGGGATACGGCGACGCTTTCAACGGCTCTAATCAAGCCTTGCCCCTTGTCTCCAACGCATCCCCGTTTCAAAAGGCTGACATGTACGACGATGATCTAGAGAATAGGTCCATGAGAAGCGACGACTTTGATGCCCGGAGTCGATTCACGAGCCAAAGGGATGATTCTGTTTCTAACTTCGGCTCTGAATCTTATGCACCGTCGAGAAACATGTTCCAAGACAGTGGGAAGAAGGGGTTGACTGAAAAGGAACCTCTAGCGGGAGAGATTCAGGAAGGTGAAACGACGGAGGTGTTGAAGGAGACTTCTGCCCGCAGGCGTTGGGTCGCTCTCTGCTGGTTGCTGACTTGGTGGGTTCCGACGCCTTGTTTGCGATGGGTTGGCCGTATGAAACGGCTGGATATCCAACAAGCATGGCGAGAAAAGCTTGCCTTGAATATGCTCATTTGGTTCGCATGTGGATGTGCCGTCTTCGTCATCGCTATTCTCGGTCTCCTCATCTGTCCAACACAGCATGTGTTCAATACCGGCGAGCTCGCGTCGCATTCGTTCGACAACGATCCCAACAATGTTTACACTTCTATTCGCGGAGAAGTCTTCGATCTAGGAGTCATCGCGGCCACACATCTCCGTGTCGTGAGCGTTGTCCCCGAGAAAAGTATCAAGAAGTATGGGGGTACCTCTTCAGATGATCTTTTCCCTGTTCAGGTGAGTATGGCATTGTTCCAACACAGTGCCCTTCTCATATCCATGCTAGGTCAGTGCATTGTGCAGTGGAATTACAGGCTCAGTTAGCCCGTATGTCACCCTCGATACTTCCAACAACACAGACGTAAACGCGCAATATCACGATTTTCGTATTTCAACCGCGGATTACCGGCCGGATTGGTACTTCGAAAACATGATTCAGATGCGATACACAGCCCGTGTTGGTTTCCTTGGGCTCACGCCCAGAGAAATCAGCGATAAAGCAAGCAGTGGCAGATCCCTTGCCATCTACAATGGCCTCATATACGATCTTACTAGCTATCTCAACAACGGTCCAGGTATCACGGGTGGTCCCAATACAGCACCCCCCAACGTCGACAAATACTTCATGGACACGAGCATCTTGGATTTGTTCAAATTTAATGCAGGCCAGGATATCACCAAACGACTCGACAGCCTGGGCATCGATTCAGATGTTCTTGCCCGACAGAAGGTCTGCCTCCGTAACCTTTTCCTTGTCGGAAAAGTAGACAATCGAAACTCCCCTCAATGTCTTTTTGCCACGTACATCCTGCTCGCGCTGTCTATCGTCATGGTATCTATCATTGGTTTCAAGTTCTTAGCTTCCGTCAATTTCGGTGCTGCCAGGGCGCCCGAGGATCATGACAAGTTCGTTATTTGCCAAGTTCCATGCTACACCGAAGGCGACAGTTCCTTACGACGGACAATTGACTCGCTCGCTCAGATGAAGTACGACGATAAGCGAAAGCTCCTACTTATCATCTGTGATGGCATGATTGTTGGATCAGGTAACGACAAGCCCACTCCTCGCATCGTTCTTGATATTCTAGGGGCGGATCCGAACCTTGACCCAGAGCCGTTGAGCTTTGTCTCTCTCGGTGAGGGTGCCAAACAGCATAACATGGGCAAGGTATACTCTGGTTTGTACGAGTGCTCGGGACACGTTGTTCCATACCTAGTCGTCGTCAAGGTCGGAAAACCGACGGAGCGCTCACGTCCTGGCAATCGAGGAAAACGTGACTCTCAGTTGCTTCTCATGCACTTCTTGAACAAGGTTCATTTTGACGCCCCGATGAATCCGTTGGAGCTAGAAATGTACCACCAAATCAAGAATGTCATCGGGGTTAACCCGACTTTCTATGAATATCTGTTCATGGTTGATGCTGATACAACGGTGGACCCATACTCTGTGAACCGATTGATCTCTGCGTGAGTTATTTGACTTAGTTCCGTCAACTTACTAACATATACTTTCGGCAGGATGATTCACGATAAGAAACTGCTAGGAGTGTGCGGAGAAACAGAGTTGGCAAATGCGAAGCAATCCATCATCACCATGATGCAGGTGGGAAAATATCTAACACTCACTCTGCCCAACGAAGCTTACATTCTTTAGGTATACGAGTACTTCATTTCTCATAATATGGCCAAGGCCTTCGAAAGTCTATTTGGTTCCGTCACTTGTCTCCCAGGATGTTTCACTCTTTATCGACTCCGCACCCCTGATACGCATAAGCCGCTCCTCATCGCCAATCAGCTCGTACAAGACTACTCGGAGAACCGGGTCGATACGCTCCACATGAAGAACCTTCTTCACCTAGGAGAAGATCGTTACCTGACTACCCTCTTGCTGAAGCACTTCCCAGTTTTCAAGACTCAGTTTGTTCGTGACGCCCATGCGTATACCGTGGCGCCCGATGACTGGAAGGTTTTGCTTTCCCAGCGTCGACGGTGGATCAATTCTACGGTGCACAATCTTGGAGAGTTGATTTTCCTTGAACAACTTTGTGGTTTCTGCTGCTTCTCGATGAGATTTATTGTGATGATTGACCTTGTGTCTACTATCATTCAGCCGGTCACGGTGGCCTATGTAAGTCATTGGCAGCACCCGTTCTTCTATTGGTACTAAGTACCTCCTATCCAGATCGTCTATCTCATCTATTTGGCTACAGAGGGCGGCGGAATTCCTCTCACTTCCCTCATCATGCTTTGTGCTGTTTACGGTCTTCAAGCACTCGTTTTCGTTCTTCGCCGTAAATGGGACATGATTGGGTGGATGATTTTCTACATCCTCGCCATTCCCGTATTCTCCTTCCTTCTCCCACTGTATTCTTTCTGGAAGATGGACGATTTCTCTTGGGGAGCGACACGTCTGGTCCTGGGAGAGTCCGGCAAGAAATTGATTGTACACGTGCGTAATTAGTTTTCCCATTTTAGCCTTCACTTGCTTATCGAGGACTGCAGGACGAGGGCAAGTTCGATCCACGTGCCATTCCTTTGAAATCATGGACCGAATATGTGAGTAGGAGCAGTGAGATAGTTCTTCTTGGCAACTAAACGGTCGACTTCTCAGGAAAACGAATTATGGGACAAGGAGTCCAATCACAGCATTGGCTCATGGGTTCCACCAGCCAAGTTTAAAAACGAAGGCTATGCGGAATCACACACGGCCTCACTTTATGGCCGCGAGACTTACTATGACCCCCAACCGCGCAGCTACTCACCCCGCGCCGACTCACGGTGGGATGCTTCCTCCTCCTGGATATCAGTCAGGTCGCAACACGCCTCAGTCCTTCAATGGCATGTTGTATCAACCCACCCCCTCTCGGCCAACCACCAACTACCTTGACATTCCGATACCCACCGCTCATAGTCCAGATGGCTACGACTCTGGGTCCGGTACGCCGACAGATGCTGAACTAGACCGTGCTATCACCCAGATCCTGCAGGCGGCTGATCTCAACACCGTTACGAAGAGAGAAATTCGACGACAGCTGGAGGAGCATTTCGGTACCGACCTGTCTAGTCGTAAGGCGGTAATAAATGCCTCGATCGACAGGGCGCTGCTGAGTAATGCATGAGGTGGTCTGTAATATATATTTTCTTTTGGACTCGTGTGGAATATTTGACGATCCTTTTTACGATGCTCTTCTCGTATCATACGAATGTCATTCGGACTGCAGCACTGCACTGACTACTTTCTTTTGACTATACTAGCGTACCCTCACTCCAGGACTCTACTTACATCGCATGTTTTTCTATTCTAATAACACAACTACAAACGAGAAGAAAGTCGGGGTAACCTCGGCGAGCGAAAACAAGTTCAAGATTTGATTAATTAAGCTTGAATGTCGGGTGCCCTACAAGACACATGGGACGATGGTGAATAAAAGATATTGATTATTCTATGTAGCTATCATGAGACAATCATGCAAATGCGGCTGCCGGCTCCTTCCCTACTTGGCTGAATACCTCAGTCTCTCGCTTTACAAACGACCGCGTGCATTGTGCCATCGTCACAGACCTAGAAACAGGACGGGTGTCAGCGGTGCCAACATGGAGGATCCTTGATTACTCACGCTCTTGAGATGGGGTCAGTCTGATAGAAGTTGGTGATCGGTTTCAAGAACTGAGAACCCGAAGCCTTGCTACTAGCTGTCTGAGCAGCAAGTTGTTTTAGCCCTGCCAGCGCAAGGTCCGGCGACGTCAATTCGGTGGTATCGTATCGAATGAGACTGGGCGAGATCTCCCACATACGATCTCGTAGACTAAGGGTGTCATCATAGGGTACAGGAGTGCCAACAACCTCGGACAGAGCACTACAATGAACATCAGCACCTCACAAGCAATGCGACGCCTTGTAACAAAACTTACCGTATAATCTTCCAGTCTTCCCTTGAAGCTCCCGGAGGAGGGACAGCTGCCCGCCCTAATTGTGACCGACCTTCCGTGTTTACCCACGTCGTCGACTTCTCTGTATAAGCAGCGCCAGGCAAACAGACATCAGCGAGTTGTGCTCCAAGATCACCGTGATGACCTTGGTAGACAACAAAGGCGTTCTCTGGTATCGATTTCGGGTCGACTTCATCGGCGTTGAGGAGGTAGATGAACTTGGGCTTGACGGCCGTGGCCTTCTTTGACGGGATGAAACCGAGCTCATAAGCCGCAGGTCTCGAGGCAATCTTGATGAAGATTGATACATCAGGGCAATAAGCAAAGGAATACTTAGGGACGCACCCGTTGCAATATGTTGAATCCATTCCATTCGGGAGTTAAAATGGTCTTCTGGTTCGCTTCAACGAACTTCGCAAGAGCATTGTAAGCAGCCGGCCCGTCCGCATGCTCTACCAACGCGCTGCCGACAATGATGAGGGGCTTCTTGGCAGATTTAAACTTTTGCGCAAATGATCCTTTCCCGGCGACGAAGTCGTTCAGAGCCTTGACATCTGCTCCCAAGTACTCGTAACCATACGTGGTGTCTGCCCGCTCCCCTATGAACCCAACCTCCAGACCGGAATGCAACCAGCTTTTGCGGATACGAGAATTTAACACAGCTGCTTCGTGACGTGGGTTTGTGCCAACGAGGAGGATCACATCCGCGGCCTCGACACCGGAAATGGTAGAATTAAAGAGGTAGTTCGATCGGATGTCGACGCCGTGGGCCGGAGCCATGTTGCCCCCGGGTTGGTCCACCGTCAAGTTGTCAGACCCAAGACGATTAATAAAGTCTTTCAGTGCAACCAGCGATTCTGTATCCGCCAAGTGCCCCGCAATTGCCTGAATCTCGTTCTCCTTCGCGCCAGAGGAAACGAGACCATTGGCAATCGTGGTCAACGCGTCTTCCCACGAAGAGGCCACGAAACGATCTCCTTGCTTGACTAGAGGAGTGGTTAAGCGTTGGAAGCGTAAGCCGTCATATGCATATCGAGCCTTGTCGCTGATCCACTCCTCGTTAACGTCGTCGTTCGTCCGAGGCTGTATTCGCATGACCTGCACTCCCCTAGAATCAACGCGGATATTTGAGCCGACGGCATCCAAAACATCGATGGACTCGGTGTTTTTCAATTCCCAAGGTCGTGCGTGAAACGCGTAGGGTTTACTTGTTAACGCACCGACAGGACACAGGTCGATGATATTTCCAGACAGCTCCGAATCCATCGTCTTCTCAATATACATACCAATCTGAAGGTCGTTCCCACGACCCGTCGTCCCTAAATCCTCCACCCCGGCGACCTCGTTTGCAAACCGCACACAACGCGTGCACTGAATACAACGATTCATGGAGGTCTTGACGATGGGGCCAAGATCTTTGTTTTCGACGGCGCGTTTGCCGGCAATTTCGTGGAATCGTGTTCGGTCAGATCCATACCGCATGGACTGATCTTGGAGGTCGCATTCACCACCCTGGTCACAGATGGGGCAGTCTAGGGGATGATTTGAAAGAAGAAATTCCATAACACCCTCGCTGAAGAAATTGTAAATTAATGTTTGAAACGTCACGAACGCAAGAACGCGACGTACCGAGCTTGATGCACAAGTGGAGTATTGGTGAAGACTTTGGAACCGGGCATGGCGGGCATGGCACTATGGGGCACTATCGGTCGATAGGACGTAATATGAGCAGGAAGAACCTACCATGACGCTACAGGTTTTGGGGAGCGCTCGACTTCAACCAGACACATCCTGAGGATAATTGAGAAAAACAGGAGAATTCATAGCCAAGAGTTGAGCCTCACCTACAATTGCCTGCGATTGCAAGTCTGGAAATATGAAATGGTCGTCAGAGCAAATGAAGTGCATTTGAAAAATGGAAGCATACCGATCATGGTAACAGAATCTAAACGTGGAGGTGGTCAGCTACGTCACAAGGAATACAGACAACACGAAACACACCGGGGTATGGCAGCCCCAGCTGCTTCGCAAGCTTGAATGAGAGCCGAACCTATGTCTCAAAAAATGAGCAGGCGAAACAGAACCCTGGATTCAATAGTTGCGGACCTTGGGGCACAGTAACTTCCTTGCCGTCAACGGTGAGGGTAACATCGGCTTGACGAGCAGAGGTGGAAGAAATTGACCGAATATCTTATAAGAAGGATACTGAGACAACGAAACGGGAAAAATGAGGGAATAAAAGCTGACTGGCAGGGGTTGAACAGACTTTCCCGATTAAACCCGCTGTAGACGGTCGCGAAACGGACGAGACGATGCGCAACATGGCGGGGCGAGAATAAGAGGCGAGAAGCGTCAGGAAAAAAGGAAAACAATGGTGGATATGCTTTGGGCGACGTCGCCGCCAATCAAGTTAAAGTGGGCAGCTCGTCGTTCAAAACGCTGAGAGTGTAACCAACCACGTTCGACTGATTTCGCTTTCCGCCGAAGTATTACATAATATATCTTATTCAAACACTCCCATTGGTGCCCACAAGTAGTTTAACTTCTACAGATAAATAAATGTTCATAATTCCTGCTGGCAGATGTCTCAGTGGGCTGTACCAACGGAACCTCCCCAGAACCTTCTTATCCTGCAAACCATGAAGTGAATCCGCGTCTAAACAGCACAGATATCAGTGTCAGATAAAAACGAAGCCCCGGTTAATCGTACATTCAGTCTCTTACGCCACCCCACCCGCCGCGGCTGAAAGTTTTGAACAGATGCAAAGGTTGGGCCAGACAGCCCTCTGGCCTTGTGACCTTTCCGCCAGTAATGCATTGGCATGGCCATCGAGATAGAATCAATATCTACACGACTCTGATCGGGCCACCCTTGCCATCCTTGCTCATTTGGTATAGTAGCCTGGAAGATAAGGTTCAGTAATTTTTTGGTCTGAGAAAGATAAGGGAGAAGCTGACAGGCACAAAGGGAGAACGCAGGCCATGAGTCCAATCATCTGTACGCTGTGCACTTTGGGCTTTCGCCATCGCACTCCTTGAGAGGATAAGCAACTTGCCTCGTTCGCGTAGATGTAGCTCGCTGCTCCACTGTACGGGTGATTCATGACGGTAGACCGGAGAAAACCTCTCTACTTACTGTGGGATTTCGAAGAGTCCGCCTTACATTCAAAGCTGTGATGATATGATGGTTCCAGACCTGGGAATACAACTTTGCACAAAGGGATACAATTGAATTTGTTAGTTGAAGCTACGTGAGCTCGCGAACGGCTATTAGCGTAAGTGCTAGATAAGGTTGAGCAAGACATAGATGCTGGCCTTGTATGACTCACATGTTTAGGTCATCCGGACTGATCGGCGTCGGGCGCGCACAATCTTTCCTCGACGCGTCCATCTTCTGGATTGTAGTCTGTCAACTCGACATCCCTCCGCGTCCCTTTTTCTTTTCATCGCTTAACGCTTGGTAGTCGGTTGGATCTCGTCTTTTCTTTCTTGCGTAGCTTGGCACTCATTTCCCTCTTCCCCTTTCGTCTGTCTTCCCGTGCCTTTCCCGTGCCCACTGCGAAGCAGCGGTGCCAGACTCTCAGACAACACTTGAGATTTGAGTAACATTGAATCTCTCGCACTCAGACTCACAGATTAATATTTTATTTATCTCCTCGCGCCTGCCTAGGGACTGCGTGAGATATCTACCTTATAACAGACCATGGCGTATACATCTGATAACTCCGACGTGATTTTCCATGGTTTTTTTCTGACAGGAAAAATACTCGCGATGTCAAATGACGTGTGGGGAATCATATACAATCGCGCTGGTCCAATTGCAACATCCATCGGAGGGGTTGAGAGGAAGCCCAAGGCCGTCAAGTTTGAAGTGATTGCAGAATTCTGGCGGAAGTATCTTTTGAGGCAACTCCGAGGTCAGATGAGCACTGGCACACATTTGTGGCCGGCCTTGGCTGCCCCACCGGAAGTCGCACCGATATTCCGACTGGCCAACAACCTTGTCGACACAGTTGCATCCACAGCAGAACAAAGAACATGAAAGAAACACAGAGAATTGTCCGGAACGTCGACAAACGATAAGGAATGGCCGAAGGTAGTAGCAAACACAGGACAATAACCTCCGGGAGTTCGCGGCTTAAATACATAAAAGGGGAGCGGATTTCTGCCTCGAGGTCTTCCTTCGCATGACCCCATCGTTCTTCTTTCCGCCTGGCTTCTGCTATTAAAATCTCCAGTTTGCTCGGGGATTTCTGTGGATATACCCATCGTTACCACTCATGTCTTCCATTGACGAGAAACCACAGGCTACCACCCTTCATACCGATCTATTGGAAGTAAATGAAGATCTAAGCCATGGAGAAATATCAGAGCTTCTTGTCATAGCTGAGGGCGAAGAAAAGACAACTCTTTTCGTATGGCTTCTAGTCGCTTGCTCTAGTATAAGCGGTCTTCTTTTCGGTGCTTATTATAATTTCGTTCCGACATTCAATATCCTCTAACCCGTGCTAAAGGTTATGATACTGGCGTCATATCAGGAGCATTGGTCACTATTGGAACCGACCTTGGAGGATCAGAATTGACAGATGGACAAAAGGTAGCATACCTTGAAAACTTCTTCGCCATTCACCGAGTACGATCTGATAATTGCACCTATGTAGGAATTTATCACGTCCGCTACGACACTTGGTCCGGGATCTTTCTACTGCGCCCTCACACCACTTTGTTGATATCTCTTTCAGGTGCTCTAATAGGAGGATTGGTTGCTGGCGTACTCTCTGATAGAACTGGTCGCAAGTTGGTCCTCGGGATTGCCGACATCATCTTTATTGGAGGTGCTATTGCCCAGGCGGTTTGTCATGATGTATGGCCCATGGTGCGCTACAAACAACCACTTGGTGGTATATGACTGATTTTTCCAAGATTGGGGGTCGCTTCCTCCTTGGTATAGCCGTAGGCCTTGCTTCATGTATCGCGCCCCTATACATTCAAGAGCTTTCCCCAACGCGTTTGCGTGGTAGAATGGTCGTCATCAACGTTGTTATGATTACACTCGGTCAAGGTAAATTTCTCTCACCCTGACACGACTTTTTCTCGTTACTGATAGAACATCGCTCTCGTATAGTCATTGCTTATGCTCTTGGAGCAGGTTTTGCGCATGTCCGGGGCGGATGGCGTTGGATGGTTGGCCTCGGTGCCGTCCCAGCTGGTGTCCAGCTTGCTTTCTTATTCATACTACCTGAGAGCCGTGAGCACTTTGTTTCGTCTTTCTATAAATGTGCTCACGTGTATTTTTCAAGCTCGCATCATGCTTAGAAAAGGAAATTATGAAGGTGCTCTTGCTATACTGCGGAAAATTTATGAATGCGCAAAGCCTCAGGACGTCGAGCTGAAGGTACGCTTTTAACGCATTAATCGTGGATTCTTTCTGACATATCCCTCGTCCCAGGCCAAAGTTCTCCAGGCTAGCGTGCAGCAAAGTATCGAAATTTCGAATAGTACTACATTTATGCAACGATTCATCTCGATGTTCCGTGATCCATTTAATCGCCGTGCTCTCAGTGAGTCCTTCTCTTACGTCTTGCTTTACATAGCCTCACTGTAGAATCACAGTCATTGGCTGTGGCATGCAAGCGTTCCAGCAACTTTGCGGATTCAATACTCTCATGTACTATTCAGCCACCCTGTTCAAGGAGATTGGTTTTGATCAACCCACTGCCGTCGGTCTCATCGTGTCCGGTACTAACTTCATCTTCACTCTCATTGCTCTCAAATGGATCGACATTATCGGCCGACGAAAGATCATGGTTTGGAGCTCACCTGGTATGGTCTTCGGCTTGACTCTCGCAGCCGTCGCGTTCCATTGTAAGCTGGATTTTATTTTATTTTATTTTATTCGAGCAGCCTGCTCATTTTCCTCCCAGTTCTCACTCAGAAAACCGGAGGTGACCTTGTTGATGGAACGGATTATTCCAAGGCGTGGTCTGCGATCGTGTTACTTGCCATGATCATCTTCGTTGCATCATATGCTACAGGTTTAGGAAATGTTCCATGGCAGCAGGGTGAACTCTTCAGCTTGGAGGTCCGGGGAATCGGCACCAGCCTTTCTACCGCTACTAACTGGGCAGGAAATTTGTTAGCATTCTTTCATACTTTCGGGTTTTCTGTGCTGATACGTACGTAACTTCTCAGGGTGATTGGGAGCACTTACCTTTCCCTCATGAATGCGATCACGCCAGCCGGTGCTTTCGGATTCTACGGCGGTCTGTGCTTCTTGGGGTGGATCTTTGTCCTCTTCTGCTTCCCTGAGACTGCCGGATTGAGTTTGGAAGAGGTCAAGATGATTTTCAGGAATGGGTTCGGTATTCGCGAGAGTCAGAGATTGAGGGCGTCTAAGCTGGAGTTGCAGAAGAAAGAGAAGGCAAGGAGAGACACGGCTCAGAGCGCTGATATCGAGAAGGCATCTCAACACAATACACCTCAATAATGATGGTAATGTTCTGTACGTATTCTTAAAGAGCAACAAACATGAACGATGTACTAATACATACTAATGGTACAATTACTGGAAAACGTGTGTACAACCAAGACGGGAAAAGAATACAACCAAATGTACTGTAAAGTCATCGAGGACATGTTCAGTTTACGGAACATAGACGACAAGCAGTGTGTTCACGACTAGTTTATCCAGTTCGTCTCCCAAAGCGAACGGAACGCGTTCTTTCCCGACCAAAGGTACGGCAGCACTCCAGTCCGTACAGATTGAAATGTCTGCCTCGGCAAGGAGGATACCACCGCTGTCCTCCACTCTGGACTTGAGGACATTGGTCTCGTCCTCTGGCTCCCCGTAAAGACTGAAAGCTCCTCGAAGGGCCGGAGTCTGCTGTGTGGCTGCCACTATGCTGAGGGGCATCCTCCCCGCAGGAGGGTGTCTGCGTGCCGAATGCAGACCGCCGGCAGTCTGAGGCTCGCCGTTGACCTCGACGACACGGTCGACAGGCCAAATGTATCCTCCCGCACTCCAGTGGAGTTCTGGAGAAAGCTTGTATAACTTGATGGCGTGGTATAGAATGGAATCTCCGCCTTTGAGCTGTAAAGATCAGATGTCAATGAGACTCGGAAAAGATTATCGAAAATCGGAAGGGCGTACCTCCGGTACCAGAGACTCCGCAAGGACCTCAGCAGGATTGGCACCGTAGCTGTGAGTAAGATAGAATGCGATCTTTCTGCCTCTGGATGCGTTGAGCAGCGGTGCGAGGAGATCGAGAATCTTGTCGCTAGGACTGATCAGCGGCTCTGAGATCACACTCGATGGTCCGAAGGATTTCAGGAAGAGGCCATATGCAATAGACATGCGACACCCTTTCTGGACAACCTCGACTTCAAAGTCACAGTCTGCAAGGAACGCAGTCCACTCAAGGTCACCATTCTTGCCGCTCTTTCCGAAAAATTTCTGTTCTCTGGCCTCGGCGTCACGCACGATGAGTGCGCCACCGCGGAATCGCACGGGAAGCGTGATGACCACTGTCGCTACTCGCCCGTCACTTCGAAGACTACGAGGCTGGGGCCCCAAGCGACTGCCACTTTGCAGTACCTCGAGCTTGTCTCTCGTTGCTGTAAGGTAATGGCCAGTCGGGAGGGTTGGAAACAAGGTGCTGCGGACGGCCTCCATAATAGGATGATTTGCAAGTTCCAGAGAGGTTGTCAAGGGAAGGTTAGGGGGATAGAAAAGAGACTCGTGTTCGTAATCATCGAAGTCGGCGGTCTGGTGCGGTCGACAAGCTGCAATGAGGACGTCCAATGCGGGAGGTGAGTGGTAATCGACATCGATGGGAAAGTCCAACGAGTGGGTGATACCGCTCTGAGAAGGAAGAGATTAGAGATGGCCTCCTTTTCGATACTCAGACCGATTCTCACCTTGGTGCGAAAGAAGAGTACAAGATGAGAAGCGTCCAACGGAATATTACCGCAGACAGCAGACACATGATTCTTCGCTTCGAGTAGTTTGGCGATACTGTCGCGGACAGCGTACTCGCTATCGTAGGGTGCAGGAGGTGCGGCAATAGAAGGACGACGAGACCTGGATTTGGGCGTTCTTTCAACCTGAAAGTCCGACATACTTGAGCTGTTGGTGAAGGGGAGAGGATCAGAAAGACGGCTGTAATTGGAGGGGCTTGGAGAGGCTGTAGGATGTGGCATTGTCAGAGGAGACATCATTTTGAGCGACGAGTTGAATGGCCCTCAGATACAAAAGAGCTTCGAAGGAAAGGGTGGTTCGAAAGCAGGAGAAAAGCCCAAAGCTCAAGGTCATAACGCTCTGGCCATGCATAAACAGCGTGTTCCGGCAATAGATTCCGGATCGTTTGAAGTGCATCTTAGAACAACAGATATCGGATCCAAGACAGCATAAGCATAGAGGCAACGTGGACGTTACAGCGAATAGAGTTTCTATCAAGAATTCCAATTGTCTCGCTAAGATTTCAAAAGATGACCAAAGGGACGGGAAAGCTGGAAACATGTGGTGGCGGTCACGGTGGATGAGGCGTTCAGGATGAGCGGGCCGAAGAAAGATCAATTCGAAGCCCAGCACAGCCACGGCGCCGACACCAAAACTTGGGCGCCCCTCTTACGCCCCTCTCTTAACTTCCTTTACTACTTCCACCATGCGTTCACAATGGAGAGATGGAATATGCCATGGCCGACGATTAGGACTCTTCTTCATTGTTGCTGTCGTCTTCATCTTTGTCCAGGCTGGCTTCTTCGCTGCCCGCACTCGCAGTCCATCCCACTTGGACTCTCACCACCTCGAAAATGATGACAGCTCGAAATGGTCCTCTTATATCTCCTCTTTCCTCGATTCAGAAGACAAGGATGTGATACACGACCACCCAATACCGAAGCTTATGCAGGACAATGAGCTCCTATACCGAAAGAAACTTGATTCCCAAAGCAAGACCCTTGAGGCAGCCGTCGCTGAGTACCAACGGAGGTACAATCAGCTTCCCCCACAAGGTTTTGACCAGTGGTGGGCCTTTGCTCAAAAATACAACGTCGTGATGGTCGACGAATACGATGGGCTCATGCGGGATCTAGAGCCCTTCAGAATACTTCCTGGTGTGGAATTCAGGCGTCGGGTCGGACAGGCAAGTCCCCTGCGGGTATCGTCGTTGACTGTCATTTTGAACGTCCTTCATCTTAACAGGTGGCCAGTTTACCTTCTATCGACCTCGTACGGATACAAGGCGGCAAGGGAAAGACCGTGAACATGAACAAGGGCTTTGAGGACTCCGAAGTCAGCGCTCGAGCTAATGGTTTCCTTGCCATGACAGGTAAATTCGTCGATTCGGTACGTGTTCTTTTTTTCTTTGTACCTGCCGCTCTCATTCCGCCTTACGCCAGCTTCCTGATATGGACTTTCCTATCAACGCCAAAGCTGAAAGCCGTGTCCTTGTGCCATGGGAACACCAGAAATACCCCAACCTGACTGTGCAAGACTCGTCAGGTGTGTGTTATTTGACTTTCAATTGAGGAAGCAAAACGTGTTAATTCTCCATGTCATTGTCCAGCCGGCATCGAAAGCGTTCTCGGCGGACCCTTTGCTCCGGATTGGAGGTCGGATGGAAACGTATGGGAAGCCTGGAGAAGAACCTGCGAGCCTTCGTCACCTGCTAGAAGGCTCTTCTCCTCGCTTCGTAACCCTTTCGCTGTCAAACCGACCGACTTAATCTCTAAGTCACAGAGAGTGGGAGGCGACTTCAACTTCGCTTCGACAACCGCATATGAGCTAGACTATTGCATGAAACCCTATGCTCATTACAGCCAGGGGCACTTTTTTTCCGATTGGAGGACTATTCCCGCTCTGTATCCTGTCCTCAGTCCGGCTAAGGCTCGGGGATTCCTTGACATCAAGATTCCGAGCCACTACTACTACGGCAGCACGAAGCGCTATACCTATGGATGGGACCCGATAAACTTGGAACTTAAGGATGTTGATCCCATGGAAGTTCCTTGGGAAGAGAAAGAGGATAAAATATTTTGGAGAGGTGCCGACACTGGTGGAGGTAACAGCCCTCCTCATTTCTCTGGACAGTACCACAGACATCGGTTAGTGTGGTTCCCCTCCCTCTGAAAGTGTTGTCTGACAGCGAAATCAACTAGGTTTCTCCGCATGAGCTCAGACAAGTCTCAAATGAACCGTACGGTTACTTTTGCTGATCCTCCCACGTCCTCGCGCTATGTCTCTGTCTCTGTCCCCGTTGCAAAATTGAACGAGGAGCTAATGGATGTTGCCTTCGTAAAGGCGACAAATCCTAAGAACTATCCTGGAGGGCTCCAAGCATTAATGGAAGATCACCGGTTTGCGGATTCGGTTCCGTTAGGAAAACATTGGTCGTACAAGTATCTCGTGGATTTCGATGGGATGAGTTACAGTGGACGATTCATGGCGTTCTTGGCTAGCGACAGTACGCCCGTTAAGGCCACTGTGTACGATGAATTCTTCACAGAATGGATCCAACCTTGGTGAGTGTCTGAATCTAAAAGAATGGCATAACAAACGCTTAATGAACACCCACAGGGTACACTTTGTGCCTCTGTCGACCACGTACAGAGAGATATACAACCTGCATGCGTACTTTAGTGGCCCTATTAAAACTGCCCTTGAAGCTGTCAACTCGACGCAGCTGCTTATTCCTCCAGAGCAGCGGAAACGTAGTGACGGGGATGCCCAGTTGCGGCGAATTGCTAGGGCAGGCAAACAGTGGAAGCGGACGGTAGGCAGGACTTTAGACATGGAGGGTGAGTCAGCTGTCGTTCTGATCGTGTATATCTCATCACTGACGTCCTGACAGCGTATGTCTACCGGTTATGCTTGGAGTATGCCCGTTTGTGGGCGGATGACCGAGAGTCGATGAATTTCTCGCTTTGAAGATAGTTTTGATTTTGGATCGGGGCCATGTCGCGTTGCTTTCTATCTTATCAGTCGCATGCATATCATTGTACAACAGAACACACATATCTCCTTCATATACATACATACATACCTACTTATAGAGGGTGCAGATGCATATCATACATTGGTCGTAAATCCTATGCTTGGGCAGATCAACATGACACATGTATCATGATGATCAGAATTGTTTGTGATGCCAAAAGTGGATGTAACTTCGACCTTCACGCCGACGTGTGGGGCATGCTGAATTGTGTCCATTGCACACTCTTTTGAGACCTGACTTTCTGCAGAAGACATTCGAACGCAATAATATTAGATGATGGCAACGACACTTCATCGTCGTACACCGAGCTCAGGGGACGAGGAGAACATAGTTGTTGGCAAAGATGGAACAGCTGCTGTACTGTCTCCTACAAGCTCGACGACGCCAAAGCAAATCGCGTCGATTTCAGCATCCTCCCAGCCTCGTAGTCGTGTCAATTCTACGCCAATGCAACCTAATGGCAATAAACCAGCGGCTGTAACTGCTGGGATGCCCCCTTCTGCAGGACCATACAGGACAAACTTTGGCCACAAAATGCCAGAGGGGCTCGGAATGAATGGATATCCCTCTTCTCCTCTCAGACCATCTTTCTCCTCAGGTGCTGGAAGATCGGAACACTCGAGGACACGATCGGTGTCGACCCCTTACACACCTCCCCTCCCTTCTCCCTTATCCTTCTCATTCCCTTCTGGCTCTACTTCACCACCTCCTATGTCTACCTCATTTTCTGCACCAGACAATCATGTTAGTAACAGTGTCTCTACTTCTTCAGGTCATAACCGTCGACACTCTCGCATGCATTCTCGGAACCTCTCCATCTTCTTTCCAAGACCAGGCAGCCTTCCTCAGAAGACCATCGCTGAAGACGGGTCGCAGGAAATACATCTGAATGAAGATTTAGAGGCGCCAGTGATGGCCATACCTTCCGCTGGCGCGCTCAAGGGCTCCCGCAGTCACTCGCGTAACGCTATCACACCTCTGGGCGCCAACTTCACTTTTGGTGGGCGACCGCCATCCCAAAGTCCCAATCCTCCGCTCTTGGGCGCCGAGCCTTCTAGTGCATCGACTACGTCTTCAAGGCGTGGTCACCACCACAAGCATTCGTTATCACACAACTTTTTCTCCTTCCTCGAGCCCAGTGGCGGCCCCTCCACCGAGCAGGAACTTCATACTCTGCCAACACCCATGCCTATATCCCCTTGGACACCAAATTCTGCTGCAGCGGGGCATGCTCCCGTTGTCTCCCCTACAACTTCGCAGAATGGCCATGTTGACATCGACCTGGACAATAGCGAGAAAGCCATGCCGCCCGGCGCGATAGCTCTCACGTTTGGCCAATTCTTTCTCGGCGCGTGGCTCTGGGTATCCGGTCAGCAGGTTGGGTCTTTGTCTACGACTGGCTTAGGATACTGGATCGTATTTGATTCTTTTGGGATGGCGATAAGAAACATGTTGCCTATCTGGCTGAAGGACAAGTCCACGACATCCAAGAACACGGAGAAGATTCATCGGCCCTACGGGTGAGTGGGACTTGTATGGTGAACTCGTGAAGTGCTGAGTTGGTCAATCCAGAAATGGTCGCGTCGAGACGGTTTTCATGTTTGCCCAAGTCGTGTACCTGATGTTCGCGGCTGTCTACATCCTCAAGGAGACTGTCGAACATATCCTTCTGAGCGCAGGAGGGGAAGAAGGACATCACCACCACCATGGTGACGACGAGGGTGATACTGGGTCCGTCAGGCCTTTGTTTTATATCCTGACGGTTCTAATTACTGTTCTAGAATCGACTTCCCTCATCTGTTAACGTTAATATCCCTCATCTCCGTCGTCATTTCAGCCGTCTTCTTTCAAAACCACTCAGAGCTCGTCAATAGTCAGTGTTCCTCTCCATCAACGCTGTCTTGCTGAACAAAATTTTTGCTAATAGCGGCTGGTAATCGATTACCACCTCTGAGAGAGTTGGTTCGGTCATGGGCGTCTCCTTCGAGACGATTACATTATAGGATCGATATTCCAACGTCGCCAGTGGCCGTGGTGTTATCGAACCCTTATACCTGTGGTCCTTTGTGTTTCTGTATATCTATTCTTTCTGTCGCATTACTTATTCCCAGGCAAGTGCAGCTATAATTGATCACGTTTTTGGGCCTCTGACATCTTCCATCTGCAATATAGCGGCCAGCAACGAACTTGCGATCTCGTGTTGGCCTCTATCATCTCTGTCATGACATTCAATGTGGCGTATCGGGCGTGCTCAGTGCTTGGCACTGTGCTTCTTCAGACCTCTCCACGACGAGGACTGTCAGGCGGGAAGATGGAGGCATTCTTGCGCGTAATGCGGGAGGTTGGTGCTCCATCCCATCCCACTGAACGACATCTTCTGACTTAACTTTAGGTCGAGCGCCATCCTCAAGTCCTGCATCTCCCTGCACCTCACATCTGGCAACTCACTCCGACCCCTGCAGTAGCTGGGAATAGCAGAGGAATTTCCGGACCTTTGATCGTGACCCTAGAGTTGCACGTCCGGGAGGACTTGGGAGATGATGATGTGCTCTCCTTGACGAAGTGGACCTGGGACAAATGTGTTATTGCGCTAGCGGGAAGCAATAAGATGCGTGATGTCGGGTCCAAAGTGGAAGTCACCGTTGGCATTGTGCGGGGATGAGCCCTCTACTTTTATTGTATTTATTACGCTCTTTATTCTACATTCGCTCACGAAACAGGAAAGCTAATCCAGGTTTGATAAACAAGATCTGAGTTGGTGAAACTTTGTGTACATACTGAACAAAATATTGGGAGAGATGAGATAGAGCAGTAAATAGCGAAGAAAAAAATAGGAGGGGAAACAAAATGCAACAGGGTTCGAGGAAGTACAACATGGATGATAGAAAGAAAAATGCTGAGGAAATGAGGTCCACTTGAACTTTAGGACCTTCTATACAACCATGACCGGCCTTTGTGAAGGTAAATGTTTGGGAAATATGAATGGCTTGGACGACTTCTATTCTTGGGATTTACACGTTTACTTGGGCGGAGGCGTTGGGGGACCTGAAGGGGTTATGTATTAGGTGCACATGGACAAGCCATAGGCAGACTACTTACCGAACAGTCCCTTTCGCTCGGCAGGTGGCAAGGGTGAGTCGGGAGTGGCAGCGATGGGCACCGGCGCAAGTAAAGGATTTGCTAGATGAAATATAAGATGAGCTCAATCGCAGTGTAGAAGAATGGGAGACGCACGTCTCCATTGTGCCCATGCAGGAATGTCAGGTCTTGGCGCCTCGAGAGGTGGTACAGGTGAGGGTGACATCGCAGGAGTGCCTGGAGTGTTTTTACCCTTCTCTCTGCGAGGAGGGCGCTTGTGAACGGTACGCCAAGCGGGCCGGGCGGGGGCGGATGGTGCGTCTTCGATGGCGGGTTGTGAGGGTGGAGGAGCAATTGCATCAGGAGGTCCCTGAGACTGAAGAGTGAACGTAAACATAAGGATAGCGAAATCTGTGCTCAATATATGTACCTGTGGTCGCCATTCGGGGGAGTACTCTCCACCAGAGCCGTGCTTTGACTTGACACTCATGAGCTCTGCGATCTCACTGCAAGTTCCGGTGAGCAAGTGTTACGATAGAGAAAGAAAGAAAAGAGCTCACTATTGAAGAGCACGTCGTTCATCTCTCAGCTTTCCTACTTCGGCGAGCAGAATGCGGACCTCGCCGGCTAAGGCTTTACTGAAATCGTTGATATATCTGTATAGCACAAGCAGCTCAGATGAAATTCAAGGAGAGTCACTCATCGAAAGGGCGTACTTGGGAGGAGTTCCGTTGTAATTCTTCGATGTCATAAAGACTCGTGGATTTGGGCAAGCTAGCTCAGGCTGCAGGACGTCAATAAAAGGCAAACCAGTCACGAGATCGGAGGGATTTCTCAGGGCGGGAGTCACTCTGCGAATCGCGTCTTCGTGTTTAAAACATACATACATACATACATATGCACGGTATGCTTATGATCTACAATATGGCATGCATGGTCGATGTACATTGATGACAGAAATGAATTATTTAAATAAGCAGATGGTCCTCAAATACAATAACAATCACCGCAAGTCCACGATCTCCAACGCACCATCTTTCATTCGAACATGGCCCTTGTCTGCGTCCTACACAACCATGATGAGCTCGCAAGGACATCGTGAGCAACGTCAAAGTGACATACCGTGTAGATGGGGACATCAGGGTGGGGATGGAATGCTTCTTTGGCTTTGCAATTCAGCACAGTTTGGAGACCCGGAGGATCGGTGAGGCGAAATATTCCAAAACTTCGAGTAGATGGTTATGTCAGAAAGGTGGTAACACTATCAGAGATGCAGTGGCTCACTTAGGAGTGGATTGCGGCGCGCAGACCACCGCAAATGATTCCGGTAGCATCCGTTGGAAGCCGGAGTGAGTATGAAGATCGACGGACGACATGAAACCTGGGTCTAGGTCAAGTGCGAAAAAATGGAGGATGCTATGTCACCTACAAGATTGTGAAGGATGTGTATGGATCTATATGTCCTCGTCAGTATAAGAATGTACCGGACATTTTACACTGACCCATCCAAGCGTGATTAAATTCCGCTCCTCCGTAAACATGAGAACCAGCTCTTCTTCGTCCATCGTACACGTATCACTTGTGGAGTGCTGCTTCGGAATCAAGAGCGTCGTCACTACAAACTTACTTCCCTTGGGCTTCCCAAGCAGCAGCCCACACGTTTCCCGATTCATAGCAGTGTTGACTTTCGCGATGGCCAGGAATCGCGGCAGACATTCTCGTGGGAGGCTAACAGTCTTCAACTCCGGCAGGTTTTGTCCAACTTTCGAACCCGGCCGCTCAGGTTCTGTTGATATCGGTGGCGGAGCCTTAGATGGCGACGGCGTTATTGGGGGCGGACGGGATTGGGGAATAGCATACTGCTCATACTGGCTAGAGGAGTGATGTTGGTGACTAGGCTCAGGAATACGCGATTGATAGGAAGCAGATACAGAGGGTTGGGGAAGGATATTCGAATACAACTGTGAATTAGGTGGGGCTTCGAAAGAAAAAGAAGCAGGGTTCACGGCTTGGGATGGATTGCTCGCTGGAATGAACATAGAATTCAGTGATGGGACATATCCCTGCTTCTTTTGATGCTGAGACATCAGCTGTGGGTAATCAATACGGTCACTCGGTGGAGGAGACGTTGTTGTGACAGGAGGGGGATAAGCACTAGATAGAGCATTAGCGAAGGTACAGACTAGATGATCAAACTCACGTTCGCTGAGGTCTGGAAGATTTCATCGACTCTTGCGGAGGACCCTGTCGCTTGGAATTACGACGATAGACCCTGTGAGGATTGGACAATGCTTCCGAGTCTGTAGAATCACCCTCATATCTGGTTGGACTTTCCAAAGGCATGGGATTAGGCTCATAGTATGATGAAGGAGGTTGGGAGTTTGGCACGGTCGATGTTGCCACTTGGACCGCGGGCATTTGGACGCCGGAGAACGTTGTGGTCGCAGGCGACGCCCTGTAAGTCGGGTGCGCAAGACTACTCGAAGCGTATCTTGTCGGTTGATCCTCCGTTTTTCGTTGCTGGTTAGATCCCTCCCTTCTCAGCTCTTCACGCTGCTGTCGTTGTGCCGATGAAGGATCGTGATATGAGGTTTGGGATGAATACGGCAAGGGTCCTGACCCATTCGTATGGGGAGGCGCGAGCCCTGCGGCAATCCTTGCAGAATTCACGGCACCACGAGCTACATCGGAGCGACTTTCGGGTAAGAGCCTTCGATCTCCTTCGGTTCTCCGTGCAATTTCTTCTCGCTGCTGCTTGAATGCCTCTGCTTCTTGCCTTAACCTCCTCTTGTTGGACTCCTTGTTAGCTTGATCTACGTTCATCTGCATATTTTGCATATCCGATGTGATTTGGTGAGTATCCTGAGCACTCGGCGTTTGATCTAAGTCCGGGTGGTGTTTGAGCCATCTCTCATAACGGTTGACGAGAACCGGTTTCAATCGGCCTAGGCTATCCAGCATTTCCTGGCCATTCTAAAGGTGCGCAGATGGGTAAGACAGATGCGACAAGGTAAAAGTATAAAAGGACACCCACCAAAGCCAAGTTACTCCTCTGCGAGGGCGTTAGAACCTCCTGATATTCCCTGTGATGCGGAATCTTCTCGAGAACTATCGAAGCGGAGCGCGCAAATGCAACAAAAGCCTTTTCGAGATCATTTTTGTCTGAATGTTCCTTGCCATCGCGACGTAGCTGGTCAGCGAGACGCAAGTAGGCCTTTACAGAGGTGCGGTGGTCATCGAACGTCCGAGCTCGCTCAGCAAGTTCAGATATAGTGTGAGGTCGGTCAGATGCATTTGTAGACATTTATGAAGAAGAAATGAAAATAACGGTAGAGAGTAAGGAAACAGGATGACAAGCGATCATGAAGACACGAAGCCCGCAGGCGGGCGTTAGGCTGTGCAACAGTTACACTCTGGGATAGTCCCCCCACTGGCACGTGCAGAGAATGTTTATTTTGAAGGAAGTATTTAGAACTGAGGGTTCGTATAGTCTCGTAGAATAAAATACCTAGAACAGACCATCGTACATACATCGTGCTGGACTATGACACTCCCCAAGTTCTTTGATAGGAGAAGGTAGAAGATATAGAGAAACTACAGTGCGCCCCTTGCCCTTCATGTCATGTATCATAGTTCAGGATAAAGTCCCACCAATTCACCGTGGTATTTTCGGTCGACCGTGAATCTGGCCTTCGATTCCGGGCCCAACGGTATCAGAATGAGGCGTGACGCCACA
The DNA here is from genome assembly GCA_004338095.1 of Gloeostereum incarnatum. Taxonomy (NCBI): domain Eukaryota; kingdom Fungi; phylum Basidiomycota; class Agaricomycetes; order Agaricales; family Cyphellaceae; genus Gloeostereum; species Gloeostereum incarnatum. Next base: position 1,230,279 of record RZIO01000001.1, on the reverse strand, counting down.
GACCTGATCACAAGATCACAAGAAACACGATCACGTGCCAAGTTCGCCATCGAAACTTCAACCATTTCAATTTCAACTTTCAACTCGCACCACCACCGCGCAAACTACTTTCTACAAATTAACGCCGCAAAGACATGGATACGAGCGGATTTAGTCAAGTTGGAAGATATGGCACCATTTCTCTCTTGAAGCGTCTCGAAACAGACACTGTAGTCACTTCTTTCGGCATCGACTCTGAGCAGATCACTTTTGGAACAGCTCGGGATTGCAGTGTGAGACTCTACTACCCTGATGTCAGTAACGTCCATTGCAAGATCATGTTCGAGGAAAGAAAGGTGCTGTTGTTTCCCAGGAAAATCGCCTCGTCAGCTCGCTCATCTTCGGAATTGTCCAGGCTTTTCTTGTTGTCTTAGGCTCAAGTGGGTTACTCGTCGATGGATGTCAGGTTTTTCCAAAACATTCAACTTCCTCGCCCAACACAATTGCGTTATCCAACAACTCTGAAATCGAAATTCACAAGAAAAGATTCCGGTTCACTTATCCCCCCAAGGACCTTAGAGAGCAGCTATTTGCCACCCCTCCTCGTAAATACGACAATGTTTTTTTACTCTTTCCCAACTAATTGACCACTGCTTCAGGCTCAGACCGTCGCGGTCCAAGGCTGTCGATGATTCAATCAGCTCAAGTCTTTTCCCCACGCCCTTTCTCGGACCCGCGAGAAAACCTCCGGGTACTGCAAAGTCCTCTGAAGCCATTCCGTCCGTTAACTCCCGTTCGAGTTCCTTTGCCGGAATCCCCTAACGAGGAAGATGACGAGGAGGAGGAAATCGTTTTAGTTGAAGGAAATCATCCACGGGTCGTCGAGGAAGAGAAGGACCTCGTAATTCTGGAACATGTCGAGGCTCCCACGCAAAGTCTGACTCTCGCCTCGCAGCAACTTCCACTCAACCCACCTCGCCTTCCCCCACAGACTCCCCAACGCCGCGTAAGGCCGAGCTTGCACAAGGCCGTCTTGCTCAGGAGCGCCCACAAAGCCTTCGAAAGAGCAGAAGCGGAGAAGCGGGAGGAAGAAGAAGAGATGGAGGTGTTTGGTACTGTTCTGACAGAGGAAGACTCGGAACAGAGCGAGAGTGACGAGGGCACAGATGATGAGCCTGACGCTGGACAAGACAGTGATGGAGAGCAAGATGACGAGGACATGAATGTACAGAACATGGACGAAGACGACGAGAACGACCAGGAGGAGAACAAGTCTACATGGAGGCAGAGCCTTGAGCGCATCTGGCCGTTCCGCGCTTCTACCTCTCCTGAGAGAACAGAAGCCAACCAAGACACGCCCGATGCACCGACTCGTTCTATTTCGATGCCGACTGCAGTGGTTATGCCTCCTTCGCAAGTCAAAGAAGAAGACGAGGCAGAGACGATTCCTGAACCAGGTGATAGCGAAGAGGATGAAGAAGTGGCTGACCTCCCTCCTGCTCCAACAACGCCCATCCGCAGAAATCTCTTTGGCACGAGATTCATGACACCACAACTGGAGAGGTCTAAGGTTGCTGCGATGCCCCGTTTTTCTGTTGGGGGTAGTCTGCCGCAACGCGTTACTCTCGAACAGCCGTGGAAAGTCAGTGATATCATTGTTCCCCCAGTGGATGCCCCTCCATCAACTCCGAACGCTCAGCGTGCTGACAGCGCTAAACCTCGAGAAAGTATTAGCGCGGAAGAGCGTAAAGTACGTCGTCCCGAGTTATCAGTGGTATATCTTTTGATATTGTTCTGCAGGCTATCCAGGAGCGTCGTCGTAGCGTTTTGATGACACCAGACATGTTCTTTGCTGGTGCAGCTCCCGGGATGTCTCCATCAAAGACTCGTGCTGCCGGCGGAAGCTCTCCTGAGAAGCCCAAGAATTCTAGCGTCGATAAACTCGACGAAGAAGAGGATATGGACACCAGGAACATGTTAGAGAGGATGAAGCAGACCGTCGAGGACATGAAGCGCAGGAATAGTATCCATCCTCGAGAGGCAAACGTTAACTTCCTAGTTTTGGACGAAACTATGAAGCAGGAAGAAGACCAATCTAATGCCGCCGATGGAGACAAAGCAGCGTTGGTCCTATTGCGCGAAGGAGTGGATGAGTCAACCGCCGTTTTGACTACGCCTCCCAAACGTGTCAACCCTCGCACCCCCTCAATTGTGGCTGAGAGTGTCGAAGAGTTCGTCGATGAGGAACCAGAGGTAGATTCCCACGCTCAAGAGACTAAATCTGCCATGCTTCGGAAGAAGGGTCGACAAGCTCGTCCAAAGGAAACGCCCTCTCTGGCGGATGATGAAGCTTCTCCCGACACCGTCGGACACACCCACGACGATAGCGATGACGAGGAGAAGCCTCCTGTCAGGACCAGAGCAAGGCTTCTTCGTGCTAAACCCCCCAGCAAGGTTAGTTTACACTTTTTTGTATGGATAATGTGATCTCATGAGAACGGTAGGATGAACACTCTGCTGTAACTGAAGCCTCCAAATCGACCACAAGATCAGTACGTCTGAGCTCACAGGTTGTGACACGTTCATATCTCATTAGTTTATTTGGCAGCGATCCACCAGAGCGAAGCCTGCACCGATTGATGCTAGCACCTCTAATCTGCGTCCTCGTTCCGGTCAAAAGGCAGCAGCAGCCAGCGTTGAACCCGAAGATATTATCCAACTTCCTCAATCCAAAGTCCCTGCCAGACGCGGGCGTAATGCATCTGCGGAGTCCAACGCCGAGCCTGCGAAAAACCGCGAGAAGAGGACGCCCACCGAAGAACACAGCATCCGAGTCAGAGTCGGAAACCGGCGCTCCTGCGCGACCTCGCCGGGGACGCCCTCCAAAGGTCGCTGAACCTCCTAATGGAATCGAAAACGTCGCCGAAGAAGTGACAACCGGGAAGAAGCGAGGAACCAAAGCTGCGACCAAGATCAAGGAAGAAGAGATGCCTGTGGTAGAGACGGCAAAACCTGCGGCCCGAACGACAAGGAGAGGAAAGAAGGCTTTAGAGGCTGAGAAGATTGCCGCTGAGCAGTTCGTGGATGAGAGAGGCAAAGAGAATGCCCCTGGATCGACCTCAGATGAAGATGTCATTCATGTTAAGACCAGAGCGCGAAGAGGTGTGCCCAATGTGAAGCAGGAGGTTCTGACAGAGCCAGAACTCCGCCCGACACGCATGACTAGGGTGACGAGGACGAGGACGAGAACACATGAGTGACCTATCTTTCTTGTACCAGAAAGCAGTATACCAGATTGTATTTATTTATCTAACATCACAAGGGCACTGTTGCACCATCTGTGTTACACGTCTGTCCTTCTGCCCTTTTCATCCACCAAAAATTGTTAAGAAAACGGAATCCAGAGCGGTCTAGATTCCGTTTTTGTGGTCTAGATTCCATTTGTTGAACGATTATTTCCTCCCGAAAACGCCATTGTCCCCGACGTGTTATGTAAATGGTGCAAACTTCAACGCAGCATTCAATTGAACTCAGATTGATACGACTACCTAAATAGGCATATGTACATCAATCATCAATTAGTCTCCATACTGCTTTAAGAACCGCTTGTGGAAAGCCTCGAGATGTCCAACATACTCGTCAACTCCCGGGCAGAGACAAGTCAAACGGTAATGCCATTGTCCCTCCTTCTGGCCAAATCCACTTCCAGGGACAACACAGATACCTGTTTCATCCAATAACTGCAGGGCATAAAATGCGTCCGGCTCCTTGCCAGCTTCTCTTGCCGCCTTGATGGCCTTGTCTGGAAGCATAATCTGGGGGTACAGATAGAGGGCACCAGGAGAGTCAACGCATGATACACCTGGCAGGGCGTTCAGACGTTTGGCCATGAGTTTTGTGCGTGCGGCAAGAGCTGCATGGACCGTATCGGTCTCCTGTTTCCACAGAGGATAGCTCTCGTCGCCTTCCTTTGGGGGTCTGATCATGCAATCCACGCCGATCTGACCTGTCAGAGGGGGGCAAAGACCGACGGAGACCATTTTGTAGATGAGGCCCAACACCTCCTCCGAAAAGTTGGTGCATTCAAAGTAACCACCTCTGCGACCGCACTCGCCCGAGACACCCTTGGATATGGAGTGGAAAGAGACGAGGGGCACGGGAGACTTCATCCTTGAGACTATGTGCTTAAAAGAGACGAAAGGATGAGTGTCGGGGGAATGTAGGTTGAGCTGATACACCTCATCTGCTAAAAGGACAAGGGAATACTTTTGACAGATTTGCACGATATGTTCCTGTGTCTCTTCATCAAGAAGGGCGCCAGTAGGGTTTCCGGGGTTAATTATGACGAGTGCTTTGGCGATGGTGCCTTCCTTGTGAGCTTTCTCGAGAGCATCCTCGATTTCATGGATGGACGTGGACCATCCAGAAGCTTCGTCGAGGTGGTAGGGAATGGCGACGCCATTATGCTGAGATAACGTGGCAGTATAGAGAGGGTACTGAGGGATTGGAATGAGAACTCCGGACTTGGGGGACGTGATGAGCATAGATATCAAAAGAGAGACACCAGCTGACGCGCCAGCAGTCAGGAATATGTGCTCAGGGTCGGAGGGGTAACCGTCGCGTTCTGTGGGAGATGTTATGTTAGCGAGTGCATGCGGAAAAGACAGAGTGCCCGTACCCGCGATGAACTTCGCGACATTTTCGCGGATGAAGGGGACACCCTTGCTGTGAGAATAGGCGCCAACGGAGCCGATCTCATGCTGGAGTTCCTTTGCACGCGCAATGACGTCTTTGGGGAAAGCGTCTGGGGCAATCTCAGCTAGTGCAGGCCATTCCATGAGGGCTACGACCTGGCATCAAGTAAGTCGTGATCGGAGAGGAAGAAAGAAAAGATGAACACAGACCTGTCTGGTGAAAGTGATGGGAGGTTGGTCGAGGCCTTTCTGTTGGGGGTTTCCGATGTTGGAAGAGATGACCTTGGTAAACGGAAGGCCGTGGTCAGGATTTTTGAGCTGGTTACGATAATCTTCGGCCTTGATGGCGAGTTCACCGCGGACGGCATACTGCACTTTAAGGACAGCTGGATTGAGCGCATCTGAAGTGAGCGGGCGCATTTGAAGATGGTGGTAATGATGAGAGAGAAATCCAGCGAGTCGGTGAGTCCTAGACCAGGACATAAATACCAGCTGATCACTTTTGAATGAATGGAGACCTCGTTGCAAGGGTTAGGGTTACCTAGCCGACAACTCTTTAATACCAAAAGTCGAGCTGTACATACGACAGCATAAATCTCGCACGCTACATCCCCAGCTGTACTCGTGCAGAATCAAATAGACGCCTCAATTCCGGCATCCTCTGGCGTAAAACGCGCTCTCCACGGGCTTGGTCCGTGCACATTTGGCCTGGTTTTGGCATCGGCCCGACACCGCCTTACACGTGTATATCACATGACCTTTCCCAATATAACCGCATCTTGTGCAATGTCAATGGCTGTAAACACCTTTCTTTCCCGTCCATCCACCACAGCTGTTATGTTGATTCGCATATCTCGGTTGTTTCTTCAATAACGGTTAGCGCTTGTCGCTGGCGGGGCTTCTTGCCCATCGCCAGTATACGCCTTTCACCAGATGGTACTTCCTTTTCTTTGTCTTTTTCTTTTATCCCCTCCCCTGACCGTCGTCGTCTTAGGTCTTAATTAGCGGTAATAAGTACGCATGGTATGGACCTTCTCTTTTAAAAAGTAATCTATCAATTCACATCCTCTTATCGGTAGCGAAACATGCATTAAAGGACATAGATCATCCACTTGCAAACACACCGACCGTCCACTGTTCGAAATAAAGAGAAAAGGCCGTCCAGTCACCCAATGCGATCACTGCAGAGAATTACGAAAAACAAAGCAAGTCCACGTTAAATGTATATGTGAAGTCAAGGAAAGCCCCACCAACGATAGCTCCAAGAAAGGTCCGTTTCACATCCCTTAACACCTATCTAGCTGGCCAAGCTTCAAGTTCTTCTTTATCTCCCTCAGTTAGCTGCAAAGCTTTAGGCAGTGCCACATTTCCAAATGGCTTGCCTGAACCCTCAGAAGCGTTGATCGAAACACAAGGCCTCTCAGAGGGTGTCTCCTCCGACTCTGATCACGGTCCGTATCCCCCCAGTCTTTCTTTCATTCCCTTGGGACTGACTGTCCCGTTCTAGGTAGCAGTTGCTGTTGCGTTTCCGGCGCTGAGTGCCCATGCTGGACGCCACGCAAACATGCTCCCAGGAATCGCAAGAAGAAGGAAGACGTGCCAATCGAGATTCCTCCGGCATCACCTCTATCAGAAGTTTCTTTCCATCCCGAGCTATCCATCCCTCATTCCGCCCAAACCCCCGCCAACATTCGCGCTCGAATAGCCATACTTCGTCCTGTCCTTCCCAGGCCTCCCCAACGGCCCGGTGCAGTTGAGCCGTCGACTACTCACATCCTGCCACATGGGCATTCCAATCGCCATCATACTAATGAGGAGCTCCATTTCAGTCCATACGGCCGTGCATATGAACACGCACACCCTACGGGTCATGACGCATCTGAGGTCCTAGATAGCGGCGACGTGCCATATTTTTCGCCCGCAGTTCTCTCCTCTGATCATCTCTCCGAACCTCCTGCCCCGCCTCTCCCTCCCACGTCTGAATGGATGCAGAACACCGGCTTTGGCACGCAACCAGCGCCTTCGTCGTTTTGCTCCTGTGGTGGCAACTGTGGGTGCCCAGGGTGTACGCATGACCGTAGAAATGCTGCAACAACCGCGGCATTTGCTACCTGCCAGGTGCCAGCTTGCTGTAGTTCTTGCATCGACTGCATGGTTCTCTCTCTGCCTACTATGCCTTCGGATAGTCCTCAATCTTCCTCCTTCGACAATTCTATGCCCGACATAGACGAATGGCTTAGCCAACTTGCTCCTGCACCGCCTCCGATGCCGATGGCTGCAGCATCTCCCGCATTCGAACCACAGCGAAGCATAGAGATGTATACCGAATCCAATCCATGCGGTGATTGTAGCTGTGCACCAGGCTACTGCCAATGCCGAGGAATAAGGGCTTGCCTCCCTGTGCAGGACTGGAGGAATTCTTCAGTCTTTGACGACGGAGGCGAAGTCCATTACCACCTCCCACCGATAGCCACGACGAATGGGTTACTGGATGTCCCTGATCTGCTGCGAAGTCGTTCATCATCTACTTCCTCCCAGTCCAGCGACTTCAGCTCTGGGGAGCGTGGTCTGCAAGTGAGTAGCAATTGGTATTCTCCTTATGACGGGGCATCCAGAAGCTTTTCTGCGCCCTCCTTCCCAAGCGTCTCTACACCTTTTGATAGCGCTTCTGGCAGGGACTTTGCCTATTAGACCTTACTATCACTTGCTCTTTTCTATGTTGGTGGAAGTGTGCCATTCTCTGTGCTCTGACTTTCATGAAACCCCTTTCTAAGCACAATCTGTCTGATGTTTGGACATTCCATACCAGGCAATTGTCGTCTCCATCTTTTTTCGGACTGCCATGTATACAGCTCCGGCGAGATCATTGTTGTGTTTCCTACTTCCTTGCCACATTATCTACTGCTTTGGTTTTATGCCACAAATCCATCTGATTCAACCGTGTTCTTCCGTCTCAGCTGAGAAATGCCAGTAGTACGGAAGTGCACACAAAATGATTCCAGTACGTAGATCTGCGAAAGCTAAGACAAGAAAGATTGATTCAACATCGTTTAATAATCCTACACCACCACCTCCTGACGTTCAACGTTCAACCCTGGAGGGGAACTAGCTTGCTCATTGCGGTGCCCCATGCCTGATGTCCGCGTGAAGATAATGAAAGCGACCCGACGTCACGTCGTCGTGTAGCTCAGCCGAGGACGCCCTTCATTTATTCGTCCAGCCCAGCCTTGTCTGTCTTGTGTTTCTCCTCAAGACTAGCCTTGGCCATCTGGGTCTCCAGGTCGACTGACGCATCTGCGGATCGACTGTTCACAGAAATATCGTCGTCGTCGGTCGAAGGATTGTGGTGATGCATAATAGACGCTTGCTGTATCTCCTGTAAGTGACCGAGGTTCTTTTCGTAGTGTTCGATGGCCATACCTCCATGATCTCCTTCTCACTTTCCTCCTTGTAGATCCGCACGTTTTCAGACAGAGTCTTAACGTGGTCATCAAGGTTTCCTGTGGCGAGGTTTGACATGCGCGTGAGGGCACGGATGCCGAACGCCGCTTTACGCCCTGCACGAAGAAAGGGAGTCGGTTAGAAGCACGACAAGGTTGAAAAAGACGGCATACAGAGCTTCTTGGCATCAACTGCCTTCTTGACATGAGGCAACAAGTCCGTAGGACCTCCACTTGGGCTTGAGGGATCAGGAACGAAGTGCGGCGTTGTGTCGGCGAGCCACTGTTGGCAAGCCATCCCTCAACGATCTGGACTTCACAGACAAAGAAGGCGGGGGACAAACCTTATGGGCTAAACACTCCGTGGCGGTCGGACGGCTGGCGGGATCGATGGTGAGGCACTCCTTGACAAAGTCGCGGGCGGTGTCGCTAACACTCGCCCAGTATTCCTCAGGCTCGAACTTGTAGTCGCCAGCAATGATGGCCTCCATCTCTTCTTGTTGTGAGTCACGGTCAAAAGGAGTGTACCCTGCGAGTAAGAAGTAGGAGATGACGCCCATTGCCCAAACGTCGACGGGTTTTCCATGACCAGCTAAAGAAAAGAACGATCAGGATGTATGCATATGGAATGGGAGAGTCGCACTCTTTTTGAAGATTTCAGGAGCCATATACTATAAATAGAACGGTCAGCGTAATTACATCTGGGATGCTGCAAGCGTACCCCCGGTGTACCACAGATCTCTGTGAGTAAGCTGAGCTTTTCCTCTTCCATAATCCTACTGAGGCCAAAGTCTGCGATCATGATATCCGCGTCTTCCGCCTGTGTGCGGAAGAGAAGGTTCTCGGGTTTCAAATCTGGACAACGGGCGTCAAGGTGGGAAAAGACAGGGGGGGCGAAACGAGAACAGACCGCGATGGACGATTCCTGAGGCATGGATGTATTGAACGGCTTTGAAGATGGTACGAACTAGTTCGGCAGCGTCGCTATGGTGAAAGTTGAGTTTGTTGATGAAGGGTGAGGAGGAGGGTCTTACGCCTCGTAGTAGTTTCCTTTGGCACATATGCGGTCGAAGAGTTCGCCTCCTGTACAGAGATCGAAGCAAAGGTAGAGATTGTGAGTTGTCTGAGAAGGAGGAAAGATGGGTATGGAAGGTGATCTCGGAGTGAGTGATAAGGTACCTCAAAGTAGTCGTGGAGGGTGACAATGTTCTTGTTTCCACTAGAGATCTTCTTGAGGACAGCAATCTCGTTGCGAACCTATGGAGGGGAGATGAAGAAGGGTGGGAGGAAAGGAGCGGGGAAGAAGACGTGCCATATGTTCTCTTCCCTCCATTAGCTTCTTGTTAATGACCTTGCAGGCATAGTACTTTCCGGTCTTGACGTGGATAGCTTCCTTGACAATGGCGTAGGTACCACTGCCGAGAGTCTTTCCAGTACGATACTAGTCGTGATTGTTAGTTCGTTCGGAGCGCTGGGGACAGAACTGATAGGAGAATACCTGGCAAGGAACGGTAACGTTTGGCATGAGTGGTTTTGGAGGGGATGGCTATTAATTGGGGGGAATGTGAATGAGCAGATGAAGGTTATAAGAAGAGGAGATCAGCAAATATTTATCGTGGTATGTACAGCCACATAGATGAAGTCATCGCGCCCCAGGTACGCACCTGTGCAGTCGTGGTCACCGCCTTTGGAATTTGCAGTGGCGGCGGTAAAGGGGCGTCCTTCAAGTTCGCCTTCGATGGTCGCAGAAATCCGGAGATTCTTTTATTATTTTCTTCGGCCGAATGACTTTGCTGGCTACCCATCGACGGAGCAGGAGGAAGGAAACGAACGGCAACCTGCCATCCATCACTCTCTTTATACATAAACTAAGACACCCCAGCCACAGCCACGCTGACTTGGCGTGTTGATCGACATTTCTTTCGTACTGCCTCTAAGTATGTACATCTCAGCTCTCGACTCCTCAATCTTCCAATCTTCTCCTTTCCGCTTCACATTTTCACACTACTCATCCAGTCGAGATATACAGAGGCTATCTTTGCTACTGCTCGGGCAGTGCATTCATGCTTCCATCCTGCGCTCACAGGCGATGCACCTACGTAACGTGTCACTGCGCATTACCTTCCTCCCGGACTTCCTCTTTCCGGTTACTCAGCCTTCTGTACTTCAACCCTGCCGCTTCTCCGGGTCTATCTTGTCATTATACCAGGACCTACATACTAAAAAAAAACCCCTACCAATCGGGTGAATAGGATAAGTACACGATTCAAACGCAATCCAAGAAACAAAAGGCTTCCCACAACATGATTCAACCTTCAAGTGCACGTACAATCCCAAACGCCGCACCCGCCGCACAACCTCCCACCAGCAACGTCGTTATCGCTCCATACAGCACTCCTTTGAAGCCAGTCCCTGCTCCAGTAACTCGAGCCTTGATGGCTCCGAAGATCAAGAGGACGATACCCGTGACAATACTCGAATATATCAGCGCGACACGCGCAACCGGGATGAAGAAGTAGGGGAACAGCGGAATCAGACCACCAATCAGGTAGCCCATTCCGATTGTGAATGCCGATATGTACAGTCGTTTTGTTGGTACCTCCTCTGCAGAGGTTTGGCGATGAGCAACCGCATCGTCACATTGGAATACTACAAGCACTCACCAAGGCCTTCTCCAAACTTGAGCAAGAACGCAGTGAGACCAATGTCTTTGGCCCACTTCAATCCAGCACCTTCCTCGTCTGAAGGATTAGACGAGATACCATTACCGCCTTCGTCTTGTGGAACTTCCGCGTCTCTCAAATCCTTCGCCACAAGACTGCACGTTTTCTCGTCGACTCCTACGGGGCCCAAGACATCTACCACCTCCCTCTCCATCTCCCCAGCGCAACTCCTCTTCACCCGGGCGTGTGTTTGGTTACGAAGATAACGGTAGTGGTCTCGCTCAGCCTGAGAAGCCAAGAAACCTCCGATACCCATTGAAATTGCACCCGCAATAAGTTCCGCAATACCGCCTAGAACTACAAGCTTAGACTCCCCCAAAGACGACAGGCCCGCCGTCAACGCGAATGGAACGGTCAAGCCGTCTGAGAGACCAATGATGCTGCAATTCTAGGTCAGAAGAGCAGCCTTTTTAAGATCCGAGGTTGAGCTTACACATCGCGGACAACGTCTGGATCAAAGAGAGTGCGGTCGTTGTCGTCCTTGAGGTCTTTGCAGCAGACGCCTTGTGGATTCGAGTTCCTGGAACACTTCGCTAGGAGAGGGGTGGAGACGGAAGGTTCAGAGGCGTCGATGGGCCACACAGGAGGCTGATTGTTCTTCGTGTTGCCATTTCGGGGGAGAGGAACGGAAGGAGCGGCGTTGTTGATGGTCGCAAGACTACGAAGAGACATTTTTAGCAGTCGCAAGTGTCGTGGTGGTGGGAGGGAACAAACGATAATATCCTGCGCGCCGCTTTGGAACCTTTAAAAGTGACGTCACGTGGCTAGTTAACTGACCAATCTCCTGGGGCCTTCTCGTCCAATCAACGCTCTCACATTTTGCAAGGTGCTTCTCAGCCAATAACAGCCGTTCTTCGTATCTTATCTGGCAGTGTTTACGCTTCTCAAACATATTACAAGCTCATCTACTGATATTGAACGTCAGCACTCAGGAAAGCCCACACAAAGTACATAGCATAACTTGCGTTCCAATCGGGAGCAACCGAAACGGCAGAACAACAGGTTGTTCATGTCTGCTCAGCAATAACCACTTTCTTCCGTTCCGCCTTAGGTTTGCTCTGACCCGCCCTGGTGTGCTTCCTCCTACGTTCTTCCTTGACTTGACGCGCATCCAACATGGTCCGCTTAAGTTTCGAGGCTTGGTGAACCGCTTTAGGTAGATGTCTCCGCCTGGTGAAGGAGTCAGAACACTGAAAGGAATCTACTCAGATAGAAACACATACCGAGCCACTCTCCCGACTTCGTTATCCATCTTCCAACGGTCCACAAGGCTCTCGCGATACTCAATTGCCGACCGTTCCCGTGCAGTGACAATCCCGAGTTTCTCTGACGCCTTGGCCTTCCAGATACGCACGTTCCCGTCGTCAGATCCGGACAAGACAAATCGAGCGTCCGCGGAGAATATAGTGGACGTGACACTAGAAACGGAAACAGGTATAAGCAAAAGACGCGTTAGAAGGGAAACCAAGGTCACGAACCGTTGCATCCGTTTTGTGTGATAGACTTCCGGGCTATGTCCTTGCCCCTCTTTCCAGATCCGAACCGTCCTATCCCAACCTCCACTGACAAATTCCATTCCGGTAGGACTCCAATCGCAGCTCATCACTGCAGCAACGTGCCCCTTGTAGATGTGGCTTGGCGTGGACAGATGCCTGATATCGAATGTGTACAGATTGTGATCTTCAGAGGCAAGAAGGATCGAAGTTGGGAAGGTCGGTGACCATGCCAGAGAATTGCTACGCATCTGAGCGACCATGAAGGTCAGAGGGTGTACGTGCATATGATTAGGAAGTGACTACCTGCATGACTACTCGTCGTTCGGCCTTCCCGGTGCGAATGTCATACAAGGTGAATGTCCGATCGGATCCAATACTCGCAAGTACAGACGACTCGCTGAGATTGAAGCGAACCGCATTGATAGTCTCGGTAGATGTTGGGAAGGTCAAGTTAGATATTGGAGCGCTCCTGGTAAACGAGGGATCCAGATTGGGGAAAAAAACTTTCATAAAGTCAAGTAGGACAGCTTACTTTGTCTCGTCCCATATTTGCACTAAATTCGACGCAGTTGCAAATAAAGGTTCATGTCGGTGATGATGTATTGAGCTATTGTAGACAGATGAATGAAATTCTGTTGCTTCAAGATCTGAGGACTAACTTGAAAGCAAATTTGGCTGGGAACACGCTCAGAGGCTGGTCCTAAGCTAGATGAATTAGCCACTATATCGTGTTGATAAGCCAGGGCTTACTGATTTTGATTCAACATCCCATAACTTCACGTTCCGGTCAACGCCACAAGTCAATAGGCGGGAATCAGAGGCAAAGGTCAGACCTGAGATCTTTCCTTTATGGGCTTGGGGTAAATGTAGTTTGTGTGTTCTTTGAGCTATGTTGTGCACGATTAAACCTATTCCGGTCCGGATTAATAGCTAACGTGGGTATAAAAGGGACCAGACGTACCACCGTCCCAGCTTCCACTCGCGACAGCCGTTAAAGATCCTGGTTGGCGAGCAAGAACTTCGACCGCGTCTACATGACCCTCCAAGCTAGCAAGAAAAGGCTTAGCAAAAATCCTATCCATTTTTGCTGCATTTAAAGCTCGGGTTCGTTCTCGAGAGCGGGCGAAAGGGTGCATTAGTGGGTTGAGATTTCTAGAGGTAGGCGTAGGGTCTCCTGGTCGAATGGGTAGATGTGATGAAGGATCATGCTGAAGAACTGATATTTTCTGGAGTCTAGTCAACGAGTGAGTAGTTAGAAGAAGGTATTCAGCAGACTCACGACCATGGCGGCAGCGGAAAAAGATGAAGTGATGACATAATCAGTGTATTTGTGATCGGTCCTCGGATATTTAATGAGATTGATGGTTGATCGCGCCTCCAACTTGATTGGATTGGAACGTTTGCAAGCGTCTGCACCAGCTGGAGTCTGAGAAGAACTTTGAAAAGACAGCAGATTTACAACAAATCAGGCTTATAGGCACGAACTTAGTACTCGCTATAGTCCGGATCACCCCGGGTTCCTGATGTTTTCGTTTTCTTTGCGAGAACATATGGATAGCAACGGTCACATAGAAATCTGGCAACGCTTTCACTGACCCCGGTAGCTGTGCAGCTTCGTACACTTTACTGTCACCATCTTGAAGACGGTCCGTCGAGTAGCCTGCTGTCCACTCCTTTACACAGGCTCTCTCTTTCTTTCCGTCTGGTACACACTCATTCAGCAGGTTTCTGAAATGCCCATTTCGTTCGTCTGATTCTTCTACACATGGGATCCCTCTGTTTGTCGGCAGCTCCAATTCTTCGATGCCCTTCCTTATCCAGAATTCAAAAACATTGCTCTAATTATCCCCACCGCCGTTGAAGTCGTCTTTTCTACCTCTCTGATCTTCACGAGCTGGTATTCCGGCAGGTGAGTGCCAACGGCATCTGCTTTCTAATGTTCCCCCCATGTTCATACTACTTTACAGGAAACATCTGTTACTGACCGCAGAGGGATGGTTTCAACTTGCGCTTTCTTTGCTTAACCTCTTGATACATATCATACCCGCTGTGCGGGATGATCTTGCTACCTTTCGAACTGTCGACACTGTTATTGGTGGGTTTCAGAGCTGTCCTTCTCAAGTTTTGTACCTCACGTCGCTCCGTACAGCTGCCCTGTCCGTTTTACCTCTCATTTCATATATCATATTCCTCTATCTCCTTGCGAGATCAGAATTCTTCAGCGGCCTTCCCTCCTGGTTTCGACCTGGCGGTAAGCTCATCCTCGCGACCTTCATCCCTCTTGTCATCATTTTTCATGAACTCGGCTCTTTCCTTGGGATATCACACCGTCGTAAGTAGTGTCCTGATGGCTTCTCTCTGCCGACTGATTCAGATATGTTTCTCCTAGTAATCCCTTCGCCAACCAACCCGAATATAATGGTGGTAGGCATTGGGTTCAGCACAGATCATGACCGAACACTCTGGACCGTGTTTACCGGCCTCGCACTGGGAATCTTGACCGGCTACCAAGCCTTGGTATTCTCTCTTGCATTCATTCGTATCGCCCGGGTCTTTATCAACAAACGCAGGATAGAAGCCACGGCTAGCGATGAGGCGCATTTGTTCCAAGGTCTGGGTTGGTTTGCGGCTGGTCTGAAGCTGGGAGCTGCCGAGACTGTCATTGGCCTCGTGCAGGGTGGGTTTGGAGTTGCAATGAGCAGAAGAATACTGCGGTTGCTGGCACGAGCACTCCTGGTAGTTGGCCTCATCAAAGGGTGAGTACCTTTCCCAGTCCTAACTATGATTGCTCTTTCTGACAGCGTAACAAGAATGGATTTCTATGAAAACTTTGAACAAGTCCGTGATGAGCTTAATCGCCCCCTTTCCAAGCGAGAAAAGCGCAAATCCCGACTTCGGCCATTCATTTCCAATCCCCGGTTTAGTACTTTTCAGCAAATGTCTCCACGCGCAACAGCATTTTATTCTTCACCTCGTGCACGCAGAGATTTGGAGAAAACGGACATTGGCTCCTCCCGGAGGCTCCCATGCAAGAGAGCGCGTCACAGTTCACCTCAGTGGAGGCGCTCCGACGTTGCATATGCGTTTCTCCGATCTCGATATGCCCAGCCCCATCACCATTGCTGAGAGTGTAAAATCTCGTCCAGCTTCGGAGTGGGCTCCTATCGCTCGCACGGCGCCGCCACAGCCGGCCCTCACCCATCGCCGACACTCAGTCACTGATGTCACTATTCAGCCGCATGGGCCTGTCGTTGCGTCGCAGTCAGAGCCTGAAGGAATCCATAACGCATTCATAGGAATGCATTCTCGGGGTATGTCGGATTTTAGCGTGAGAAGTGAGGCCTCCATGAGCTCGCTTTTTGTTGTCCGCCAACTGGCGTCCCAGTTCCCAGGGATCCCGCCTCGTGTGACGAGTAAAGATGAGGAACGCGCCGAGGAGGGCAGCTCTCCTTGGAGGGATCCTTATCCCACATCGGCACCTGTTGCCCGTTCAGGTTCAGGTTCATCGCGCTCGGCTTACTCACCTTCTGTGTCTCGCAGTAGTAGCCGTCTAACGCGGAACCCTTCGACTAGATCTTCCATACGTCGCAAGCCTGTGCCATCAGTGGCTGACTTGGAAAGCCAAAATTCTGAGGATAGCCAGCAAACTCAGAATCGATCCGTGCCATTCCCCGTCTCAGACTCACCTCCCCCATCCGTTCCAGTCGAAGCAAGCCGAACCTCAGAAGATGGATATAGAGGTGGTACGTCCCGCTATGGCCGCAGTCTTGCGTCTGCCGATACGCCGTCGTCCAACGCTGTGTTCACTCCAGCCCACACCTCGATGTCGTCAGCAACCACCGTGAGCACTGACAACCCGTTCGCTTATGACGAATATCACACCGGCAAATCTCCAGCAGCTATTCGAGACCGGGGAAGGTCAATATCGTTGGCACCAAACGAACTGCCCTCGGTCTACGAGCAATCCGAGGCTTCCTCCTTTTCCAGTTCGCATATGCGATCCGGCTGGGCGCCTGATGATATCGAAGAACCGAACGCCGCTCTAGACGCGATCAAGAAGAATGTCCCTCTTGCGCGTATCAAAAGTGTTGGCACGGCGCCTCGACGGTCCACGCCCAATCCCGTCAAGACGGGATACACGAGGGGGAGCATCTATATTGAGCCCATATCCATCCCACCAAAGCGGTATGGGATGCCAGAGGTCGAGCTCGAACAAGGAAGTTATCCTTTGATATACGAACCCCCTCTACGAGACTCTGAGGTTTTAGGTATTGATCGTTGGTCAAATGGCAGGTTGCTTCCCAGACGGTGATGGTTGGAAAGGGGGACTCAGGTTTCTTTCACTTATGTACTTACTGTGACGGTCTCGTTTTGTTGTATTTGGAACGCGGAGGTGCTTTCTAAGCAGTGAGATTCGATGACATCCTATACTCCATAAATATCACAAGACATAAAACACAGAAGACAAGCTAATTCTGTGAAAGAATGTCATTAAAGAGAATTTGGATATGGCAAGGTATAAAACCGGACCTCTGGTATTCTGAATATAGTGATTTCCTAGACCGCGTGATAAGAATAAGTCCCAAGACCTCAACCAAGGAAAGGACACACCTGTTGCTTGAAATACCTTCGATTCTCTTCGTCGATTAAAACTAGGTTTAGATAGTATCTAGTACTGAATTTCTTGTTGACGTCCCTGAATGTCGGGGTCAGGTCGAATCCTCCGAGGAATAGTCGGATTGGAATAGTTTCTCCTGTTCGCGCTGTCAGCGCTCGGTAATAATTCAGTGATACAAACCTACCGCGGACAGGCGCTCCATCCATAATCTCGAATTTGGTGATGGTCTCACTTTCGTTATACTGATTAGGCGGCGAACCTGTCGTCTCGCGACGGATAATAGAGAGCTCCATATGCTTGATTTTTATCCGGACCAGTAGGAAAAAAATCTTGCCAACGATGACATCCTTTAAATGATATCTGAAGGATTCAGAAAGGTGACAGGACAGGACAAGTGAGAGGTGAGTGTCGCTCACTTTGACTTGTTATACTCGAACTCAATATGCAAGCAATCTTCAATCCCGACTTCCATCTTGATGGCGTTATTGCTATCAGGAGGCATTCGGAAGGAATGGACCCATATGTCCCTCTCCTTGCTGACGTCTGCCATCCGACGAGAAATTGAAACGCGAATGAAGTATCTAGGAACATGGTCAGTATTAACTGAGTGGTCAGATGCGCATGACGAACCGCAGCTTCACGTTGATACCCTGATAACTCTCAAACTGCTTCTCCACATTCTTGAAGTTGAAGTCGAATGTTTGCGCTTGCCGCATTTCTCCCGGAGCGGCCAGTTCTTGGGATAGGGAGAGAAATTCGTGATGATGACCTCTGTCATAGAAGAGTTCTGGACAGAGCTCAATCGCGGGCGTGCCTACTTCGGTGAGGGCGCACCTATACTGCCGACAAATTCAACCTTGATGCCATCGTGTGAGAACTTCTTTCCGTCACGAACTCGGACAGACACCTGAAGTAAGTTCATTGTGTGAGACAATGTAGCAGAGGTACAATCAAGAAACTTACCTGCCCTCCTACCGAATCACCATCATAGTAGACAGGACAAGATATAGTTTTCTCTTTGTCTGCCTTAGTGTCGACGTGCTTACGACCATCCTCCCCCTCCAGCTTGATGTCCACGTCAATTGGAGACGCAAAAAAGTAGGCGGCCATGGACCACTGAGATTATTGAGCTTGAAATATAGTAGTGTTATCCGTCAAAATGTTCCTTTCCGAGAAGCTCTCTGCGCGGTGTCCAGCGCCAAGGGCACAAGCTACTTTAGATGCTGGAGGAGGGTGAGGCGAATATCCATCCGCACGTGACGTCATTGTACCACTACGACTTCAAGTTCAACACGACGGGACGATCTCAATCTGCAATGGCAAACGCGAGCCACCAGAGAGTAACCAACTACAAGACATAAACTACGACACTTGCATTGTCGTTCAACCTGCAGACTAAGATACCTACTTCGGAGTTACCGACTCGTCCTGTAATCGACCAAGTGGTCCAAAAAAGTACAAGTTTAATTGTTTATACCGCTTCTGAAGTACTTGCGTTACAGAGAAAGGGGAGCAGCCATGTTTAGCGATCCACCATAGTCGACAAGATACTCCTGAACACGGCCGGAATGTCACTCGTGCTTGCCACACGGAATGCTTGTCCTGGAAAACGTTTCGTGATCCTTTCCAAAACAATAGTTAGTTAAAAGCGAGCACCGTTCCGACTAGTAAATCCACTGACCAGGACGTATCAGCTCCTTCACCAATGCAAATCATAGCCGTATGAACTTTGGGATCTCGCTTCATTGCCCTTGACAGTTCCTCTGGCGTGATGTTGTACCGTCCGAAATTTGCGTCCTAAGGAAAGTGTCAAAGATCGAGTTTCCTTATCCAATCTGTACGCCTACCGTTATCGCAATGACAAACCAGTCGTCTTCAACTCGGTCAAGTAAGGTCCAGCATTAAAGACAAGGCAAGCCTACCAGCGTCAAATGATCCAACTTCCTTGACGCCTTTTTCAATTGCTTCGACTGGAGACGCTTCATGGTAATGACACTACAGACGATGAATAAGACCCACCTGTGTAATCCCCTGCGAAGCTATATTGGGGTATCATTGTCATCTTTTCAATAACCTTCCATCGCTCTAAAGTTTCGGTTGGCGGATGGTCGGCTACGACCAATGGAATGTCGACTCCATCACCAGACTGAATGCAATTGTTCCAGTCTCTCCAGTTCCACCAGACATAAAAGGAACCTTACATGTCCATAGATCTGAGCCAGGTAAAGTGAAACATTTCATGGAAAGAGATCGCCTAAACTCACGTCCCATACATATTTGTCTTTCCTGCTCAACCGCTGGAAGCTCTCCATAAGCATTGTCGCTGCAATCAGTTTCAGTGAAAGGTTGAGGCATTGAACGCGACCAGAACGAAACATGCCTGTTTCTAAACTTCTTTGCAATCGACCATCGTATTGGAAACGGTACCTACCGTCGATGCCTCAGCCAAACGTTGTTTGGGTTAGTATTTAGCAGAGCACTCAACATTGAGGCGCTGACATCGAAGAGGAACCGGATTCTCTTTGGTCTGAGGAGCAATCAGCAACAGTGGTTTGTACGTATGAATAGAATGCACTTCAGCTGGGGCCGGCCGATCTCGGGTTTCTCCATGCCCCGACGCTTGTACACGGTGGACTCCCCCGCGAGACCTTCAGTCAGACGACTTTCATCCAGTTCTCCGTCCGTCTGTCGTTTTACCCATACCCGCTCGTCTTCTTTGGCGGCAAGATCTAGAAAGCAGAGTAAGTTAATTTCCAGATGAGACGCATTAAACATGACGTGCGCTCAAGCAAGTTGTAAAGAGACTGCACGTGAGCGCTAGTTTCCTTCACAAGAGCCCCGTACCCTTGTGCTTCCGAGGCTGTCATATCAAGCTCTTGCATACGGCACTGAAGTTCCTGGAGAGCCATCTCCTTCGCTTGCTCCTTGATATGGTCTGGGACTTGGTTCTTAAGCTCGTCAGAAATCTTTGATTGTGCTGCAATGAGACAGGGATTCAAAACTAAGGGAGAGGTTTAACTTACCTGCTTGATGTCGCCCCCCTTGAACAGTCTCTTGTACCCTCCACGTCCTCCCACGCCAGCCGTGTCCCGACCGCCCGTCTACGTGATTGTCAGTGTAGCATATCACCATAACTTTGAGACCATAGAACTCACCCCTCCAGCAAAGTTGTTTCCCCCCGAATGCTCCTTGTCATCGTGTTGTCCTTCCTTTGGGCCTGCCAGGGTTGTCTCTGTGGGCTGGAATTGAATTTCCTTAACAGCCTTTTGAACTTTTCCCCTGATCACGTCGAAACCGAGACGAGTCACTGGTAAACTAGTGCAGGTAAAATTAGCACTAAACGAGGAATATTTTGCCTGAACATACCCATGACGACGGAAGATATCGTTGATTTTGTCCATTATTTCAGGTTTTGGAATATCAAAGTCAAATATGTTTCTTAGGGCGTCTTCGAAGGTGTCCGAAGGATACGTCCGCAGATGGCGCACAATGTTAATTAACTCTACCGAGATCAGGCGTGAGCCTACTGGTTTCAGAAATGTGTTACGAGTGTCGTACCTCGCAAGGAATATGGATAATTCAGGACCCCCTCGTCATAACCCTTCCGAAGGTCATCAAAGACATGGACAAGCTGAGTAACAAGCTCTTTGGCCAGTTCTGGGGCCAGCTGCCGGATCAGGTGTTGCTCAGACAGTTGGTCTGGATTTGTGACTGAGTGCGTGCTGAAATCATCCCCCAAAACTTGCAGAAAATGATTCCCAAGGAAAGCTACAAAAGGTGGGTCAGCAAATACGAACTCAGAGTCATAATGAAGAGCGAAGCCGTACGATACCCAGACCTATTGGCCAGCAGAACAAGACGGAATGCCGGATGCACAGCAATATCTCCCTCGCGCTCCGGCTTTGAGCACACTCGCCTACCATCGAAAAGAGTCAGTTCACTCTGTGCCGCCAGGCTTCTGAAAACCGCGACGACATGCTCCTGTGCCTTATCTGCTTCGTCAACAATAAGAACGCGTCCAGCGGTAATCGCACGAAGTAGAGGAGAGTATTCGTAGCTCAATTGACCGTTCCGCAGAGATGTCTTGAACATTAAACTGTTCGTAGTCGTATCCCGATGCAGCTGAACGTACTCGCGGGAGCGCCCTAGAAGCTAAAACGCAGAGAGGATTAAGCAATACAGCAAAATGAATAGGCGGATTCGTACCTGACACAAACGATCCACAATCTTGTTCTTCCCAACGCCCTATATCATGTAAATTGGATGAACAGGGAAACACAAAAGAAGACATACCTGGTTTCCGATGAGGACGACATGTTCTCCAAGAAGCTCTAGGTCAGTCGCCAAGTCGCGCATGAGACCGGTCTGAAGGCTGTTATCGTAGAAGTGGTCCAAGTATGGAACGAGTGAGGCTCCCCCAGGGTCTTGAGTGATATCAAAGAGGGGGATAGATACGGAGGAGGCTTCAATAATTCCGTTGGAGCTTGGCTGCGGAAAATGAGAGCCTCATCCTGGACGACCGGGCTGGGGAAGAACTGAGAAGACACACATCAATAAACCAAGGAATCTACAGTAGTCACAGATGACATACCATTGAAGCACAGTCCCGGATCTCACACTTCTCGAATAGCTCATTCAAGTTCATGCGCTCTAGCATGGGAAGAAATTCGGTGAGCAGCGAACGACAGAGTATATTCTTTATGCCCTCAGTAGGAAATAGTGCCAGCCTCCTACAAATCCTGATAAGGGATCTAGTGCCAAGTCTCCGGACATTCTGCCCATTATCAGAGGAGACACTCCGACGATATTTGTCTGCGAAATTCATCAACACCTTGATAGTGCGGTCGGCACAGCCCGTCATCAAAAGAACATTTTCCTCCTCTTTGTAATCCATATGCTGGAGAGGTATGGTGAAAAACATATTTGCATGCTCTTCTGTTAGCCACTCCTTAAGATCCTGGGATTTAGATGCCGTTGCAATGACTCGAAAAGAATCGTGCGACGTGCTGAGGTCGGACATCTGACGGAGAGTTAGACTAAGCATGTGTTTGTTCTCGGAAAGGCGTGCCTGCTTTGTGTTATGGTCTGCGACGATGCGTTTTACCATCCCAGAGTTCCAGCTCTCTGGACCGAAAAAGTCTTGCTAAAGAGCCTGCAGTTGCTCCCATGACATCGAGACCATTCAGATGAATCATCTTCCCAAGCAAGGCGCTGCTGACTAGATGGCTGAAGAGACAGCTGATAGAAAATGACAACAATCAGACACTTGAACCAGTCCTTACCTAGGTTCCCAGGTTGTGGCGCCTCCTTCCTGAACGACTCGACGCATCACCAACTCTCGACCACCCAATTCTTTGTATAAATGGAGGACATCACTTTCATAGCCGAGTATCTCAGAAAACACCTTCACCAAAGTCGACGTAGAAGAAGACGCAGTCGAGGGAAAAGGGGGAGGGATCAACGAAATATCCCAGCCCAGACTGTGAGCTTGGATCATGCAAGTGACCAGGCCAATGAACCGTTCAGAGAGATGGAGACCAGGGGTATCAGGTATGGGCCATGGAAGAAGAGGTCTCGGACCGGCGGGAACATTATGTGTTACGGATGGCATTCCGGAGGGCCCCTCAAAAGTTACTGCTGCGACAGCTTGAGACACGCGCCGGAGCGAAGCGACACGATACCCGCAAAACCCTATGCGTTCGGCGCTCGAAACCATCGAAGGACTTCCCAGTTTCCCCGATTCCAGAATCCTCCATTTGTCTGCTTAACATAGCCCACGCCTGCAGCGATGCGTGGGCTAGACAGGGGTGGACAGCTAGAATCAATCTTCCAAGGTCACCCGTGATCGGATGCGGCGATGGAGGGTATTTGGAGAGAAGAAGCCTTAATTTGTGCAAAGAAGTCTGAGGGAAAGCAGGTAGGGCTGTCGAAGTAATACTGTCCAAAGAATGTCGTGATTCGGTGGCAAGTTGTGTAGACAGTATAACTTCTCGAAGTTTGGCCCATATATAACTGTTGTCATCTAGCGAGCTTGAGTCACCTAGTGCCAGCGATGCTTGCATAGGGTCGATGAAGCGCGCTTGAAACCGACTCCGGAATGGAGGGTCGAGGGGGAACCCTGCAAAGGGCGGAACAGGAGCACCAATAGCAATGACACGAAAGTTGGGATGAGCGGGAATCAAAGTCTTTCCGATTCCGCTGATGTCCTCGTCTTGCAAGTTCATATATCGATGTGGGTGTATGATTTGGGTTCCATCGTCTAAGTTCCTGTTCGATGGTTCTCAGGAGACAGTACGAAGCGGAATCTGAGGACGTACATCTCTCTATTCTCCAACAGGTTATTCAGCACAGGCATTATACCGCGCTCTGCCTTTTCTATTCCTTCCAAGATGAGAATCCGGCCATGTTTCGCGGCGTTTACAGCAGGGCTGTCGAGAAAAACCAGATTACCTCCCGTTCTGATCTCCCGTCCCTTGTGGAGATTTAGTGCGCGTAAAAGACGCGCGTAGAAGCATACCTGCTTGAGCTCCGTCTCTCCAACATCTCTGTGGAGGGCGATGTATTCGTATTCCGAATTGATGAGCCTTTCGTTCATTTGCTCAAAATATTGAATTGAAAGAAAACAACCGTGTAAACCACTTACTTCGCAAAAGTCAAGGCCAAACACCTGGAATACGGTCCTGGATTAGAAATAAGAAAAACATCTTGGCCTAATATATATTTCTGCAGCAAGAAGTACAGATTATCAGCATTGAATGGATTTTGAATGTCTAGCAGGTCTAGAGAATGGGGAAGTCGAGATGGATTCAGGGATTCCGGAACTTCGTATGTGATGGCGCCGAGTTTCAAGGTTCCGACAGAGGCTGGAGGTGGTTTGAGCCCATCGGAGAGCTGTTGCAGTCTGCGATGTGCGCTGCCTGAGGCCATAAGAACGGACGAGAACTTGAGTGTTCCAGATAATAGTCCCTTGAAGATTGAAGCTTTGAAGAGGGAAAACGGATTGCCCACTTCGGCATGATATTATTGCTTAGCATGGGTAGGGTAGTGGAGTAGCCGGTCGCCAACCGGTAAACTATTAGTCTGCGCAACTGTCAAAGCACATTGCCATCACTTCTACGAATAATGTGTACAGTATACAGATGCCAATCTATACTCCAAATGAGGAGAGCCACTCAAAAGCCAGGAGAAAGGAAGTTATATACAGGGGTAAATTACAGCGCGAAATTGGTGCATTAGAGTCAAATCAACAGACTACTGAAACAAGGTGGGAGCAAGTGTTGACATGAGGAGATTCGACAACAGAAAAACAACTGAATATTATATTGCTCAGATGTATACCAGATAGAGAAAAAGATCAGAAGTTCTCTATAAACCGAGAGATAGTTAGTGAAGAGCGAAGCTAGGAAGTTCCTAGATACTGACCTTTGCCAAAGAAGAATCGAGTACTCTTAGGGTCAGAGTACTTGTTGGACATCAGGTGAAGCTGTTTGGAGAGAACAGCGGGGCCACAGAAGAACTGTAGAAGTGAAAGTTGAACACTTTATCAATGCTTAGTGAAATACCAACGTACCACACCGACATCCGCCTCCGGATGCTTATCAGCAATTGAACCAAAGACACGGTCCCAGTTGGGCCTTCCGAAGTGAGTCGGAGCACGAAGCGACGTGATGGCATCTTTTTCGGCCCCAACATCCTGAACCTGCAAAGGTTCAGTCAATGTTTGTCGGCTCGCGGCTGAGAAAAACTTACGATGATGTTGTTCATGTCGTCTTCCTTGATCTTAGCCGTAAGGTAGATGTTGATCTCAATCCGGTTCTGGGTATCTTGCTCCTCGATGGCGTGCAAAAGAGAGTGGAACCATTCGGCTGTACCGAAGTCACGGATAACCCAAGTGAAATAAACCTAGGGGGGATTGATAAGCAAAAAGAAGATGCACGGAAGAAGACACATACCTTCGACAGCCTGGTGGGCTTCGAGCTGTTGAAGTTGTTCATTCTGTACCATATCGATTTCAAGATCCTACGAGAACGATGAGAAGTCATTGCTCCACAACATAAAGGAACACGCACGAAGCAAAGGGAGTGACTCCGATACCAGCACCGACAAGAAGAACCGTCTCGTACTTCAAGAAGTCCTCAGAGGCACTACCGAAGGGACCGTCAACCATGACACGGGGAAGTGTACGATTAATGGGGGGATTGGTGTTCGTTCCGATGACCATCCCCCCAGCAGGGGTCTTATCTCCCTTCTTTTCCTTGTCCTTGTCAAAGTCACAACCAAGAGACTTTGCTAGGGCACTGGTAAAGTCACCAGCTACACGGATGTGGACTGAGATATAGTCTTCTTCGGGGGCACTGCAGGTTGATTATTATTATAAGGGCACACAAGACAATGAGACGGCCTATACCACATACCTCGTCAGGGTGAAAGGGTGCCATTGGAAATAAGATACTTCGGGGCACGAAAGGAAGATGTATTGTCCGGCACGAGTGGTCGTCTTTTCTTTCTTGATCTGGAGTTCCATGACATTCGATGGGTGCTGGATGACCTTGGAAATATACGTGATATGACGAGAACGAACTTCACGAAGGATACGCTCGTAGATCCAGATAAGACCACCGACAAGCCAGTACCTCTGCAACAACGTGTGAAATCGTGGCGAAATCACAAAATATGGCTAGTACTCACCCAGAAGACTCCAATATTGTTGAAAGAGCAGTAAGGGGGCCGATCCGGCTTGATCATGCAGAACATGCCATGAAGCTGCCAATTGATAAAGAAGACGATGAAGAGGTGGTGCGAATACCAGAATCTCTCGAAATTGGCACGACGCCTCTTCTCCATCGCGTACCAGACCATGATGCCCAAGGCGGCAAGCATGACCCACCCCGTAGCAGCTGGACCACTGATGAAGCCAATGGCCAGGAAGCCGACAACCTTCTTTCCTGTGGTCGGGATGGTATCATCATTGATGACCAACCTGG
Organism: Gloeostereum incarnatum; assembly: GCA_004338095.1. NCBI lineage: Eukaryota > Fungi > Basidiomycota > Agaricomycetes > Agaricales > Cyphellaceae > Gloeostereum > Gloeostereum incarnatum. Next base: position 1,204,345 of record RZIO01000001.1, on the reverse strand, counting down.
CAACGTTGACGATATGTGCGAGAGTGTGAATGACGGAGAAGAGGAGGATCGACCATCCAGTGGCTTTGTGGAAAGTAATGTTCTTATCGAAGGGAATGACGTCGTTTAGCGCGGTTCGCCGAAGGAGTGAGATGAAGTTGCGGCAAACAGGAAGGAGGATGAATATAACGTCAACGTGAAGAACGAGGGCAGCGGTACGAGCGATAGCTAGGGAAGAAGTTTGGGGTCAGGATATTGTGAAGCCTGACCGATTTAGACATAGCAACGTACGGAAAGTGATACCAAAAGTGGCACGGGCATTTACGGAATTATCCTTGAGACTATAGTGCAGGAAACCAAGGACTGAAACAAGGACGTGGAGAAAAAACGTAAATGCCAAAGAAGAGCTGCCTTCCCCCCTCATTGATCATCCACAGGTCCCACTTCTGACGCAAGTTCTTGGGCTGGAAGAGAGACCTGGATGTGTCAGTTGTGACAGTCCTCTGAAGGCCCTGGAGACGTCTGCGCTCAGTTTTGTTGCGCTGGAGGTGACTGGGTTCATTTCGACCATAAGAAGGTACATCAGGGTGTTGCTCAAGGGCCAGAGGAGCGCGGTCTGAAAAATCCAACCCGGAATTGGGCCTTGCCATTACAGTCGAAAGAATCTAAGAAACGTCCTGCGAGGGATGGAAAGTAAAAAGAATGCAGAAAGAGGTACCGGCCTGCTGGTGAGGTAGGTTGAAGAAAAGAAAGAAAGTGAAAGAGGAGGATGGCGGTGAGAAGATGAAGGTTGAAAGAGAGGAGGACTGACTGATGGTGATGCCTTTCAGCCGATTAACCGGACCGTTTCCATGCCACTTTCAAGTTTCTGTCTAGACTCTTATATGGCAACCTTTTGCTTCTGTCTGCATATGTAGGCTATCTATATCATGTTTTAAAAGTACTTTTGAGTCTCATACATCACCCCTTCTGACGTCCATCACATATTCCCATCGCACGCATCTCACACAGGTTGCAGTCCAACACAGGTCCCGGTCAGCCTTGGATTAATCCAAGCGCCCTGTCGCTAATAATCATCTGTCGAAGCCATCTTCGGCCGCCTGATTCGAAGTATTTAATTTAATTTGAGCCCAACCGTGGACGTCGACCAATGGGGTTCTTAACTGACTTTTATCGAGAAGGTGTGTGGTCGTTAGTATGTCCCCGGTCTCAACACCGTGAATTCGAACGTGTGCGAGCGTTTTGCTGTATCGTGATCGTGGCCGACTTTTTCAGGGACACATCGGTTCCCTCGCCGAAAGTTCACCGTTCGTTGTGTGGCGTAGCAAGGAAGAAGGCCTCCATGCTCAATTCGAACACATGTTACGAGTTTTTTGCACTAAGGATGGGTTTTGACTCTTCAGTCTGAGGACACCGTTATTCAATACAATTACAGTCATATAAATGTCCAACGTCTAAGTTTGTTCCTCAGCCAGAAGGGGTGCGTAACATGGGTCATGAGAGTTGCCTCGCCTCATATATGCGTATGTATGCTTGGGCAGTATTTTATTTGCTCAGTTACACTAGAGTATGCATCTGCTAGAAATAGGGGCGATTTCCGAAAGCGGATTGAACAGAACCTGGGTCTAGTGTGTTCTCTGTCTTGGCCGACGACTCAGCGCTCCAACAGTTCTCTTGAAAGTGAACGGTCAGTTGGCTTCGTCCAGCCACACGATGGACAGGCAAGTACCAGCCATCACGATGGAAGACGAGCTCGGAATTGTATACTTGGTCGAGAATGCTCAGCAATTTTGGTCTGGTCTGTATTTTAAGCACAACTACCCCTTCCGTCAACCTCATTCCGATATCCAGAACTCGAGGACATCCTTGATCTTCCAAAGGAGCCTCCCACTCTTCAGCAACTCGATTCCACTCTCAGAAGATCAGTCTCCCTCTGTGCTGTATACCATGGTACTTTTGACAATGCTTCCTTCCTCTCGCCACACATTGATCTTTCTTTCTTCACTCCAGAACAGTATCTGCAGAGCCCCCTTCAGCTCGAGCACGCTTGTCATCTACTACTTGACTCGGAACTTTTTGCATTTCACTCAGAAAGGATGTGCGACCTCCTCATAGACGATGCTCAATCTGTACGCTTTGTCTCATTCATGAGTGCGTTCGGGAAAGCTCACGCTATTCTCAACAGACTACCGACCCTCACCTACAGCTCATCATCTACAGCATACTGCATTCCTTCGGCACTCGGCGCACCGATTTCTTTCGCTTCCAAAAGCGATGGACACCCCTAATCCCTCTTCTCATGGACCATGTTCTGGTCGAGATCGACGCAGACGTCGAAGACATATATTTCGGAACTGCAGGGTCTCACTCCAATGGCAATCATTCTAACTTTCCTGTACCGATTGAGGCCAAGTTGAGGGACCTGAGTGTCCAATTACTTTACGAGGTCTGCAGGGTGCAGAAGTTGTCCGTTCAAGATTTACGTGAGTACCGCCATTATGTTCCGCAGATCACGGTATCCCTGAAAGAGGGTGCATAATTAGGCATGTTTGATGACACTTTTTTGGACTATCTACTCGACCTTGTTGAGCAAACTAGATACATGCAAGACGACACTTTCAACTATTCTGTTATCAAGCTTATAGTGTGTTCTCTTGACATTCCACTTTTTTCTAATCTGCTGACATCTCCTTAACGGTTAGGTGGCGTTGAACGAGAAGTTCATGGTGGCTACCATACCTACAGACATCAAGCAGCCTACCAAATATGATGCTGTGGAACCACAGAACCGAGTTTTGAGTGTACTCATGCGTCGTTTAGGATCGAGTAAGACATTTGGAGAGAACATGATTTTCATGCTCAATCGTGCTCGTAGGTGATTCATCAATTTGAGGTTATCCTTGATATTTATTTCGTGTTGCAGAACGGACATCAGAAGATCTATGCATGCAGCTACTGGTCCTCAAATTGTTGTATCTGCTGTTCTCAACTCCAGGAACCTCAGAGTACTTTTACACCAATGATCTCTGTGTGTTGGTTGATGTCTTTCTTCGCGATCTTGTTGATTTGGATGAAGAGAACGAGTCCGTGAGTTGCTGTCACTGCCTAGTTTCAATCGCGGGTCTGACATCAATCTTTCAGTTACGCCACACCTATCTTCGTGTTCTGCATCCCCTTCTTACAAAAACGCAACTGCGTGACATTCCTTACAAACGTCCGCAGATCGTGTACACTCTCGAATCCTTGATAAGCCACTCCAAAATTAGAGACATAAACGCAACAACGAAACGTCTGGTGGAGCGGTGTCTTACGGGTGACTGGTGTGTCAAGCTTCGCCGTGCGGACGTGGGAAACCGGATTCCGGACGACGATAGTGTGGATTCTAGACTGGGTACACCGTCCATCGACGGAGCTTCTACCTCGTCTGATCCCCAGGCACGATCCCAGCTCGGGATCACCTCGGTTCACGCTTCTTCACATCTCGACAAACATAAAGCCTTGAAATCGAGCCGTAGCATGGAATTTTCCAAACCTCATATTCATTCTACGCCTCAAATATCACGTTCCGTGTTCGAAGGAGGGCGACCGACTAACAGTACTGTTAGTCTAGTAGCTATTTCCAACCCGTCCCCTCATCCGAGCCACCGCCTCGCCCAGCGCAAAGGCACTGTAAACTCGGCCCATGTCGAGGGCACCTTCGCAGACCGTCGCTTCAACCACCAAGCCCCAGGACGCAGCGAGCAAGGTCTACACGACACGCCCCATGTCCCATCAACTGCAAGTGCCAGCAGTATACACGGAGCTACTCCGAAAGATGCTGCTGCTTCTTTAGTAGCACAGAATTCCTCGCCGCAGCGTCGATCTGCTCCACCTCCACCTTCCAAGCGAAGGAAGCCCCCAGCAATACCTGTTGGACGTACTAATGGGGGCGCGACCATCACCACTATCAGGTCGTCAGTGAGTAGCCCGCTCACCAAGTAGGGCACGCTTCGGTGGGATCTGTTCCTTGTGGCATGTTGTGCGAGGAAGTACTCTATTCGTCTAGTTCGCAACCGTTATCGTCATTCATTTAGATACCACCGCATCGTGTCTTCTGTATTACTAGCATCATGCACAATCATCAAGTATCAACTACTGACGTTTTGGATTTGCTCTAGGGGGTGCTTCTTCACACTAGACTACAACTGAAGTACTGACTACTGATACAATGCAGAGAACAAACTGGGACACCAGTGTCACCTCAAGAAAGATACAATCAGTCCTTGACGGAGATCTCCGAGCTCATTCCTGTCTCTCCAAGAAGGAAACACCGCCGTTCTTCACTTTGCTGACGAAGTTTTCGTACCATTTCGCGATCAGACCCATCGGGATAGCAAGATCAGGGGACACAGGTCCACCATTGGCAAAGCCTGCAACGTAGTTAAACAGATGTTTGACGATCTTTTCGGCGAGCAGAGTGGGATCCTTGGATAAGTCCAACCCTGGTTTTACTACGGTTGCTGGTAGGCTGCTCATCTGCGCCTGAATCACGTCGAGGGGTTCGATTGAAATACCGAGGATGGCCATTACATCCTGACCACTTCCGTCAACTGCGGTTTGATCAAATGCACCGTTGGTCGAGGTGGAGGTAAAGGAGCCTCGAAGGCGGAAGATGGCTGATGGTTTCTCGTTCGAGAGCCTGTGAGACGATATACAATTAAACGTATGGAGAACATGAGTGGCCATAACCTACATTCCAAGCAGCTGAAATCCTTTTCCAGGCCAATGAAGGTGTACGGTAGCGCCATAACCATCGGGGAAGGGGATGGTGCCCAAGAGGAAGACGCAGATGTGATTTATAGTGTGTGCGTTTGGGAGCTCGAACAAGGCGTGGGTTTCATCTACCTGCTGGATATTTGTCTGTAACAGGCGGCCAGCAACGCAACAGCCGAACATGATGATTGCCCTTCCGTGACTTGGGGCTTTGGCCAACGACGCGTCCTATACTTAATATCTCTCAGTCCGAGTAAGCCTGGAATATTCACGAACTCAGTGTGACGGTCTCGATTATTGTCACAGGTCACGATGTTAGATTCACACCAAAGTTACCCCGGTCTATTTCTCTCTGTGGGCCCTGCCATTGCCAACATGGACTCGGACGACGCTTTGGATTCTGAACTTCTTGAACTCATTGAGGCCGACCCTCAAAAGAAGAAAAGAAAAAGGGCGACCAAAACAAAATCGTCTGCTTCTTCCATAAAACGGCGTAAAGCAGAGTGAGCGCTTAAACATTGTTCTCAGTCGATTCCTCTTGGTCCTCATTCGTCTAGGGCATCTGATTCCGACCATGACGGACCGGAAAGCGAAGAAGATGAAGATCCATACCCTTTAGAGGGTCGCTATGTGGATGCTGCTGACAGGGAACGGTCAGTCGCTTCAATACTTTTTGTGGTGACCAAGCTCCTGTTCTCACACGCCCAATTAATACATGTCAAGCTTGATGCAAATGCCTGAAATTGAGCGGGAAGAGATTATTACTGGCCGTCTTGAGGAGAAACAGAGAGCCCAAGACCGCAAAGCTGTCTCTCAGATGGTCCGCAATCAACAACATGGTGGCAATGTTGACTCCGTATCCAGCGCCGCGAAACGTGGGTGGCGCTTTCTCCGATTGTCTTGAGAGCTGTCTCGCTACAATGCATGGCTCGCTACTCAGGTCAACATACTGCACGTGGCGCTACGAAGGAAAAGTCCCGTAAGCTCGACGAGTTGAAAGCCAAGCGGAAGGCCAAAGATGACAAGAAGAGTGTATGTTTCGCATGTCTTTGTTCAAGCCGAGCTCATGTATGGCGGCGGTGAATCCAGAATAGGAACGACTCGCCAAAGCGCGAGCGTTCCTCATCCCCCATGGACATGGAGACATCTGACGAAGGCGAAGACGGCAATGAAGATGGCCAGATCAGCAAACGAGAACAGGATGACGATCGTGAGCGACGGCTTACTGGTAAAGCGTCTAGCCCCGACGATCAGCCTGCCACATTACACGACCTCCAAAGTTGTCAACTGACCAGAGACATGATCACGAAATATTGTAGGACCCCTTGGTTCGAGGACTTGGTCAAAGGTACATTCACTATTTGTGTTCCGAGGATCGTCTCTCACTGCTTAACAGGCTCTTGGGTCCGGTATCTGATCGGCCAAGAAGACGGTGCGCCTGTTTATCGCATTTGCGAAGTGACAAGTAAGCTGGCCCTTGTTTCTTTCATCCAGCCGAAGGTCATGTCTTATTCTCCAGATCTGGGTGCACAATTGGCGAAACCATATAAAATCAACAATACCATGACAAATTTGGAGATAGAACTGAAGCACGGGAAATCTGTCAAGCTGTTCGCAATGGATAGAGTGTCAAATGCTTTCTTCTTAGAGGTTCGTATTTCTATATACCTTTTGGAATCAGAGCTCTGAAGTAGGGGTTTCAGAGGGAATTTGATCGTCTAGTTCGAGTCTGCGAAACCGAGAAAGTCAACTTGCCCTCAAAACGCGCCCTGGAGAGGAAACTGGCAGAAATGAATAGATTGTCGACGCAGCCCCTGACAGAGGTTGGGAATAGAATTGATTACTCTCCGTTGTTCCTGACTGTCTCGTTCTCCAGAGTGACATCTCTGCAATGCTAGCTCGCAAGAACCAGCTGATGTCAAGCAAACCCCCGGGTTGGGCGGCTATTGAACGGTCTCGTCTGGTTCAAGAGCGGACGTTAGCACAGCGTCGCCACGACTTCGATGAAGTGGCGGAGATCGATGCGAAGCTAGTTGAATTAGAACCTACAGATGATGTTGCGCGAAAGCAGGAAGCCGAAGACATGCTTGCTAAGGTGAGCGAACGGAATAGGAGAGCGAACATGGAGGCGATGAGACGTCTTGAGGCAGCTGAGGCAGAACGGAGGAGAAAGGAAAGGAAGTTGGCTTTGGCTGGCAAGAGTGGGACGGCCACACCAACTGATCCGAGTGCCAGACTGAAGACTGTCCCACGTATGTTTAACCACGCGGGGACTGTTTCGAGGCCTGGCACACCGAGTACTCCTCTGTTGCAACCTCAGGGGAAAGGGTCTGTGTCGCCTCTCCCACAAGGGAAGGCCAAGTCCTTTGAGACATCTGTTATTGACTCGATTGATCTCGACCTCGGAGACTTCTAGCTTTCTTGGATATACCTTACCATCCTTTGCATTGAATCCATTACTAGTTTGTACCTACTACATTCATAATTTATGAAAGCGAATACCAAATTAGGAAAGATAAGATAAGATATGTCGGGGTTAATGATGCTCGTGTACAGCGCTTCTAGATTTGGACTACCGACTTTGTTGTCTCACACACCTTGCCGTTGACCGCCATGCCCCGCTCTTCATCGCTGGGGTCGTTGAGTTCTCCTTCCCCATCACCTCCTCCTATAGCAGAACCCTCAAAGACAGCATCAGAGCCCGCAAGCGCAGGGCTTGACGGAGACTCTGAGCTATCCGAGCTCACGGAGGAAGAGCAGGAAGATGAAAAACTGGAGAATGGGAAAAAGTCAGTTAAAAAATCAAACAGAGGCCCTTCTAGCACTCGTGGAGTACATTCTTTGCGCAGAGGCGGCCGCAAGAAACGGAGTAGCCTTGTCCCTGCCCCAATGTGGGGTTGGGCAGCGGCGAAAGATGAA
>RZIO01000001.1:1077872-1138585 GCA_004338095.1 Gloeostereum incarnatum | reverse complement strand
GACTTCCAAACTTGTATGAGTTTTATATTCTCATGATTTTTTGTGTGGATGTAGATACCTAAACCTTTCCAAAATAAGAAGATTTTGACTTATCCAGGCACGAAAATGGGTCAAAATTTTGATAGTTCTTACAATGCCTTTTCCGGGCTGTTTTCATTCCGTCCAAACCTTGGACCTTCCGACGTGCTGGTAGTTAGCCACATTATTTATGCCAGGAGCAGAACCACAAGGATAGATAAAAATCTGCAATGTGGCGATGTGGCGTCACTGTTAGATAAGAGCATGTGGCATCTGCCACTTGGACATGGCAGGAATTGGCTTGTACTATCGTCCTTACCTTCTGTCGGCTGAAATCGACCCATTCTCTCCTTGAAAACCCACATAACAACATAGGCTTTTAAGATGTCCAATAGTTCTTTTAACGAGACAATCCAGGTCCTCCTGTCGGCCTTACCCCCAAAACTACAGAAGCCTGTAGTTGGGATCGTCTGTGGATCAGGCTTGAGTGGACTGGGCGACGCTCTTCGTGAATCTGTAACAGTAGCATACGAGAAAATTCCTGGATTCTCTCAGAGCACAGGTGTGTTGCCTCGTACGCTTCCATAGTTTTCTTATCTGAGTGCTTTTGTATGCAGTCCCTGGTCACAGAAGCTCATTGGCGTTCGGCCTTCTTGGCTCGGGGGAAGGAGTGCCTGTCGTAGCAATGCTAGGCCGCGTTGGTTGCTTCTGCTACGTCCCTCATCCTAGCCCTCACATATCTCTCCAACAGTTCCATCCTTACGAGGGACACCATCTATCTTCTGTCGTCTACCCTATCAGAACGCTCGCAAGATTAGGGATTAAGAATCTTATCAGTATGTATGGATTCACATAACTCTGGTATCTGTGTGGGCTACTTATCCTCATGTAGTCACGAATGCCGCGGGCTCACTGAATCCTAACTGGCCTGTTGGCACCAGTGCGTACTGAAGCTCTTCTGAATGCTGGCTCTATCATTGATATCTTCTCAGTCGTTATTGTGCAGGACCATCTCGCACTCCCCAACATGGTCGGCATGAACCCGCTTTTTGGACCTCAAATCTCGCCGGATCTCCCTCGCTTTCTTCCCATTTCGGATGCATATTCTCCTAAGCTCAGAAGACTTGCTTTCTTGGCAGCTAATGATCTCTCACTGGAGACCGACGCTCTCGAGGAAGGGGTTTATGCCTGGGTCAGTGGGCCGACGTACGAATCTCCAGCCGAAGGCAGGTTCCTGCGGAATGCTGGAGCTGATGTTGTCGGAATGAGCACAGTCCCCGAAGTCCTTGCTGCGAAGGAAGAAGGTGTCAGCGACATAATGGTCATCAGTCTGGTGACAAACCCTGTCATTATCCCTGAGAAATATCGGAGTATTAAGGAGGAAGTCCAAGCAGAGGTACCGTCGATTCTAACGCGTCTAACGTTCCTTGATATTCACCCTCCTTAGCTGGCAGGCAACCCGATCGCGCCACCCCCCGCTGAGATTGTCTCTCATGAGGAGGTCCTGTTAATTGGGAAGCAAAAGGGAGAGGTCATGAGACAATTGGTTTCGAGGATTGTAGATCTCCTGCCCGCCTCATAATAGGCATGCCATATCTGCAACAGATCCGGTTGCTCTATCGTTACATGTTCATGATACCGTTCTGTCATTCTGGACGCCTAGAGATTCCAGAAGTAGTGTACACCTAGGGATTTAGACCTTCGAAACCCGGCGAGGCTCCGGATGGGCAGCCTTGTGATCAACCAGCTGGAGGGTGATTCTATAAATTTCATATTCTAACTATTGAGGACTCTGAGGACTCTGATTACCGCCCTCATTGAGAGCTTTTGAAGTTTGAGGTTGATTTCTGCCTCTGAGACTGCATACCTTGGTCCCTCGGTCTATAACCGAAAGCTCACACCTGATCACGACGGTCTACCACTATGTTGCTGGGGCTCCCTAGGGCGAGCTGTATGCTCTCCTTATCTCGTCGGTCTATAGCCCACTCCTATGGCGCGTCACTATCGCGGAATTTCTCGAGGTCAATTCAGAGTGAGTGCCTCGCATTATAGTCGTTCATAACGACGTGAAGGACTGACACCTATTTTTCAATCAACCGTTTAAGGGCATGAAGTTGCTAAAAAGATAGTTGTGTCCAATCCAATCGTTGAACTCGACGGCGATGAGATGACCAGGATCATTTGGAAGAAAATACGGGAGGAGGTACGTTTCCTTCTTCCTTATTTGCTTGATACTTATTATATATGACAGCTTATCCTCCCCTATCTTCAACTGGATATCAAGTACTTCGATCTTGGACTTGAGTACCGCGACCAGGTCAGTGTTCTAAAACTGCTCTTGGACTGTCTCCCGAATACTCCGATGTACTCCAGACGAACGATCAAGTCACCGTAGACGCGGCTAAAGCCATTCTCGAACACCGTGTAGGGATCAAATGTGCTACTATCACCCCAGATGAGGCTCGGGTGAAGGAATTCAACCTCAAGGAGATGTGGAGAAGTCCCAACGGCACTGTATATCTGTTTTGTAAAGTCCTACCTGAATGTCGTCTTATTCGTTGTCCTAGATCAGGAATATTCTTGGAGGCACCGTTTTCCGCGAGCCTATCATTCTGTCTCGCATCCCCAAACCTATCCCAGGCTGGGTCAAACCTATCGTTATTGGGAGACACGCTTTCGGAGACCAGGTGCGCAGCGTCTTGACTTGCGGAGACTTATAATGACTGTGAAAGTACAGTATCGATCCACAGACTTTGTCGCGCCTGGCCCTGGAAAGTTACAGCTCGTCTTCACTCCTACAGACGGGTCTGTCCCAACCACGCTAAACGTGTATGACTTCAAAGGGAAAGGTGTGGCTATGAGCATGTACAACACCGATGAGGTGATTTTCGTCGTAACACGAGCCTCCGTTCGTTTTTTTCTCAATGCATATGTGTCAGTCTATTACTGGGTTCGCGCACTCCTCGTTCAAGATGGCTCTGGCCAAGAAAATGCCCCTGGTAAGAGGTCGAGGTTCCAAGAGTGTGCCCTACTTATGGAACCATTAGTTTATGTCAACCAAGAACACAATTCTCAAGAAGTATGACGGGCGTTTCAAAGACATCTTCCAGGAGATTTATGAATCGTGCGTTTTCCTGAATCTCGCTTTCATCCTCTTATGTATTGCTTTTTACTAGGCAATACAAGACCGCCTTTGAGGATGCCGGTATCTACTACGAACATCGTCTCATCGACGACATGGTCGCGCAGGCAATCAAGTCTTCCGGTGGATTCGTATGGGCCTGCAAGAACTATGATGGTGATGTTCAGAGTGATATCCTCGCTCAAGGATTCGGAAGTCTGGGTATGATGACCAGTGAGCTCATCACACCAGATGGTGGAGTGATCGAGAGCGAAGCCGCACATGGTAACGTGTCCCTCCTCCAGGAAACAAGCAAGGCTGATTCTGGGTGGTGCAGGGACTGTTACCCGGCACTACAGGGAGTACCAGAAGGGTAATGAGACCTCCACCAACCCTGTCGCGTCCATTTTCGCCTGGACCCGGGGCTTGCTTCATCGCGCCAAGCTGGACGGCAACGACGAGCTTCGCAAATTCTGCCTGAACCTCGAGTCTGCTTGCATAGAAGTCATCGACAAGGATGGGGTCATGACCAAGGACCTGGCACTGGCTATTCATGGCAAGGATATGGAGAGAGAACACTGGGCTGTCACCGACGTCTACATGGATGCCGTCAACGTGAGTGCACGTCGCTTTAGCCAATATCGTGTCGCTCACTCACCTACCACATATGTGCAGGCCAAACTCCAGCAGAAACTTGCTGTATAATGAGCTCTTGTAGTATCTACATAGTGGAATACTGCTGTTCAATATATTTCTCCAGTAAGAGACTATTAATATTGCTTCTCCAGGTTTCAAGACCGCATAGTTGTCATCCATCATGAGAAGAAGGCAGAGTTACGTCAGAAATTTGCTTTTTACACCATAACTGGATATATCGGGATATCAGGACGTCAGGCAAAACTTCCTGACCAGTAAAGCCACTGATGATAAGAATGCGCCTGATAATGTCCTGATAGCTCCTGATTTTGCGAATTTGCTCCAAATTAGGGTGGAAAATTTCCCTGATAAGGGCTATAAGGACGAAATCAGTGGCTTTTCTGATCGGGTAACAAACAAATCTCCGACATACATCGTTAGCGGGACATCCCGAGAGCTTCAGCGCCTTCAACATATGTGATAGGTGCGGAGAGTTAAGAGCTCAAGAAGACAGTATTGCAACGATGAGTAACTTGACCAAAGCATAACGAAGGATAACTGATGACATCGTCTATACAATATGTGTGAGAGAGAGTAGAAGTGTGCGTGTGCATAGAATGTAAGCGCGTGGAGTAAGAATGCGGTATTAGGCTTGAGTTGAAGCAATAATAGAGGAAAGATACGGTAAGTATGTATATAAGAAGTAAAAGATGCAGGATGTTGCTGAAGATGATTGCAGTAAAGAAGATGCGTTGAATGTGTGAAATTGTACAGTGAACGAGTTGTAAAAAGTCGAGAAGAGTGATAGTGACATGCTGGTTCTGTACGCTAGCTGGATAGGAAGATATTAAGAGCGGTCAATAAACAACCACCAACGGTACTTGGAGGGCGTCTGTGCCTTGTGCCTTTACCGGTCGCTCTAGAGATTTGAGGGCGATTACAGAGTTGTTGTCGATCCCGACCGAGAGAGGGGCATCCATGGCGAGGGTGAATTCTCCTACCTCCACCGAGCTGTCAAAATGTGTGTAACCGGGGGGCTCACCGATCGATTCTGACAGCGGACGGCAGAGAATAGTAGACGCCAAGAGAGCAGGCTGGGTGCCAATATCCGTGGGCGTCTTGTTAGGGAAGCGCATGCTGCGAGTCCGGGGTCGAGTGCGAGGACGAAGCCGGGGGGCACCAACATCCAGTGCCGCCAGAAGCTGCGCGCTTCCGACCTCCTCCGGGACCATATCGAGCCCTGGCACTCCTACGCTCCACTGAAGCTCGTACTCCTGCTCATCCAGATCTTCGTCTTCCTCGCTGACGGGGAAAAGCTTAGCATCGCTTCGCCCTCTCAGCCTCCGCGATCCCATAGTCATCCTCTCCTCATACTCCCCATATTCCTCCTTATGCTCGGTCTCAGCGTCTAGATATTCTTCGCACTGAGAGACAAAGACATAGGCATCCCCTGACCATGATGACAGACCCAAAGGCGACCGGTGGAAAGGCATGGCCAATCCCGCATCCATACTGCTAGAATGTGCAGTCCGGACAAGAGATTTATTTAGCCATGCACGCCGGCGACTCCGAACTTCCAAAATGGACTCTCTCTCTGTGTTCTCGTTGTCTGCATGAATCTCCCGAGCGCGAGCCATAACAAGCAAGTGACGGAGTCGCATAGACGTATGGGAAAGATGCTGGTATTCGGCCAGATCCTTTCCAGTGAGATTCCTCTGCCCCGACGACGAGCTGATGGACGAATTAGTGGGACTTCCTTGCACGAAATAGAGCTGACTGGGGTAGTGTTGCGAGGACGGAGTATGGACAGAGCTTCCATCGGTGTCTGTGTCAACCTCGCCATCTTCATCTGAAGGAAATGGATTAGACGATGTAGGCTGCAAGTAGTATTTGTCTTCCGGTGCGTGAGGAGGAGAGTTGGATCCCCTGGCTTCCGCGCTTTGAACAAGCTGATATAGCCTTTGAGACACACGTCGAAGGAGGCTCTGAGCAGCCCATGTGTAATATCCACCTGTGGGCATACGTGCAACAAGTTTACGTTGGACATGCAGACGGAAGGCCTCAACCAGATTTGACCTCGCGCGTCGACGAAGTATCTTTGGAGTCAAAGACAAGGCAGAGGGTACCGTACCAGTAGGAAGAAATGTCGACGGAGGTGGCGGAGGTGGTGCCGACAAGGAAAAAGAAGGAAGGATAGGCGAAGAACTGCGCGAAGACGATTTGAACGAAAAAGAAGACGAGGACAACGGCAATATTGACCTGCAGGGTACTCAGCGTCAGATATCGTGCATGAGAACAAAGGGACTTACGTGACCAACGACATAAGCAACGAACGTTGCTTTTTATGGCGAAAGGTCTTCACCGTAGGCGGAGGAGAGTTCAGCAAGGCTGTCTGCTGCTGCTGTCTTTCCTGATACTCTCTCTGCCGAAGGGAGTCCTCCAGACAAGCAAGCTCCTTCTGGCGTTCAATTTCCAGCGCAGACTCGTTCACATCATGAATGACGCTCTCTAAACATTTTAGACAAGAAGCTTCCATGAGAGGCCATTCCTCGCACGAACCATCAATGAAACGACAGGAGATGGTCAGCGAGGGGACATCAAAGACGACCTGTTCCAAAAGGGACGGGAGGGCTGAGGCTTTGTCGAGGGAATGCATAAGAGACGGGAGCTCAAGGTCGTCAGAGTTCAGCGAGCGCAACTGCTCCAACCAAGCAGGTGGAGTTGGCAAGCTCTCCTGAAGGTCATGAAAGACCAGTTCAAAGAGAACTGTCGGGTGAGGAGGGTTGGGGAGAAGCTTGATGATCATACTGAACACAAGAAGTCCCTTTGTCCTGACTGGAATGCGACAGCGAGCATATAGCACTCAAAGGAAAAGGACAGGATTCTGTAAATCAACTTGATCAGGGTCGCAACAAATAATACCTTTTGGGCCCCTCAACCGGCTTACCGGGACGAAAGATCTGAACGGAAGCAAAATTTTCTCCAACTCTTTAGACGGCCTGAAGACACAGTCAAACGGAAAGTTGCACTCAACCAAGGGCGCGATTGAAGTCGACAAGGTGCGCAATCGGCAACTTATTCAAATACCGACTCCGAGCAATGATGTAACCTGTTGCAACTCGACCGGTCTCCGACTACTTTGTAATGCTCAAGTCAAGTGTTACACTAAGTACTATGCAGATGACCATGGCATGTCCTAACCGCGACCGCTAGCACCTGCCAAAACATTCTCCGGACCTCCAGAATTTGGCATGCGTGACCCCAACAGCATCGCGAAGTGTCGTCTGTCTGACGCTGGGGTCGGAAACCGCTTATGGGTCCACAAGGGTGCACGGTAGATCGTGATGTACTATAGAATCAAAGAGCACTTGGAAGTTGGGAAACCTATCTGAGGAGTTTCGCTGTCAGGAACACTATGGGGTAAGAGAAGGGCTCGTAGGTGCATACCCATGCTCATGATTTGACGAGTGAAAAGCGCACATGACCCAGTGTCCCACTACGGAATCATCGTAACCGGAGCTGAGGGTGTCTTTGGCGGATAAGGAAGTACGCAAGAGTCGCTAGTACGACCGAGATCACAGTTATTGTCTTTGCCCCAATGACAGAGACCTCGTGCTCCACCTGAGAGCATGTTATGAGGGGAAAATAGAGATCAGAAGAGAGACATACTACGGAGGCGAATGGAGAGAGAATGGGTATTGTAAAATGTGATGTCCTAGGTCGTGTTGTGTTCTGGTGATGGCGAGGTAGATAGAGAGCGAGATACATCACAGAGACGACCAGAAAGGCAACTAGAGCGAGCAAAACCATCTGTGGCGGGGGGGTCAGTCAGGACAATATTGGAATGATTGATATGAAGGTTTACAATCAACCTCTCTAGTTTAGCCAGTCTAATCTCGTTGGCCTTCTGCAGTTCAGATATTTCCCGCTTTAAACGGTCAGTGTTAACAGCGCGCAGGTGATGTAATCCTAGATAACACGAACCGAACGTTTCCACTCTCCCGCATGGCTGAGGTATCGCAACTCGCGTTGATGTTCGGTCTTGGCAACAAGTAAAGTTTCGGCAGTGATAGCACGGCTCGCCCAGTGTATATTCGAATGCGGCAATAGGTTTGCGGAGTGCAAGGAATCCGTTGACTGCATCCTCGACGTACCAGGAGAGTATACGTTCGGAATGACTGCTCGATTGTCTGTCGGTTTTGCTACAGATACCGTTCTAGCCCGTTCAGTGGAATGAGAAACAGAAGCTGAGGTAGTATTGGACTGCAGGGTTTTTCGAAGTTTGTTCATTGCATGTAGGGAGTTCTCAACAGTGACGGTCACGCTCGGTCTCGGGTAACTCATGGGGAAGCTAATGTCAACTACATGTAAATATAACCCCGCGCGGGCTGGCAGCGCCACACATGAAGCTTGAAGCCTGAGGCCTGAAGTTTCAGTGACGAATTCTGCCTGTTGAAGAGACAAATTTATAGAGTATCCACGCATGGGATTAAAACACATAATGCGACAACCAAAGCGACGTGAACTCAAGCACCTCCGATAGCCTACATGTGCATATGTTGCTAGTTCATGTAGTTCTGTCCGGATGGCCCATCTAGCCATCAGAGCCAGTTTCATCTCGTATCCGCAAGTCAAAAAGATTCTTGGTTCTGGGGCTTGAGATTTGCCTGAACGTGCGAACAGCCCTTTTTATTAGGGGCACTAGAATCCGACCTGGACTGAACGACACGGTGCTTTTTTGGGAGAGCAACGCGCCGTACAGCAGCCATAATCTGGGTGCCTGGAGACTTGGTCTCAGCACCATCACGTTTGGCCGTATGTGAATGCGAACGAGGACTAGCCGCTTCCTCAGACGAGGATGGAGACGCTATCAAGTTAGAAGGGAGAATGTCATGAAAAGTGTCCGTCGAGACTTTGACTTTTGGGTTTGAGGCTTCTGTGAGTCGAGAAGATTTAGGCTTCGAGACTTTTAGAGAAGAGTGGACTTACTTGATGGATCCTCGAAAGCTTGGGGACGAACTGTTTCAAGAGATGCAGACGTAGCTGAAGTCAACCTCCCGTACTCGTGCCCAGGTGCTCCATAGTAAATTGAACCATGAGAATCGCAATAGATGTATCGAGTGGTTTGTTCGTCATAGCCAATTCTGCGGAAGCCCTCCGGTAGCCGGGAAGAATCCTAGATTGAGGTGAGCCGTGGTATCTACTTGAAGAAAAAAAAGTACCCTCACCTCGAAATCTTGCGTCCACCTACCCATGGTCGGGCTATAATGATTATCGGTGGATGTGAAAAAGATGACACTTGCGGTTGGTATGCACCCATTTATGAGTAGATTCAGTGGCGGTGTGGTCTTCGATTTATCCGTCCATGACCTTAATTCTATGAGTCGTGACGGTGGCGCGACGGTAAAACTTGCCGTGAACTTGGAACTACGTCGATCACTGATCGCATGCCTAATTTAGACATTGCTGTTATTGAAGTTCAGAGTCATGCATTCATGTCTGGGATGGATACTGTTTCCTCTGGTCTTTGTTTGATTGGCGAATACTTAAACCTCCAAACTTTTGAGGCTGTCAGTGCTCTGCTGGCCAATCCTTGAATCAACTAAAGGAAGTGGAAGAGTCGACAGGATCCCTACCAAAGCATGATATCTGCGTACGATGAGTAATGTAGAGTATTGTGATACTACTTAACATGAGTTTGCTGAAGGAGGATTTTCTGCGGTGTCAAGTAATTGCGGCACAACAAAGGTCCGGTTAATCTGTTTGGGCAATTTCTGTGGATCTCGATCATGCTTCAAGTTCATATGTGAGACTCGAGTCTAAGTATTGAGATGGAGAGCGTTTGTGGTAAAGACTTGGTAAAGACTCGGAAGAAGTTGCGTCAGCCTTTCGAAATGTTGTCAATGTCAATGACAACGTCATAACAAAGTCATAACATGTGACTAACAACATCAGTTATAAATTGAAAATTCCGTCCATTTCGTCAACGTTCTCTGTATAGCACCATGTTTTCCCTTGCTCGAAGTGTTGGCCGACCTGCTTTTGCTCGCTCTTTTGCAGCTGCCGCTGCTGCTGCGTCTATTCACACACTTCCTGCCTTACCGTACGATTATAATGTACGTTCTTTGACCCATGTTCACTTCCTAGACAACTTCCTGAACACGCCCTCTCCAGGCCCTCGAGCCTCATATCTCTGAGGAAATTATGAAATTGCATCACCAGAAGCACCACCAGACTTATGTTAATGGTCTTAACGCCGCTGAAGAGTCCTACGCCAATTCGACTTCCACAAAGGAGAAGATTGCTCTTCAATCAGCTTTGAAGTTCAACGGTGGTGGTAATCCTTTCCCTTTGTCTACAACCTACCGATGCGATGAACGTGACGATATCTTTTCCAGGCCATATCAATCATTCCCTGTTCTGGGAGAACCTTGCTCCTTCAAATGGTGACGGAGGTAAACTGCCTGATGGCCCGTTGAAGAGTGCGTTGGAACGCGACTTCGGCTCGATTGACGCCTTCAAGAAGAGCTTCAACACCAAGACTGCAGCTATTCAGGGTAGTGGATGGGGCTGGCTTGTGCGTACATGGCTCTATTCGGTGGTCAGATGAAGACTCACGCAGTGGGGCAACTTTGTTGTTAGGGATTCAATCCCACCACCAAGAAACTTGAAATCGTGACAACGCCAAACCAAGACCCTCTAATCAGTACGTCACATCTGTGCTCAAAGGACGTGAATATTGACCTTCCATTATCACAACAGCACACGTTCCTCTCATCGGTGTTGACATTTGGGAACACGTACGTATCCTGGCTTCTATCTCTTTATCATACTGACTATATACTTCTCCAGGCGTTCTATCTCCAGGTATTTGAGGTTTTTATCTTAGGACGATTAACTCACCCCTCTTCTTCGTTCAGTACAAGAATGTCAAGCCAGACGTAAGCTTGTTTCGGCGATGTCAATGGCTTGGATCTTACTGACATCTCCTGCGTGCAGTACTTGAACGCCATCTGGAACGTCATCAACTTCAAGGAGGCGGAGAAGCGCTTGGTGGACGCTGTCAATTAAAGGTCGGTGGTTGAGATGTCACATATCGTACCCGCATCATCGCCATGTCGCATTTCAATCACAACGTTCGGATAGACCCAGCTTCGATATGCCTAATTAGATACAATATTGAAATAAGCGACGAAAGCATCGAGAGTTGAAAGCAGTAATTCAAAGCAATGTGCAGTGGGATCCAGGCGGGTCAGTCTCCCTCAGAAGAATCTTCGCTCATCTCTCTGTCGCGGAACTTTCTCTTACTCCCCGCCGAGCCCCAACCAGAGTCTGTGGGACTAGACGATCGTTTCTTCTGGTGTTTCCTTTCGTTGCCTCGGATGTTCAACCGAATCCCATAGCGAGAGATATGCTACATATAGCACGGGTCAGAATCCATGCCGCGAGAATAAACCGAAGGGATAACTAATCTACCTTGGTCAACTCGGTTGATGCCTGAAGCCCCGGGAAGTCCTTCGTAGAATATACACGAAAGGGTCCACCATAACATTCCGCCTGGACTCTCCTCTCATTGACAGGTCCATCGGTTTTAGAAAATAAATCGAAGACACGGTAACGAAGGATGAAGGTCCCTTCGATCTTCACGGCCAAATCCTAGTAGAAGAAAGAACAGGCTATGATGATATGGGAAAAGCGAATGTCGGCACCCTTACCGCAAACACGAAGACAATCATCCTTTCTCCATTCCAATCTATGATGGTTGACTGGACGAAGGTAGAGCCGACTAACGCATCAGTTGCCTTGGATGCTTCTGTAACAGGGTGTCCATCGACGTAATGGACCACCTGTGAGTATTCTGGAGAGGGTGTGTCCTTCGCAGGAAAGACGAGACTTAAGGGACCTTTCAGGGTAGGATGGGACTGGGGAGACCAGGAGGAGTCTGGAGTCGAAGAGGGAGGGGATCCAGGAGGGTGGATCTGAGTAGGACTCGCGGCGGATGCAGAAGGAAAACGAGGACGTGTTAGGGAGGCACCGGAGGACGAATGGGCTTTCCCCCTTACGCGTGTTAAGGCTGCTGTGGAGATAGGGAAAAGATCTACTGTGCAAAGAAACCCATGAATCTTGACATGGCTAAATTATAGAATAACGAGGAAGATCAGGGACGTTGGATTCCGCAATCGTTTGATTGGCGGTTCTTACTCTGGAGATTTCAGTACCTCAGTTTGATGGGGAGTACCGTAATCGAAAATCTCCGAGAGCCTCAAAACGACGACCGGAGGTGGATCGAGAGGTCTCCGGTCGACTCGAGCGTACCTTGAGGAAGAACATCATGAGGTAAAGCTTTCGAAGGGTGGGGGAAAGGACGAACTTGCGAGCCAAGTCGGCTTTTTGAAGCTCAAAAAGTTCAGATCGAATAGTTTGGCCGAGAAATTGGCCGTGTGTGAAATAAAGGGTGGACCCCACAGGTTGGCGATGGGAGATCAATGGTGATGATGAGTGGTCTACAGGGTACATGAGATGAATTAGACTGAAAATGGAGTCATTAGGAATGCTAATAAAAAGCGAAAGTTAATAGTTATCAGCATAGGAAGATACGACCGATATAGTAACACCCGCCTGAAGTAATCGACGCTCTCACCGCCGTTGTAACTTTGAGCAGAAAATCCAGAGTGTCATATGTACATGAAGACTAATTTGCTGCTCGCATAGCCAAGCTACGTAGTAGTAGCCAGCGCAGCCTTTTATTTAATTTTAAATAAGCCGTGACGGTGGGGCGAGGCACGTGGCTGTGTCACGGTTGACAGAGCCTCACTCAACCAGCCTCTTTCCTTCTACCACCACCACCATCAATGCCTTCCCGGCCAGGTCAAACGAGCCAGGAGGGATATCCTTCTTCCTCATCTCCCTCCTCCATCGATGCTCACTCCACCGACCCATTCAGTCCTCCCCCTCAAAGACCTTATTACGACCATGATTTGGACGATGGACGCAGGAATACTTATGCTTCAGACATCAGCAATCCTGCTCTCAACGACCCTGGATATTACGAAAATCAGGGCGGCTATGATCCCTACCGTGAGTCTTCCGCCTGCAACGCAAAAAATCGTCGACGCTGAACTTTAACATAGCGCCTCAAGATACAGACTCTGACAGAGATATCTACGGCGAGCGCTATGCACCTTCTGCAGAGTCACTAGGTCCGCCCCGCATGGGTAACTCAGAATCATCCACCCCAACTTTCATCGACTACAACGGTCCATCTGGCGCGCGAGAAGCTTATCCTGCGTGGTCGTCCGAGCGCCAGATTCCTTTGTCAAAGGAGGAAATTGAGGACATTTTCCTTGATCTTACTCAGAAGTTTGGTTTCCAGAGGGATTCTATGAGGAACATGGTACGTTTTGTCATTCGATCACCCAGAGGAAAATCGTCTCCACGAGCCGGCGGTTTCAGCCCGCTACGCCGACCTTGTCGGCATCGGCTTCAACCACATTTTATCTCTCTCTCCAGTGGTTTACAAATTTATCTGCATCTATGACACTGACCGATGTCTGCTTATCTAGTTCGATTTTGTGATGCAGCTTCTGGACAGCAGAGCTTCCCGCATGTCGCCTAATCAGGCGCTTCTCACCTTACACGCCGACTACATTGGAGGCCACCACGCGAACTACCGTAAATGGTACTTTGCGGCTCAGCTTGACCTGGATGACGCGGTCGGTCATACGCAGAATCCTGGGCTCACTCGTCTCAAGTCTAAGCGCGGCAAACGCCCTCCCCACGAGAAGTCGCTGAACACAGCATTGGAACGATGGCGTCAGGCCATGAACAATATGAGCCAGTATGATCGTCTCCGGCAAATAGCGCTCTACCTTCTTTGCTGGGGCGAAGCGGCTCAAGTACGATTTGTGCCCGAGTGTCTGTGC
Organism: Gloeostereum incarnatum; assembly: GCA_004338095.1. Taxonomy (NCBI): domain Eukaryota; kingdom Fungi; phylum Basidiomycota; class Agaricomycetes; order Agaricales; family Cyphellaceae; genus Gloeostereum; species Gloeostereum incarnatum. The sequence goes on along the minus strand of RZIO01000001.1, from coordinate 1,124,887 downwards.
TTCATCTTCAAATGCGCCGATGACTATTACAGATCACCCGAATGTCAGAACCGGACTGAGCCCGTTCCCGAAGGTCTCTATCTGCGCGCTGTTATCAAGCCGCTGTACCGATTTATTCGTGACCAGGGCTACGAAGTCATGGATGGGAAGTTTGTTCGGCGAGAGAGAGACCACAAGGACATCATCGGGTATGATGATGTCAACCAGCTTTTCTGGTATCCCGAGGGTATCGCCAGGATTGTGCTCAATGATAAGGTTAGTCATTGCATCGGCTGCAGGAGGCAAATACTGAAGATACCATAGACACGTCTCATAGATCTCGCCCCGGCCCAGAGGTTTATGAAGTTTGACCGGATCGACTGGAATCGTGCATTCTTCAAGACTTATTATGAGACGCGATCCTTCGGCCATCTTCTGGTCAACTTTAACCGTATATGGGTTATACACATATCACTCTACTACTACTACACCTGTTTCAATTCTCCAACTATCTACGCAGTCGGAGGTGACTCGACACCAGCCATGACATGGAGTGCAACTGCTCTCGGCGGAGCCGTAGCCTCGGTTATCATGATTCTAGCGACGCTCGCGGAATTCTCCTATATCCCCACCACCTGGAACAACACGTCCCATCTTACTCGTCGATTGATTTTCCTACTCGTCACCCTCGGCCTTACCTGTGGACCGACCTTCTACATCGCGATCGTCGTCAGCAACCGGCAAGCCGGACAACTTGCTCTAATTCTAGGCATCGTCCAGTTCTTCATTTCGGTCGCTGCAACTCTACTCTTCGCCATCATGCCCTCTGGTCGGATGTTCGGTGATCGTGTGGCAGGAAAATCGCGAAAGTATCTTGCCAGTCAGACCTTCACCGCCAGTTATCCGTCACTTGACAGGTCTAACCGTGCGGCATCGCTGATCCTCTGGCTCCTGGTGTTCGGTTGCAAGTTCACAGAGTCCTATTTCTTTCTCACCTTGTCCTTCCGCTATCCCATCCGCGTAATGGTTGGGATGAAGGTTCAAGGATGCAACGACAGATATTTCGGTGATGCTCTCTGCAGAAACCACGCTGCCTTCACGCTCACTATCATGTATATCATGGACCTTGTTCTCTTCTTCCTCGACACATTCCTTTGGTACATTATTTGGAACACAGTGTTCAGTATTGGCAGGTCTTTTGCACTTGGGTTTTCCATTTGGACACCCTGGAAGGACATATACACTCGCCTTCCTAAGCGTATATACGCGAAACTCCTCGCGACCTCCGACATGGAAGTCAAATACAAACCGAAGGTAAGCAAGTGCTCTCCTGCGATTCCTGGCCCTGCTAACATGACATAAGGTTCTGGTTTCCCAAATATGGAATGCGATTATTATTTCCATGTACAGGGAGCACCTCCTCTCCATCGATCATGTCCAGAAGCTCCTTTATCATCAGGTGGACACAGGTGCAGGTGGACGACGTAGCCTGCGTGCTCCTCCTTTCTTCATTTCGCAAGGGGACAAAGGCATCAAAGGCGACTTCTTCCCCAAGGATAGTGAGGCTGAACGCCGTATCTCCTTTTTTGCTCAGTCGTTGACGACCAGCGTCCCGGAACCTATCCCTGTCGACGCCATGCCCACATTCACCGTTTTGACACCTCACTACAGCGAAAAGGTATGTTCTTGGCGGTACCCCTTGGCTAAGTAGTCTAATACTGATTCTGTTAGATTCTGTTGTCGCTACGGGAGATTATTCGGGAGGAAGACAAGTCACGCGTCACGCTCTTGGAATATCTCAAGCAGCTTCATCCCGTGGAATGGGACAATTTCGTCAAGGACACCAAGATTTTGGCTGAAGAGTCGGCAGTGTTCAATGGTCCTAATCCATTCGGAGGTGACGAGAAGGCCCAGGCAAAGACAGATGACCTTCCGTTCTATTTCATCGGTTTCAAGAGCGCTGCCCCCGAGTTCACCCTTCGTACGAGGATATGGGCTTCTCTTCGCGCCCAGACGTTGTATCGTACCGTCTCTGGTATGATGAACTACTCCAAAGCCATCAAGCTTCTGTACCGTGTGGAGAACCCCGAGGTGGTACAACTTTTCGGTGGGAACACCGACAAGTTGGAGCGAGAGCTCGAGCGCATGGCTCGCCGAAAGTTCAAGTTCGTAGTTTCCATGCAGCGGTACTCGAAGTTCAACAAGGAGGAGCATGAAAATGCGGAGTTCTTATTGCGTGCATACCCTGACCTTCAAATTGCCTACCTCGAAGAAGAGCCTCCTCGCAAAGAAGGAGGCGATCCTCGTATCTTCTCAGCCCTCGTCGATGGTCACAGCGAATTTGTCCCCGAGACTGGTAAACGGCGGCCCAAGTTCCGCATCGAGCTTCCTGGCAACCCGATCCTGGGTGATGGGAAGTCCGACAACCAGAACCACGCTATCATTTTTTATCGTGGCGAATATTTGCAGCTTATCGACGCCAACCAGGACAACTACTTGGAAGAATGTTTGAAGATCAGGAACATCCTTGCCGAATTCGAGGAGTACAATGTCTCAAGTCAAAGCCCGTATGCGCAATGGGGTTCGAAGGACTTCAAGAAGTCTCCTGTCGCCATTGTTGGTGCCCGAGAGTATGTTTTCTCCGAGAACATTGGTATTTTGGGTGATTTGGCCGCGGGAAAGGAGCAGACGTTTGGAACACTTTTTGCGCGTTCCAACGCGTGGATAGGCGGCAAGCTTCATTACGGTCATCCGGATTTCCTGAATGCGCTGTATATGAATACTCGTGGCGGCGTGTCGAAGGCTCAAAAAGGTCTCCACCTTAACGAAGATATCTACGCTGGTATGAACGCCTTCGGGCGGGGGGCTCGGATCAAGCATACAGAGTATTACCAGTGCGGGAAAGGCCGTGATCTCGGTTTTGGGACCATTCTGAACTTCCAGACGAAGATTGGTACTGGGATGGGTGAGCAGATGCTCAGTCGCGAGTACTACTATCTCGGCACCCAGCTCCCGATTGATCGTTTCCTCACATTCTACTACGGCCATCCTGGATTTCACATCAATAACATGTTGGTCATTCTTTCCGTTCAGATCTTCATCGTCACATGTGAGTACTATCTTGTTTTTGAGGGCTATAGCTGATGTTCCCAATTGTGCAGTGGTATTTTTGGGTACCCTGAACTCGCAGCTACCCATCTGCCGGTACACAGACTCCGGTCAGTTCATCGGAGGCCAGGCAGGGTGTTACAACCTTGTCCCCATCTTCGAATGGATCGAACGTTGCATTATGAGTATCTTTTTGGTCTTTGCCATTGCGTTCCTTCCTTTATTCCTGCAAGGTATTCTCGACTTCATTCTCATCTGTCCTATTGCTCACTTGATTTCTTTTTCAGAACTTACCGAACGTGGCACGGTGAAGGCGGTCATTCGTCTTACCAAGCAAATAGCTTCGCTATCACCGGTGTTCGAGATATTTTCCACCCAGATCTACACTCACTCTATCTTGAGTAACCTGACCTTCGGTGGCGCACGTTACATTGCTACTGGTCGTGGTTTCGCTACCAGCAGAATATTCTTCAGCATCCTTTTCTCTCGTTTTGCCGGTCCCAGTATCTATCTCGGTATCAGGACGCTGTTGATGTTGCTCTATGTGACCCTGTCCATCTGGACGCCTTATCTTATATATTTCTGGATCTCCATTCTTGCCCTCTGTACCGCTCCTTTCATATTCAATCCTCACCAATTTGTGTTCTCGGATTTCATCATTGATTACAGGTTTGTGTTTGTTTCGATATCACCCGTTGAGACGTCTGACATAGTCTACAGAGAGTTCTTACGTTGGATGTCTCGTGGTAATTCACGGTCCCACAACAACTCTTGGATTGGCTATTGTCGCTTGTCGCGCACAATGATTACCGGTTACAAGAAGAAGAAGCTCGGGCACCCCTCAGAAAAGCTGTCTGGTGATGTACCGCGAGCGAGCTGGCGGGCCGTTCTATTCTCAGAAGTCTTGTTCCCCACAGCAATGGCTGTCCTATTCGTCATTGCGTACATGTTCGTGAAGTCGTTCCCGGTTGATGGCAAGCAGCCCCCTAGCCCGCTCATACGCATTGCTGTTATTGCACTTGGGCCTATCGTTTGGAATGCCGCAATCCTTTTGGTATTGTTTTTGGTCTCGCTATTCCTTGGGCCTATGCTCGATTCCATCTTCCCGATGTTTGGGTCTGTCATGGCTTTCATTGCACATATCTTGGGTACCCTTGGGGTGATTGGGTTCTTCGAATTCCTGGTAAGACGTCCCGCGTACCTACCCCAGTCGCTGCTCCTTACTTTCTTCCTTACAGTGGTTCCTTGAATTGTGGAATGTTTCTCATGCAGTATTAGGTCTCATTGCAGCCGTGGCCATCCAGCGTGCCATTCACAAAATTCTCATCGCGGCGTTCCTGTCCCGGGAGTTCAAGCACGACGAAACCAATCGTGCATGGTGGACTGGCAAGTGGTATGGTCGTGGCCTGGGTGCTCATGTCATGTCCCAGCCTGCTCGCGAGTTCATCGTCAAAATCATCGAGTTATCGTTATGGAGTTGCGACCTTATCCTCGGCCATCTACTGCTCTTCATGCTCACTCTGCCAATACTCATTCCCTACTTTGATCGCCTGCACGCCACATTGCTATGTACGTAATCATCGAGCTGGGGGCCCGTCTGACCTGACCTTTTGTCATCCAGTCTGGCTTCGGCCGTCGAAGCAGATTCGAGCCCCACTGTACTCCATCAAGCAAAAGAGACAGAGACGCTGGATAGTGCGTGCCTTCTTATCGTTGAGGCCGTCAAAGTCTGACCAACATTATAGATCATAAAATATGGCATCATCTATGTCGCAGCCATCGCTGTATTTGTAGCTCTTATCGCACTTCGTGAGTCATCAATGGTCGATCGACCGTATCAGTCACTGACCCCTTCCTGTAGCTGCCATATTCCGAACCAGCCTTCACTTTAACTGTTCCCTCTGCGACAGTCTGTAAAGGGCTCCGTATGCTACTCATGACCCTACTTTTAGACTCACCACAGCACCTTCGTCTAACGACCTGTGATCATCTGCATTTCTTTTAATATGGTGCTGGGATATTTTCACGGACAATTCATTCCGATGTCGTGTGGACCCACGATCTTCTTTATCACAAGGACACTTATTGTAAGCCTACACATACCAAATACATCATCCTTTTACACCTCGTATATTCTGTGACCAACGATGGCTTGTGGAATCTCTCCTGGCATCAGCACGAGTCTCGACGAGAGGCTTCTCGAGCTCTCGTTCATGTGCGCTCACTGACCTTGGCCCGTCAAATTTGATTTGCGACGGGACATGAATGGAACAATATGACGTTTATGCCCCGAACAAAGTGCCATTCTGGCTCTGCTCCGCTGATGATCTGGTTTCTCGACAACAATGTTTGATATTCCTCCCAGTACCAGTGCTAGTCTATTTGATTCTGAACCCGCATGGTCTTCACCTGATTTCGTTATGCTGCAGTTCTCGAACCCGGAGACATTGGCACTGGAGGAGGTATATAAAGCCTAGAGTTGTATTTGCTTCGACGTCGATCGCTTACTTCAAGATGCGCTCCTGTTTCGCTCTAGTTTACACCGCAACCTCTTTGATCTCTGGTGCCGTCGCACGCACCTTCACTGTGGTATGTGCTTGCTTCACTTGATCAGTAGCTGACCTCCCTACTAACGATTGTTTATTTAGTACAAGTACGTCCAAACACATCTCTGCCTATTTCTCTGCCTTATCCTATCATGTACCTTCGTTCACAGTGCATGCCCGTTCACCATTTGGTATGTCATTTCACATTTTCACTTCAGACATTGCCTAAATCTGTTCACCTAGGCCTGCTGTGCGGATACGTCTTTCTTCGGTTAGCTGATTCTAATCGACCGTATTTACTAGCTGTTTACCGATCTGAATGTTGGATCTGCTGTTCCCAGCTTCCAGACTGGGTGAGCTAATCAATTAACCCGAGTTCTCTGCGCAATTTTGTAATGCTACATTCAGGTGGGAGGCTGGGGCGTGGACCGCGGTCAGTTTCAACGTGCCCAACAACTGGCGGGCAGGCCGAATCTGGGTATGCTCTAATGGATACTTACCTATGCTGTCCGGCCTGTATGACTCACTGACTGTTAGGGCCGCCGCAACTGTGACTTTTCTAACAACCCGGGACCGAATTCTTGCTTGACTGGTGGATGCAACGGTGGTTTGCTTTGCGACCAGCGCACCGGGACTGTAAGTGGGATGCGTGTACTTACGCCTGTAACTAACCTACTGTCACCAGGGTGTTCCCCCTGCGTCTGTTGCGGAATGGACTTTGTCCGGAGCCGACGGCTTGGATTGGTACGATGGTACGCCTCAACCATTGATCCCTAACCGGAATCAACATGACTGAATCCCTTCAGTCTCTCTCGTCGATGGATACAATCTGCCTATGAGGATCACTAACAACGTGGGTTGTCCTGTTGCGGAATGCGCCGTCGATTTGGGACCCAACTGTAAGCTAATATTCTTCGATAATACGGTCATTTACAGCAATAATCACAGGCCCCGCACCACTCAAGGGACCCTTCGACTCGGTCGGCTTCCCCGTCGGCTGCAAGTCCGCATGTGTAAGTACTGACGCCAAGCGCAAGAGATGCAATGAATAACAACAATTTTAGCACGCAAACCTAGATGGCAATCAGCAGAATTCTCCGAACTGCTGCAGCGGATCGTACAACACCCCTGCAACATGCCCGGCGTCAGGTAAGTCTCCCAACTTGAAGGACACTATCTTGTCATTGTTCCCTGCTCACTTCTGCATAGGTGTCGCTTACTACGATTACTTCAAAGGGAATTGCCCGAGATCTTACGCCTATGCCTATGACGAGTCTAGCGGAACTGCGCTGTTTACTTGTCCCGCCGACCGAAACGCAGACTACACTCTCACCTTCTGCCCTTGATCGACGCCACATACCAATGATTTTCTTACTTTTTCTTACTCTTTGTGCCTGTACTACTCCCAAGGAGAAAATTGTTTACTTTGTTGGACGTAAACTCAATGGAATAAATGTTTGGAATGTTATCATTGAGGCGTTCTCGCTGTCACGTTATCACTGGCATCTTCTTATCGATAAAGAAGGTCAGTTGGTAGTCAAATCGAGATTTAGTTTCCCTTCTGTTGACCTTTGACCGAAGCCATGGATTCACCCTCGACAGAGTTGCACGGTTATTATGGCTGGACCGATACTTTGAAGGGCATTTATTACGGTCCAAGAAGTGTGAGTAGCGCGTTACCGAAGCTGCTGGATATCTTGGGTTCCAAGAAGGCTATGGTCGTCACTGGAAGAAGCCTGTACGAGAAGGTTTGTTTGCTCTGTTGTCAATCAGAACCTTATTCACCATCGAGCAGACGAATATCGTTAAGAAAGTCGAAGATATCCTCAAGGAGAGAGATGCCTTTGGTACGACACTTCACGAAATTGGCGAGCACTCGCCCATCACTGGTATCCGTAAAGGCGTACAGCTTTTCAAAGATGGAGGATGTGATGTTATAGTTGCGGTTGGTGGAGGCTCTCCGACCGATGCAAGCAAAGCCATCCTCTATATTTACCAGCAGGAAGTAGGAGGGAAGACGCCACCTCAGATAGCAATACCGACAACATTGAGTGCAGCAGAGTATAGCGTATGTGGCGCGGCTCCTGTAATCTTAAAGGAGGCGCTGATGACGCTTTCAGATTGGGGCTGGATTCACGAACGAGGAAGGAGTCAAGGTAGCTGTCAGTTCTGAGGAATTGGCACCCGCAGGCATCATTCTTGATGCGGAATTGACGCTTGCTACTCCCGAGCGCCTCTGGTCGGTAGCTATTGGTAAGACCAAGGAATACTCGTTTGATTTCTTTTACCGGCAGGCTTTCTACCGGGATACGTGCACTAGACCACTCTGTCGGTAAGCGAGGGTATTCAGTGAGAACCATACGTACGGCGATCTGATTCAACATCTCAGAAAACCTGTACCGCCCTTTGGTCACCCCGCCTATTAAAGAGCTATGTTACGCAGCCATGAGAGACCTATTCAAATACCTTCCTCAAAGTAAGAAAGAACCTCAGGCCATCGAAATCCGCCAGAAATTGCAATTAGCAAGCTGGATGAGCCTTTGGCCTGCAAAGCGAGAGAAATACAGGCTCGTTGGCAACTCTTTGCTCTGACTCATTCTAAACCTGTCCTAGTGCACTAGGACTATCCCATGCTCTCGGACATAAGCTAGGGGCCAAGTATGGGATCCCCCATGGAATCACTTCGGTTAGTTCCCCCGATTATTTCTTTGATGCGTCCTCACCTGGTTTGCTCCTACTATGTAGTGCATCACGTTGGCACCCGTCGTTTCCTTGAAAGCGGAAGTTGCCTCAGGCGAGGACAAAGAATATCTGGCTGGAGCGTTATTTCATCTGAGAGAGCCTTCAACGGGATCGGTTGAGGGCGACATCCTTCGTCTATCCGTTTTGATAGCAGAGTAAGTGTTATGTTTCGATTGTAATCCATGATAGCCTCATGCCGACGTCATCCCAGCTTGGTCAAAAGCCTTGGACTCGAATCGACTCTTGCTGAGTATAATGTTCCCAGCGAAGATCTCCCCGCGATTGCAGCGCTTGCCCTCGGGGGTGAAGATGACCCTCTCCATGAGAAGGTGGTGTCTTTATTGCGCAGAATGTAGATGGTTACAGGGGCCTCGGAGTGAGGCGGTCCGAGTAACATGTACAATTGTAATACAGTAGGATGAGATGGTACAGCAGAGTACACACGTAGCAGACATAAATAAAACGTCCAAGAATCTGGGTATCAATCTCACTCAACTCATATTGGACCTTTACATCCCGGACATATTAAGCAAGGTATCTTCTTTTTGCGGGGAATTTTGACAATAGCTCGTGCCAATTCGACATCGTCAGTCACTTTCCAATCAGCGGGTAACTCGCTTCCCTCAAGGACACGATGAACAAGTCGTCTGGCAAGGACGACTGGCCTGATGTTTCCAACAAGTCCACCACTTGGAAATTGGCCTCCTTTGACGATGGGCTGGTGAGCTGCCGCGAGGAGATCGGGTGGAATGCCGGATAGCATGACGTTCGTCACCTTGCCAGACGCAGGCTTTTTGGTGCTCCTCTTTGCACCACGCGGCGTCTTTCTAGAAGCAGGCGAAGCTTCGGGGACAACGAAATCTTCATCTGTATCGGGAGAGGTACAGATGAGGCGTATGAGCCGAGCCGGGGATACGGACTCCTGGTATTCTGGATGCTGAATGAGACATTGCTGGTGAAAGCTTCTTCGACAACTCGGACGAGGACAAAAGTGCATTAACGATGAGTTATCGTTTGGATCATAGGGTTGATCGCAGATGCAAGTGCCGCCACCTGGCTTTGGCTGCGGAAAAAAATGAGACACTGGCAACGAGAAAACTTTGAATAAGATGGTCTCCTCACACTAACGGTTCGGCTGTCCCTTTCAAAGACATATCTGCAATAGAATTCGTTGCTCTTGATATCGTGTTGCTCTACCGAGTTTTCCTCGTATCTGGACATCGTAACCGAGGCTGGAAAGATTTAGCATCCTGACAGAAGGAAAGGAGACCACATACCGTCAAGTGTTGTTGAGTGGACGTAATCGTAGTGGTCAGAAAATATGCGTTCGTATTTGCCACACGAAGTCGTATCGCTAGGGAAAGGAGAAGTGTTTGGCACGTGCAAGCGCTTGAAAATAACGGATAAAACTTACAAGGACTTGACAACATCATGTACATCCTTGGGGGAGTAGTACCATTGCACTTTGACCCAAACCTGGAAGGCGAGGTTAGTGTGATATGTGGGCCAGAAGACACGAGAGAGGCTGAATAACATCTGAGGGGTCGTTGTTTCTGCATCTAATTTCGCGCACAAGGGCAACCCAGTATTCAGAGTCATCCTTGACTGTGCCCCCTGGCTCCATAGTTGGGGGAAGAATGAGGACACTAGTACAAGAATCCAACGAGTCCATAAGCGGGCAGCGTTTGGAAGGGACGAGAAACGCACTGGTCTCCTTGCTTGAAAATATGTTTGGTTTCGTCGTCGTCTTCAACTGTGTGAGGTGGTTATTTATTTAACGCGATAGAAGGAAGTGGTTGGAGGTGGGAATGTGAACCTACGAAGGAAGCGTAAGCTTCAAGTGATTCCCACTCCAAGTCGGAGGGTGCTTCAGGGTCTCCTCCGCGCCGGCGTCTCCTAGAGGTTGCATTCGATCGTTTCTTGGAAACAGTCAGGCGGGGGGCGCGTCGACGGCGACTTGGAGACATCACGGGAGGATGAATAGCACAGCTTACCTAATTCCCCCTGCTCAGCTCTCTCACTATAGTGGCATGCTTTTCTTTCTCACCTCACGACTTACCAGGTCAGCACTCTTCTCTACAGTCTGATCCGACTTTCTTATATTTCGCCACTCCTAGCTCCGTCGTTGTCTTTCTCTATCCAGGATATGCTTCGTATAAGACTCTAAGTCAACGTCCTGCTTCGGAAGAGGAGCTTGAACGATGGCTCATGTATTGGTCTGTTCTCGGATGCGTTATGAGCATCGAATATGTTGCAGAATGGCTCATCTCATGGTAAGACACCGTTTGCATCTACGAGCTAGAGAAATAATCTCTCTTGCACATAAAGGATTCCATTCTACTTCCTCTTTAAGACCCTATTCCTTCTTTATCTCTCCCTCCCTCAGACTCAAGGATCATCTTACATCTACGTCTACCACCTTCAACCTTTCTTTCATTCTCACGAAGCTCATATCGATGCTGCCCTCGCATCTATCAGAGATCGCGTGTTCGCTTTCTTGCAGGACCGTCTTCGTGCAGTCTGGGATCAGATAGCTACTTCTTTGGGACAGCCACCTCCGACTGATACTGCGACAAGAAACATGCCTGTCGCTGTACCACCCCCTTCCATGAGTAACCCTGCATCAGGACCCTTGCAGATGCTTTCTACTCTATGGGGAGTGTACGGGCCTACTATAGTTGCCTCAGGCGCGTCCCTTTTGAGGCCGCGCCCTTCTGCAAATGAGAGATCGTCTTACTTCCGAGAAGACCCTGCTGTCGCTCAGTCCGTTCTTGAGCGGCGCAGGCAGCTAGAAGCAGAGCTGGCTTCCCTTTCAGACGCCGGCCAACCATCTTCGATACCAATGCCTGTACCGGTCCCCACTGGAACTTCATCGCTGAGTCCCTCTAGGGCTTCGTCAAACACGGATCTCTATCTCAGAGACCGCACGACTTCGACCTCTGGCAGGTTTGAGAAGATCGAACGACCAGCCGACGCGCAAGGATACGACGTTGGTGATGGTAACGAGGATGTGGGGTATACTTACGGTCGCCCAGCCTCCCAGACACGGGGCAGCTGGTTTGGATGGGGAAGCGCAGCCAATTACGATAGACTCAAGGAGGAATAAGCAGGTCGCGAATCATCTCATTGTACCCCAAATCTCCTGAATGTGTACATTTATGACCGCAATATCGATGGCCTTTCTCCATGCCGTCGTAATCCTCACTCATGTTTCGGACCCTGTATGTATATCTCGTGTAGAATAGAATATTTGCTTCATCATGGAGTCATAAGGAGAGAAGTACGGATCGTCGCCTTGCTGAGGGTAAATTAGGCGTGGAATTTTCAGAAGAATCTCACACATAATTTCAGCAATACCTAACGAGAACAGAGACTCATGACGCGAATGGATGGATGACATCTGTTCAAGCTTCATGTGTTCACGTCGAGACGGCGTTTACATATTGTTTCTTCCATTTCTTCCAACCAATTTTGAGAGCAACTACAGCGAGAACGGAAAAAAACACGGAGGAAAAAGCCTCTACTGCTTTGAGATCTCAGATGTGGTCCAAGCCAAGTCCACGCACGCCGTCGCACGGATACAGAAGTGAGTTCCCTGGATCTGCAATTCATTCCGCGGTGATGAAGAAGGACTTCTTGATGAGCGAGAACGACGAGATTCCTTATCGGGGCAAGATTGGGACTAATTTGAATAAAAGTTACCAGTAATTAAACGGAAGTGGCTGAGGAGGACTTGGGTTGATGGACAGACGTGAGTTGGAGGAGTCGTGTTCTTCGTATCTTGTCTCCTGACATCCACCTTCTCAGTTTTCAAAATTCAAGCTTCAAGTCTTCTCGCTCCTTCTCAGCGATGCCTCAGACAAATCGCAAGGATTCAATGGCCACCAGCCGTGGTCAGGACAAGGAATCCAAGCGGGCAAGAGGTCGACCTCTTCTTATACATCTCGCGTTATTTTTTATCAAATATTCGTTCCAGGTGCGCTGTCTTGCGCTGAGTGTAGGCGTTTGAAGCTCAAGTGTGATAAAACGCGAGTCTCCCTGGTATATCTTCTCCATTCGTTTCTTGTTCTAACGTTTATCACAGGGTTTGTCCTATGATACTGTCTGGCTTCACTGTCTCTTACCATTCACTCTATTCCGCTTACAGGTCCCCGTAAGTTTTGGTTTCTTTCTAGTAGGCGCTCCAATCAGCTGAACACCGCCGTGTCTTTTAGTGTTCAAGGTAAATTGAAGCACTTCGCTCAAGCTTTGTCTTTTCACGTAATAATCTGTGATGTCTTAGTTGTAAACGGAGGGGCTGCTCTGCAATATGTCCCAATGGTAGCCTTATCACCGGTCAGGGTACTCGGTAAGTTTTGTAACTAGTCTTCTTCGGACGCGACCAATCTTATTCGCGCAATAGATTCGTCTTGGCCGACACACAGAAGTTGCATGAAAAGATTGCCCAAATGAGCGACCGCATACGACTGCTTGAAGATGCTCTCTCAATCGCGCATTCGTCGCCTGCTGTCGCAGATCCTCATCCTCTTCTGGACCGTGAGCTGCTCAAGATCAAGTCAATTATCGAGCTGCACGCCGCAATTGAGGAAGATGGGACTGCAGTAACGCCACAGCCAGATGATATCGACGATGCCCAGTACATTGACGCGTTCGGTACTCTTGCTCTTCGTGATGACGGCGCATCTACTTTCTATGGTCGCTCGGCCGGCTCTGAAGTGAGTTTGTCGCCTTGGGTTGTGACCCTGAATTTCTCACCAAGACCTTGAAAATTTTAGAGTCTCCTCATTGTATAGTAATCTGTCCCTCTGGTCTTTATAAAAAATGACTCGTGCGTGATACAGGGTGCCCGTGCGACTGAGGATCGGGATGGCTCTTCTACGCTACCCAAACAACCGCCTCATTCTGGTCTCTCCGCTGCCATCCGCGACTTCTCGAGCACATTTCCTCTTGCGTCTTTTCAGCCTGAAATCGACTTCGACTATCTTGTTCACCGGCATCTGCCATCGTGGATGGAAGGTTCTCGGCTGACAACTCTGTACATGGACTCTGCTCCGTGGTTCTTTTGTGCAGTGGGCGGTAATCAGATACAGCAGGAAATTCTTCCAATGTGGTATGATGAAGCGCCCCGACCTCTTCCTGAGCCTACTGCGCCGTCACTACCGGCTATCACTTCCCCGGTAGCGTCTACGGCTGGTTTCATTCCAGCGAAACCTACTCGTCGAGGGCCTCATGAACTCGCTCTGCTATTTATGATTTTCTGCTTTGGAGCTATGACCGATGCCAATTTGCCACCTGACAATCAGCTATCGGATCAGTACTATACTTTGACGAAGGCGTCCCTGAATTTGGAACCTGTTCTTGACAGGCCTCCGTCTGTCAGCACCGTTCAAACTTTGGCTATGATGGCTATCTATGAGGGTATGAGAAGTGGCGAGAACAGTATTGAAAGTACATGGGCGATCATGGGAATGGCTACGAAACTGGCTCAAAGTGTTGGTGGCTATTTATCTTTCCTAAACTTTCATGCATCTAAAATGTATCATCCCTACAGATTGGTCTTCGTGAGTGCCGTTACCATTTTCATTGGATTAGTCGGTAACCTTAGACTTTGCATCAGATCGGGATTGTGCGCGCTGGAAACTTCCACCCGCTGAGGTTCAGAAGCGTCGTGCCCTCTTTTGGGAGCTCTTTATAACCGACGGCTGGCAGGTACGCACGACTTTCTGCCAAGATGCCGCTACTTTTTGTTAAAAGATTCTGTCAGTCTCTCGCTACTGGCCGCCTGGCGACCTTCTCTCTTCCATTCGTTGATTGTGAATTACCTTTCGACCAAAACCAAACGATGGATAACGAAGGAACCGCGATTCCTAGCTGTCGGCTTCTTCTCTTATCACCTCTTTTTAGTATCTGATCCTCTTTTTTGCAGTTTCTTACTGGAAGGCTCGGTTTGGTGCTGAGTGCGTTGCTCCAGTCGTTCAAGGCACCTTGACGTCTCGTGCGCCTAAATACTCTGTGATACTTGAGCTTGATCGTAAGGTAAGAAGACTTTTGAAACTCTGACGACGTCAAGATTGAACTACGTTTAGGTGCGAGATATGGAACTGCCGAAGTATGCCCAAGGATCGACACCACATAATGCAGGTCTCTCGGAGACCATGAGCCATTTTATGCCATTTAATTATCGGCACTTGAGTGAGTCTGTCTCCAAGCCTTCTAAGCTATGTCCCAACTTTTGTTAGCATTGTTGTACATTCATCGTTGCTTCTTCACACACGCGATCTCGACGTGTCCGGAAGATCCGATCAAGTCCCAATACGCGCCCTCTTTCCTTGCCGGATACAGGAGTGCTTGCGAGCTATTAAGCTCTGTCAAGCGACAGTTCACAATGTTCCCCCAACAGATTGCCCGGTTCTGGGTCCTGTGGACCCACGCATTTTCTTCAACAGTATGACATTCGATGTTTCCCTTGTTTGGGTTTTTGCTGACCACCGTGGTGATAAAATAAGGTTTTGATAGCTTCCGTCGTTACTAACGCACCCAAGTGTAAAGTCGCACCCGCTGCTCTCTTGGAGCTTGGGACGGCTTGTGAGCTCTTCGAAGCGGCTGCAACGCACGGTGGCAGGGCCGTGAAGTTCCTCGTACGAGGCTTTCGATCTCGGCGTGTATTGCTTATGTTTATGCTTCTTTCAGCCCATTATCAAGCACTTACGAGCCAAAGCTCAGAAGGTATATTATGACACCATTAGTGGCATGCCCCCTGCAGCTTCGAACGATATGTTCCGCTCAACACCTGAAGGCGAGGAAGATGAAATGGCCATCTTTGGGGGCAAGACTTACACCGTGACAACGAAGGCCTCTCCTAGTGCAGGAACGACTGCCTCGCGCTCTCCATCGAACTCGCCGCAACAAAGCCACTTAAGTCACGCCGTCCCGGGTGCATCCTTTGAGGGCGCTCATCCAATGCTAGTGGAGGAGCTTCAATACTTTGATGGCCACATCGATACTCAGATTGAAACGGCTATGAAGACTGATCAACATGTATTTAATCGGGGGCTTACGGGCAATCAACGCTCACAGCACTATGTCAAGGCCGAATACTCTCACATTCACTTCGACTCTCGACAGCAACCTGACATGCCGGGAGAATCTATACAATCCGAGCAGTTCTCTCATTACTTCACCCACCCATATCAGCAGCAGCAGCGAGAGCATCCTTCCAGTCGTCATGCTTATCAAAACTCCGATAACCACCACCCTCAGCACCACGTTGAGCAGCCACATCGCGTGGATACAAGCCACCTTCCCGATAATCGACACCATTACGTCGATGCGTCGTCTTCATACTCTATGGCATCTCTGGTGGAAGCGCAACCGCGAGGAATGGCCGTTTCCTCGGAGCCTAGGACACGTCATACCCTCTCACACTCGCAATCTCATCCCAACTTGCACGAGCAAACGTATCAACATTATCCTCGGCAAGAAGAAGGCCCTCAGCATCAGAATGGACACTCTCGACATATGATGTACTCAATGTCACCTGAATTTTCGCCGCATCAACAGCAGCCGCGTCACACCCCAGAGGTCATTTCTCCCGCCTCCTCCACACATTCCAGTCAATTCCACTACTCAAGTCCAGAGAACGTCATGACAACGTCCTCTCACCCGCAACCCCAGCCAGCATCACAGAATTACTGGAGTCCCACGCATCTAGCTCCTAGTGCTTACAGTGGTAACGGATCGAGTCTGAATATGTATCAGTACCAGCAACCATACTCGAGTCACTATACCCCCGACGGTGCGATGAAGGGGATTGCAGCTGAGGACTCTAGGTAACTATAAATGATCTATGTTATGATTCCCACTGAATGTCTTCTAGGTTGCAAGAAACTTGGACCACCTACATGAGCCAAGTGGGTATTATCTACCTTCCCCTTAAGGTTTCTTTTCTGATCGCAGAAATACAGGTCGTTCCCTCGCGTCAAATGATGGAATAAAGGCCTTGTTGGTCTCCATCTCTCGTTCGTTGATCGGTATAGTTTGTGTATCAAATGTTTTTCGCGCTCGCTTCTCTCTTCGCTGTTTTGTTGCCGTGCTTTACAATATTCTTTTCATAGTTTTAGTTGTATATATCCTTGAGCTATCTGTCTATTGGCGCTATAGTGTATTCCTATATATATAACGTTATTCCTGTCTATTTTTTAACGTCTGCTTTCGTCTTTCCTTCAAGCCAATACATATCTCTTGCATACAGACATGGCAAGGTGAATGATTTAATGTGGGAAGCTCTGCTTCGTTCCACCCGAACAATGAGCATACAAACCTATACATACTCACGAAGGCGAATGATATATAGGTTCCTCATCTCTCTCAAAAGCTGTGTCGTTGTCTCTGCGAGAGACTGGAAGGCGGTACCGCGTTGCGTAATCCTATCTAGGTCCACGTCGTGCAGTATCTTACAGTATGTACACAATCAGGTCACGGCCTGAGATGGGAAATACTGCAGTTGAAGCCTACTGCCAGCATACGGAACAAAAGGTCAATAGCCGAAGTAAACTACATAAATTCGAGTATGATTACAATTGGAAGAGGTTGCAATGGTGTTTGGATGGTGTTGTATAGACATGCGGATAATAATTATAACACAGCCCAACTCACAGTCCCTTACATAGCATCTTTCCCCTCCGAACTTGTGTCTTGCATAACTGTAGTTCCGTAGGGACAGCAAGTAAAGAGGCCAACAAGATGCCCGAAGAGTCCGCGAAGCCTATGGAGCCGATCTTGAATTCGCGCTCTTGGCGTACCCGCTCGATATCGTGTACGCTATTGGGATCGGGTTTCTCCTGGTTGACCCGGTAGAACACATTGACGCTGAAGTTACCAGTCAGACGCCAAATGGACGGGCCCACAACGAATACTTACTAAGCTAACCCTCCGCAGATACCCTCAAGGCTGATCAGTAAGAACACGGCCGTTATGGACAGACCTTCGGACTCTTCGGAGAATATGCCGACTGCGGACTCGAAGGCTAGAATGAGCAGAATTACTCCTTGAACGATTGCGGGGCCAGGAAGCAACGATTGCGGGATCGGAGGAAGGCCGAGGGATATAGAGGAACGAGATAAGAAGACTGTTGTCTGGTAGACAAGCTAAGAGTAAAATAAGTACGAGAAAAGGGTAGGTGGGATCCGTAGAATGGACATGTACCTGCCACAGTGGGTAGTAGTCTCGAACAGAGTGAATGATCTTGCTGAACAACCAGTATTTCTCAGGCTCTGGGGCTGGATACAGAAGCGTAGGAGATATTCCCTGCGACAGACAGGGTCAGAATCGGAGAATAAACAAAAGAGAAAGCGCGTGTTTGTGTACTTGATTGATAGTATACTCGAACTAATGCGAAACATTGTGAGTGACAATAATGAAAATCCGGATGTTCAGAGTAAGGGTACCGTGTAAACACAGACTGCGACGCCCCGTCAGTATATGGTGAATTTGCAAGTTTTGAGGCTCTACTTACACAAGGGCAACATGTACTTTGTAAGCATTGGCCTCACTAGCCGAAGCTTGTCGCTGAGAGACAAAGCAACGCCTTTCCTTGGGCCAGCACCTAAACTTCCCTCCTCTTCTCCAGCCTCATCTTCCGCGGTGGGAAGAGGCGTGTATGGCAGTGCGGATCCTGCTCCGACCAAAGCTTCGTCTTCGTAAGCTGAGGAGGTGGTAGAGAAGAGGAACGCGGTGTTGCTCGGCAGAAGGAAAAAGTACGTTAGAGGTATGACAAACGGCATGACCTAGAAAAAGAGCGAGTCAGAGGATAGCAAGGCCAGAGGATAACAGGCGCACGGCAGACAATCCAACACCTGTTCTGACGCCCAGACTTCTAACTTCCCACCAGACGAACGCTCCAACAAGACCAGCGGCACCTGTTCCTGAGGAGAAGTAGCTATACATGGGCGCACGTTAGAGGGAACCATGGAGGAGGGGAAGCCTGATATACCCGACGCTGTGGCCTGCTACGGATGGTGGCGCGTAAGTGGTGGAGAGCTGCAGGAAGGTCAACTCCCCGAGACCTATGTAAGATCTAGTAAGACAGATACGAAAGACGGAAAACATGCATACCTGAAGAGAAGGAAGCAAGACATATTCCCAGTAGCCGCATAAAGATGGTGTCAAAAAGGGCGACAACCTGAGGCAAGTTCTGTCAATCACTGTGAGCAGGAGACCGCAAGATAGTACTCACTAGCATGCCAAGAACGCTGAGAAGACAACAGCCAGTTAGACGTTTGATATATCTTATCCGTCCCTTGAGGAGGTACGGCCAGCCTATCTTAGCAGCTAGAGCCGGTGCGATGTTACAGAAGGCTATGATTCCCTTTGGAGTCGATGGAGGAACCAAGTCGAGAGCGGCGGAGAGAATGATAACATAGAGGACTATGTAATGAGATAACGAGGTCAATCAGAGTAAACCAGGCCTGTTGCATACTGCCACTCGCCGTTGTTGATGAGGCCGAAGAGAAAGAAGGAAAGAGCTAGCTTTCGAAGCAGACTCTTGTGATGTTCTGATGAAGGTTATTGTCAGAGAGTTGTATTTGAAGACCTTTAATGCACACAGATACCCTTCTCAGCCGGGCCAATCTCATCGTGTAAGATGTCCTCGTCAGACTCAGAGAGATTCATAATGAAGGCGTGGTCGGCGGCGTCGGTCCGAGTGTCGGGTCAAAGCTCCAGCCAAACAGGACCAACGTGAAGCGCGATCGAAATCTATTTCTTCTCTCCCTCACCAACATGCCTGCAGTCTCTGAGCCCTCAAATTCAAAGCCGAAAAAGACCCCACATGCTAAAGTCAAGAATGTATCAGAGAACGCGCGTCTTCAGCAGCTCGAAGCAGATGTTCTCAACTTTGTATGTCTCAAAGGCTTAAACGCCTTCTACGACTTACTGATCATACTGAAAAGACTCCTTCAGATGACTTGAAAACTTTTGCTGGTCTCCCTCTATCTGAGCAGACTAAGAAGGGTATTCTCTTCTGATGACCTTCTCCTCAGCTGCATCTGACACAGTTTCAGGTCTCAAGAAGGCTTTCTTCGTCAACATGACAGACATCCAGAAGGAGAGCATCCCTGTTTCTCTCAAAGGCAAAGATATCCTCGGAGCTGCCCGTACTGGGAGCGGGAAAACACTTGCTTTTCTCGTGCCTGTCTTGGAGGTCTTATATCGCAAGAAATGGGGCTCTTCTGACGGTCTCGGGGCTCTGATAATCTCACCGACGAGAGAGTTGGTGTGTTCACCTCCGCTGGCGCAATGTCATGTCGTCCTCATTACCTTCTCTCTCCACAGGCCGTTCAAATATTTGAGGTTCTCAGATCTATCGGTGGATATCACGCTTTCTCAGCTGGACTAGTTATTGGAGGGAAAAAGTTGAAGGACGAACGGGACCGTCTCTCCAAAATGAATATTCTCGTTGCTACCCCAGGTCGCCTGTTGCAGCACATGGACCAGACTTTTGGATTCGAGTCCGACAACTTGCAGATGCTAGGTGAGCAGTGCTCGCCAGATTATTCATTAGACTCTTGCTGACGATTCCTTCTGTTCCTCCAAGTCTTGGATGAAGCTGACCGCATTCTTGATATGGGATTCTCTAAAACTTTGTCAGCATTGCTCGCACATCTTCCAAAATCCCGGCAAACTCTCCTCTTCTCCGCTACCCAAACTCAGTCCGTCAGTGACCTTGCCAGACTCAGCCTGAAGGATCCAGTGTCAATTGGAGTCGGCGACGTCTCATCAGCTCAAACTAATACCTTTACCTCCCAGAACCTCGAACAGCACTATCTAATATGCAATCTCGATCAGAAACTCTCGATCCTCTGGGGTTTTATTCGTACCCATCTCCAATCCAAAATCCTAGTCTTCCTTTCAAGTTGCAAACAAGTCCGCTTCGTATACGAGACTTTCTGCAAGATGCATCCGGGTATCCCACTCATCCAACTACATGGCAAACAGAAGCAGACCGCCCGTCTGACCATGTACGACAAGTTCACCTCGAGTAAGCACGCCGTCTTGTTCGCGACCGATATCGCCGCTCGTGGTTTGGACTTTCCATCCGTTGACTGGGTGCTTCAGGTGGATGCACCAGAGGACGCGGAGACCTATATCCATCGAGTGGGCAGGACGGCCCGATATGAAAGTAAGGGTCGGGCACTGATGTTCCTGTTACCCACCGAGGAAGAAGGCATGCTTGCTGCGCTGAAAAAGAAGTCGGTTGAGGTAGAGAAGATCAAGATTCGACCATCTAAATCTCAGAGTATAGATAATCAGCTGCAGAGTCTGGCATTCCAAGACCCTGAGATCAAGTATCTAGGCCAAAGGGTGCGTTGATCCTACAGCGTTTCCGCTCGTGTGCTCATCGGATCCTGTTCAGGCTTTCGTCTCATATCTCCGTTCCGTATATCTTCACAAGGATAAATCCATCTTCAAAGTCTCAGAGCTCCCTGTGGACCGTTTTGCAGAATCTCTGGGGTTGCCAGGAACGCCGAAAATCCGGTTTTTGGACAAGAACACGAAACAGAGGAAGAACACAAGTCGCACGGCTGAAAAGATAAACGCCGAAGTTGCACAGGAAGCGAAAGAGGCTGAGAATGACAGCAACTCTGATGGATCGTCTAGTGACGAGGACGAAGTGAATGTTGCTTCGACGTCCGCCAGTAAAGCGGCAAAGGTTCGTAATTCGTGGAATGATCTTTGCTTTCGTTGACTTTGTCGTGTCATGCAGGAAGGTGCTGTGCGTACGAAGTATGATCGGATGTTCCAGAGGAAGAACCAGAACATCCTTTCCGAGCATTACTCTCGTCTCGTTGATCATGGAGAGGATACGACTATTCCAGAAGGCGATGAGGACGATTTTATCACCCTCAAACGCGCGAATCATGACTTGCCCGAAGACGCAGAACCTCTGGAATCGATCAGATTGGACAATCTATCACATAGGAAGATGAAACTAGGGAATGCTAAGCGGAAGTTGATTCTGAATGCACCCCGTTCGAAGAAGTTGGTGTTTGATGACGATGGCGAAGCGCATCTTGCGAATGCGGTGGCACCTGCTGACGAGTGGGTGAAAGAGAAAGGCGGGATTGATGGGGTGATGCAGGAAGGTGTGAGGTATGCCGAAGGGGAGCGAGTGAAGATGATAGAGACGGATCCCGTCGATAAAGAGGAGGCAAAGGCGAAGAAGCAAGAGAAGAAAAGAAAGAGGAAGGAAAGAGAAGCGGCACGTACGGTACGCAAGATTTCCGTTTGGTCCACTACAGTGCTAAACTTGTTGAAATAGATGGACGACGACGGAAATATCGGTCCAACCGTCGCGGCGTTGGTAGATGACGATGGATACGTCCCTCCAGAATTCAATCTGCCGTCATCAGACGGAGAAGGCGAAGATGTTCACCTGCCCCCGTTGAAGCGTAGCAAAGCTTCCCATCCTGAGCTTTCTCGAGATGGCATGGAAGACGAGGAAGCTTTCGCGCTGGAGTTACTGAGAAAGAGAAGATAGCATTCTAAATGAATATGTGTACCGCCTGTCCCTCTGGTTTGACTGTTTTAGATCTACTATTAAAATTGTGACGCCGCCACCGCACCATCGATCCCCGTCAACAAATCGAACTGTGTTGACGTCGACTCGGAGAAAGACTTCCCTCCGGCGCTGAAGCTGCAATCACGATTTTCTCTCAAACGGGCGGGTTTTTTGTTCCCATTGATATGACGATCTCTCTCTACCTGTTGTTCACAAGAATATGTTACCATCTCCCACCGTCAATCTCTAAAGCTGGGTCGGAGATCATTACACTAGGAACGAATCCACGTCCCCAAGGTATATTGTGGACCGGTAGAGGATTCTCTCCTCCCCAAAACTGTGGACGAGGTCACCGTTGACCTGGAATGGAAGCACACAAGAAAGACCACCTATGCATAATCCCGAATTGCCCTCTGGTCTCCTCTCAGTCTGGTGGCGGACCTATAGTCGGAGCCGTAATTACGCTTGGCACTAGGTACAGTCCCAGGCATTGTAACAGCTTCGCAGAACTCACCTCAGAAGGAAATGCTCCGGGAGCTGCACGAGCTGTCAGCGAAGTGGTTCTGGACGCCGCTAGACGCGATGCTTGTCTGATAGGTACCATGTTACTGCTCCAAGAGGCATAATAGTTCCAAATCATGCTGGAAACAGCACTGGAATCGTGTTCGCCCGAAGCTTGGAAGGCTTCTATAGTTAGCTATGTAATAGCTATACACGTTCTGTCGGCCTCGACGGTTTGAGCAAATTAATCCCTCGGTCCCTTGATGGGCAAGGTGATGAAGAAGCGTCGAAGAGCAAAAGCCTGGATACGGATAACCTAAGGACGTCAAAAGTATCAGATCGAAGCTACTTGTGCACTGGCGACAAACCTGCGGAAAGATGGAGGTTTTGAATAAATCATACCGCAGAGGGACAGTGCGGCGAGAGATTTCTCAAGACCATGGCTCGACAATGATATTGCTTGAAGGGCAGTGAAGCAGAAGAGCCGAGTGGGAGAGGCTGTGGAGAATTGGAAAGATGTGCATGTCGTACTGAATTCCGCTGATCACAAGAAAGGCCTGGTGCCGTCAGGAGGGCTAGCGTCCGCCACAAGTGAGCTAAGGAATGGATTCGTTGCTTTCCCGGCATCAAAAGCACTGGACGGTGGCGATGACATTTATTCGCGGGACTTCGCGGTTTTTGAGAGGAAGGGATAGCCAATGCATGTAGCGTAATTTGCCAACGCCGCTGGCATGAGCGGAACGTGGATCGCGGGTGACTGGCCAGAAAGTTCAATAACCTCAAGCGGCGCTTGCATTACTAACGCGTTATAATATATGAACCGACGCGTGTTTACAGGGTAGCAACTTGTATGTAGATGTGCTTACTTGGCCAGGCTTAGTAGATCTTTGGGTCAATAATATATGCATGACCACTAGCAGGAGTATATGCCGCGCCAAAGAAAGACAAGAGAAGCCTGAAAGTTTTGGAGAGTTCCTCGACTGATAGTGAAGTGCTGACGCGCTAAGCCAAGTTTGGTATGTGGTTGCCGACAGGGAGTACGTAATGGAGTTGCACGGAAGTATTATTTGAAGAATCTAGCCCAGGGAGGAATGAGGATTTCCAAAAGCCAGTAGTGTATGAGGAGGAGTAGATGTGATTGACGTGTTTCGAAATCTGCAGGAGGAAGAATTCAACGAAGTAATGTAGTGGAAGGAAACATTTTGACACCGGATCATGATGGGATCTGGACGGGTGCCTCAGCCTCGAGGTTCGGAGCTTCGGCTTCGCATGTTTAAAAAAAAATAAAAATGGGAATTGCGCTCTCTTTCTATATTACATCACCTCTTCACGCGTCGTAAAAAACGCTATGATACCCAGCAAAGCTAACATACTCTGATTTATCACTCGACGCCTCGCAAAGACGCGTCCCGTTAATCTTCAACTACGACGTACGTTGTCTTCCACCTTAAACTTCATCTTCTCATCTTCTTCTTTAGGTATTCTACGAAACTCCTGTTTATACCGACCTAAACAGTTTTGTACTATACCTCGTCTCACCGCACATATTCTCTCATTTCCCCTACGAGCTCACGATTTCGACCATCTACCTCTCTTGCACATAGTCCATTATGCAGCGCTCATTCCTTGAGAATGCTGAACCCCATCAGTCAGTCTACCTTCTAGCGTCTCCTTTCTTCTCGTCGACTCTAATTGCCATCCGTTACAGAGCTTTGTGCCTCCACTTCAACGTACGGAAGGGTGTACTACCTACTACTGCAACTCTCCCTGCCACATTTGACATGCTCGTCCTTCGTGACGCTCATATGCCCACCCATGTTTTGGCCCTCATGCAAGCTGACGGTGACCCTACTGTCCCTCCACTGATGGCCCCAATCGATGCCGATCTATACAACCGCGGTTTCCGCGTTGAAATAATACCACCACCTCCCCCAGGCACAGCTGCTCCAATCCCCCATTCGTCTTCCAATCCACACTACCAAGTTGTCACCCTCCCTGTTGTTCCCGTGACCGTCCCACACGTCTCCTCTGTCCCTCTCCTCCTGCTCTTCGGCCTTGAGCTCGAAAAGCAGAAAAATCTCATGGCCCTAAAGCTGCTACCGTCAAACGTGGTGGAGGAGTTTCCGAATGCTGCAGCGATGGCCCAGGTCATGTCCCATCTTTCTGAAGACCAGTTCCAGCGGTGCTTCCGATACAACCAAGGCATGTGGCAAAACGTTCTCTCGCTCGGCCTGCGGGACACGTCCCTCGCAGGCATGATACAGACAGCTTGGAACGTCACTGCAGAAGCTCGCCGTATACGCCATCGGAACACGAAACGGTGAGGATCCTCACCCACACACCAATGATGTTTTATTCGATATGAACCCTTGATGAGGACTGACCTTTCTACTACTACTACTACTACTATTACCTACATCCTTTTCGCTTTTATTCCCCCGTCTCTTCGTGTGGCTTTGCCTTATTTTCTCGCTCCCTCGCCGTTACTCTAATAATCCCTGTTGCGTTAGCCTCGCTTTACTCGGCTCATGGTTCTCCAGACTCCAAAAGACATTGACCAAAAAGTTACTCCGCCACCGTTTTGTCCACTTTCGTTTCCGTTTGCCTGTCTTTCGTTTACTACACACTCTCTTTATAATCTGGTGGATAGGATAATCAATATAATTTTGATGTCTTTCGGGTTCTATTGAAAAAGCGACGTGAACATCCGGCGTACTACGAAGATTCCCGAGTGATGGTGGTATTCTGTCGGTCAAAGAAGATTACACAGAATTGTAAGATAGAGGCTGATGTGTCTACATAGCGGACATTGGTAGGCGATACATAGTGCATAACGATAACGATACAGAACTAGAGTAGCATGCGAAAGCATATCGAGAGGAAGGGAGAAAGCAGAGGTAGTGAGAAAAGTTACGATGACGACGCCACCGGATGTAATTCCTCAATGTTGAGCTTGTCGATGTTTCCGGTGCCCATGGCGATGGCGGTGATAAGAATCTCCCAGTTCATGTCCATCGCATCCCACATGGGATCGTCTATGATCCCCAAGCGCGTCATGTTGGCCCACGTACGGTAAGTGGGTCGTGTCCAGTCTACCAAGACCTGCGGCGTGAATGTCTTTGCGAGCTCCGTCGCGACAGAAAGGATCGCTTTTTGATCCCGTGGGTTCTGCCTGAGGGAGTCGGGTATGGTTGTAGGGAGGAAGAGGGCGCCGGAGAGCAAGTCCTTGTTCTTCGAATAGAGATAGCGGTGAATGGATGGGTAGAACTCGGGGAAGGGAAGTTGCATGTAGTGGATCGGAAGAGACATGTTGGGAGAAGGCTCTTCTGGCGGAGTGATCGAGGGGAAGTGTGGGAGATTGGCACAGTTGGCGGCAAAGACGAGGTTGTGTGCTGGGAAGAGTGTGACAGACATCTTTGCGCCGTCCTTCTTCTCTCCGTGAAGGCCAATCATGTGGGTAGGAGGATCTGACGTGTTTAGGTATTCCACGGTGACTTGTACCTCCCGAGGAAGGACGTTCTTTGGGATCTGAGGAGTTCGAACGCTTGCGAGAACTCGGAGCAGACTGTAAGAGGAATTGGTTAGAATGCGAGGAGAAGAAAAAGCGGGCGCTATAGACTCACGAGTTTCCATAGCGTGGCAAAAAATCGCGAATGAATTGGAAATCTGTGTCTGCTAGATCTGGGGCAACTGCAAGGATGGCATCCCTGGACACTTCTGGGAAGTCTGAGCGGGGAAGACGGCGGGGCAGCGACATGGGGACTGATGTCAAAGTAGGCAGGGAATTTGAGGACTCTGGGTCGGAATGAGAGAACTTTTGTACTTTTACTTGAATCATCGGTACAATCGCGCTTGCTCTTGACGAGAAGCTTTTTTCTGGCAGCAGCGGCAGCAGCATGCTCAGGTGTCCGGGAAGAAGCATTGGCACGGGCGCGGCGACGAGAGGCGACAGCTGCGGTGAGGGAGCGGCGGAGTTGGGAAGGAAGTGGTTTAGAAGGGCGACCGTCGGGGGGGACAACGTTGGGGGATGTGTGCTTTGTGTTGCTGACGGTGAGAGCCATGTTGATGGATGGGAAGAGAAAAGACCAGCTCCATGCCCTTCTTATACTCATCCTGCCAATCCAGACAGAACAGCAGAACAAATACCACCAAACAGCAATCCTTCCTTCACTTTGCTCCTGCTTGTCCACACTTTCTATATATGGCAATAATCCATGTCCATCCCCCCCCCAGCTGTAGACTTTTTACATTAGTTTTCCGGTGCGGAAGGTACGATGCGACCTAGGCTTAGGGCTGTAAACTCTGGTGTGGCGGCGGTGGCGCGTAATATCACGTGCCTAATCGCGGTAACGTGCACTGCCAAAAATGGAAATCGAACCAGCTTTCCTTTCAACCCCCAAGACGACGGCGCAGAATGGCGGAAACGACACAAATATTGTTTAATTCACCTGCACTACATTCTCTCAAACGCGACCAACTCGTCAAACTTTGCAAGATACATTCTATCAAGGCATCAGGAAAGAACGTTGAACTAATCGAGAAACTAAAGCTCCATGCTCAGAAGCTTCCAAAGGATTCGCCCTTGAGCATCGCGGCAAGGAGTGAGAATCCAAATTCTCAAATGGACGTGGATGACGATGAGCAGGTTCAAATGCCACGTCCAAGCGAGCAATGGGAAGTAATGGATAGCATCCAAGAGCTCGATGAAACCTCACAGGGCACTCTCTCCGGAAAGTCAACAAACGAATTCGGTACCGGAGGATCAAAGTGTAAGTTTCCCTTGTCTGCCTTGCTTCTTTGTTTATTTTGACCACTTTTTAGCTTCGACTGTCAGCTCCTCGATCAAAGCTTTTGCAAGCTCTCTCGGTCTCAAACGAACCACCTCAGCAAAATCAGCTCCCGGTATGGCTGCTTCTACTTCCACACCTTCATTTCCCAATCTGCCGCCACTTCCAGACAGCACCGATGAACTTTTAAAGTTCGCAACGCCCTACTCTGCTATTCCTGTTCCCAGTCCCTCCCAAGCTCCGCAAACAGACCACTTTACATTCACTCCGACCAATACTATACTCAAGAAGTTCGATTTCGATAACATCGAGGACGCCACTCCTCTTCCTGGTCACTCTCTTCGTCCCGGAGCCCCTGCTCCTGAGAATGCCCGTCTGAGTCTAGGTATGACACCTTCAACACCCAGCAGAAAGTCGAGCATCAAGCCTACCACAACAATGAGGCTCGTCTCAAATCCATCGATCACCTCAGGTGATGACACCGTTCAGTCCGGACCTTCGACTCCCAAACTGAAGCCTTTCCACACGTCCTTCGATCTTGTTCTCGGAACTCCCACGACCCAAGTACCCTCTTGGCCACCCAACAACAATGCAGGCACTCCGAGTCGCCTTTACCCCACTTTGCCTCCCATGTCCAGTATCCCTCGCAGACCCACCACCGCTTCCGCACAGTCTGAAGCCGGCCCTTCCTGCCCTCCTCTTGCCGCTCAGACACTTTCTGTACCTCAGGGAGATCCTTTCATTTTCGGTTCTCCAAACCCCAAGCACAGCGTGTCGAACTCTCAGTTCCGCTCGGCTGCTGCTAGCGTTCTGGAAGAGATGAACAAGAGACTGCAGGAAGAAGGAGTGAAGGGAATCGACACAGGCATCATAGACGGCCTGCGTCCTGGTGCATCGGCCGGCAGAGAGATCAAGCCCTTGCGGAAGAGCACGCATGGGCCGGGAGCCGGCGTGAAGGAGAAATTCGAGAAGATGCACCAGGAGCAGTTCAGCAAGATGGAGGGGATCGATCGCTACCTGTCGCGGAAGGCTACGGGAAGCGCATCATCAAAGAACCAGCTTGCGGCGACAGACCAGGACGAAGTGCGTGTTGGGACCAAGAGAAAATCGACCGTGTTCGGCGACGGTGGGGAACCTCGTCGTCCAGCAACACAGAAGAGCTTTGCTGGAATCCGTGTCATCAGCAACGGACGGCGCAAAGCGTGCACGATTCCAGGAGGCTTTGGGGACGAAGAGGAGGAAGAAGAGGCAGAGCGGGAAGAGGAACAGCGATCCGGGAAGCGCCCAAAGGTCGACTTTGCAGGCAACGATGATAAAGAAGCGACTTCCACGACTCAGGCAGAGAAAGCTCAGAAGTTAGATAAAGATCGGCAAGCCATTCGTAAGAAGCTTGAAGCAAACAGGGCGAGGAGAAGGAGTAGTGGCGTGGCCGGCCGGGCAAGTATGGGCAGAGGCAGAACAAGTATCGCGGGTAAAGCTATACCAGGTATGTTCTACAATCTTGTTTCGGAAAACTTTGCTCAATCTTCAACTTAGCTAAAGCGAAGCCATCCCGTTTTGGATTCCTTTCCACCGCCGCCAAGTCGATTGTCAAAGGTGTATGGGGAAGCAAGGCTAAGGCTACGATCACTGCGGTACCACCCACGCTGGTTACGTCACACACCGTTGGCCCTTCCACTGGACAGTCCCATATTCAGAAACCAGCCCCGTCGAATATTGCTTCTTCCCAAGTTCGACCTATTCCTCAAGGCCAGAAGAAGCGCGTCCCTTCACTATCGACAATTCCCCCAGCTAGTAATACGATAAAGTCTACAACCAGCTCACTCCGCCCTCCTTCAAATCGCGTGGTCAGCACGAGTGGTACAGTTTCCTCGACAACCTCCAGTTCCCGAAGTCGCTCTCCAATCCCTTCATTTACCGACCACCCGAGCAGTATGAGGACCTCCGCTAGCACGGGAAGAAACAGCTCCGTGGCAAGTCGTGATGGGCCAGTAAGTAGGACATCTTCCTCTCGTGTATCGAGCTTGGGTACCCGAAAGAGCATCGTACCCTCCGACAGTACGAAATCTCGTTTCTCGACTTCTTCTCGACTGCTTGCCCCCACTGCCAGCTCACTGGCCAAGATGGGTGCACCCGTTGGCAAGAAAGGAGTAGCTACCACTGCCACTCTTCCCGCAGCTCCTGCGCACAAGCCGCTTGAGGCGATCACCAATACTTCGCCCTCTCAACTGGTTACCTCTCCGCGACCGCTTGGAATCTTCAGCAAGCCTCTTGTCGTGCCTATAGGCTCTGGGATTCCTAGCCCGGTTAGAAAACCTCCTATGAGTGATACTGCACCTGCGACCACATCCGAGCTTACTCGTCAGAGATCAGCCAGTGGTCGAAGACCTAGGATCTCTCGGTCGAAAGTCATCGCGAAACTTGCGTCTCAGCGAGTCGCTTCTGCATCCTCTTCCAAGGCACCTAGAGCTAGCGGAGGCAGTCGAGTCCGTTCGAGTCTGGGTGCTAACCTGCACAGGAAGAGTTTAGGTGGCGGAGGGCCCAGGAGGAGTCATGCAGGGGATGCTGGCATCCTGTTAAGCGCCAAGAAGAGAGCCAGACAGAGTGAGTACGCTCGAAGGAAAAGCAGGGCTGTCCCGAAGCCTTCCCTCGAAAATAGCTCCAGCATGGACGTTGATGGTTAGACTAAGCGTTTTTTATTTAATATCAGCCTTGCTAGTATTCTCTGTTCCAGCGCGCATTATTTACACTCTCAGTTATGTACAGTATGTACAATATCCAGTGATATATCACATTCGACTAGATTGCATTCTTGTATTGTTACTATGATATTTGCAGTGTACTATAGCCTTCCGAAAATCTAAAACTACGAACGGCCCGAGCAGTACTAAATAATGGCATGTGATCGCGTTCTCACTTATTGGTACAGTCTACATTTCAGGATGGAACAAAGCTATACTCTGACAAACGGAACAAATCTGCGGGTCCACCGTTTCTCCCAAACTCATCATGCACCCACCTCCGACCTTCTCAAGGAAGGGAAAGATCTGGTCCAGCATGCTTTCGGTGTTGCGGGTTGGGTCAATGTTGCCAATCGCCGTTCTTCTGTAACGACAACGAAGCGGAGTAAGCTGTTTTTTTTGCGCTCTTAGTTCTATGTTATTTGATCTTTGCTTAGACTGCTATATATTTTCGTCAAAACCTCCGGTAGTCCAACGGGGTCAAGCAACTCAAGAGCTGAAGGAATGGGGCACGCCACTGGACCTTGAAAATGAGGTCTTCAAGATAACGTCTCTGGATGAGTTCGATAATACTCCGCCGGACCTATCTCCCGGATTGCCCCTCGAATTGTCACGACGAGGGCCTGGGAGAACGCCTTTATCCAATCTATCTCAGCTCAGCGTTTTCGTACCCTACACAGGATCCATTCGTGATGTTGTACCACAGGTCTTTCTTCATCCCAATGTTCTTCGTCTCTGGTTTCTCACACTGGTCCGCCGTAGCCGCATATCCTTCCCTCTCCGTTAGTTGTCCCTAGGTCACAAGTTCCTATCCCTCCACCGTCACTTCGTATACCCATTTTTTATACCACCTCACACCCATCTCCCTCCAGCACTTCCATTCAGCCGACGAGCATGGATTATACCTATTCGAGGACGTCTTCCTTGGGATCATGCCAGTTCTGCCGCTATCTCATCTGAAGGATGTGAAGGGACTACACACAAATCTATCATTTGGACGCGCAGTGCTATTTCTGCATTGTGGTCTTATCTCGTTAATCTCAGAGAAGGAAAGTCTCTCGGGGCCGTCGGTCTCTCTCTATACGTCGCCCCTCTAGAGCCACTCAACCCCCCAAGTTTCGTCTCTTCCCCTCCTTCTCGCATATCGGATTCTCGCGTTGGAATAGACGTATTACATATTCATGGACCCGTTCTCAGCTCGGCGGACCATATCAAAGTCTACCATGATGCGACTGTGTCCATCCACCTGTTGAACGCCTTCCACCTGTGGCAGACCGAACATGGAGTCAGACCCCTGAAAGACGCTAAATTGGTGCTTGTCGATGAGAGATCTAAAGGAATCGCGGTGTATTAATTCGTCACCGCCGAAGGCGATCTGCTCCGAACATGAATGGAGACCTCGTTGTCTCACACGAGCGTGCCATGCCTTCTTCCTTTAACTTACCCCACTTGCCTACAGGGCTGCAAAAAGCATGTCTGCCTCTTCCTATACAGAGAGCATTATAACACTCGGTGGCGACAAGCGGACCAAAGTACTTTCTGTCACCTCAGCTCGGTTGTACCATTCAGACTTTGGGTCTGCTCCGAATGATTGGAAACCCACCGGAATGAGAGGGACGTTGATATTCGGAGCAGAGATGGGTGTTGACGGGTGCAAGATGCACAACCAGCCAGAACGTTACCGCTTCCGCCTTTTCGACTCTTTGACTGCCAAGTTGCAGTGGAAGTACGAGATCCCAGCTACGTTTCAGTACCGCCAGGATAGACCTTTTTTTCATATTTTCAGGGGAGCGGTAAGACGCCGACCCTCGTTCACGATATCCTCTCACTTCAGTCCTAGAGTAGGATGTATGGATTCCTGATGGAAAATGATGCGCAGGCCGCGTTGTTCTTTCAGCAGGTTCGCCAGCATGCCTGTACTACCAACCCCAGGATGGGTCAGTCCGGCAAATTTGATCATGTTCTCGTTCGCTAAAACTCAATGCCCGGCAGTATCACCTCCTTTCATCCTCAAAACTAAGCTGCCAAAAGGTTTTGGGCCTCCGAAGACGGAAAGTCGTCGTGCTGGCATTTCATCATCCATCATCATATCTTCCCCTCTACCAAATTCTTTTCATCACATATCGCACGTCCAGTTGAGTCCAGAGAGTAAGTTGGAGATGTCGGATGACTTCGATCCGTCGTGGCTCTACTCCTTTGCTGCACACCAGATGCATGGAATAGACGAGGCCTCGGATACGATCCTTGTCAATCTAGATCTTGTGGAGGAGTTCCTGCAGGGTACTACGCACGAGCAGGGCCAGAAGTGAGTTATTATGTCGGATATGTATTATAGTCTATACGAATGTATTTATGGATACCCTGTATTACGGACCTGAACTTTTTTTAGAACAATACGTTACAAGCGAGTGATGTCTCGCCCGAAAATCCCTGCATAAGATGTTAGAAAGATGACGGACCAGCGGGAAAGATGGGGCATACAGTTCATGAACCTGTCAATAGGCATAAGATGATCAGTTGAGTTTTTAGGAAGACAGATATTGCTTTACCAGTACACTGGCACCAAGATCCTTTACCCGAATGTCAGTCAGTGTCCGAAGGAGAGATAGAAAGAGACTCACTTGTTTCGGACACTTAAAGTCATAGTGAAGTAAGCCGAGCGCCACAAAAGCCATGCTAGTCGCCCGGATTCCTTCGACAGGAATCCGTCATCTGTGCCAGACCGATCGTAGATGGCTTTCCTGAATCATAGACCACTCGTTAGCGAATACTACTGTAGTAGATCAACACTTACCAGTCTCCAATGTACGCAAGACTTCCGGCGTTCTCGAATTTGAAGGGGATTAGATGCTCCTGGTCTTTGACAATCTTGTTCAGTTTCTTCGTCAGGTATTTCGCCTTTTGATTAGCAACTTGGGCAGTTGCTGGAAGAGGAGCAGTTTCAATGCAAGCAGCGTCCCCGATAGCCCACACCTCGGGGTCAGGAGTACCGTCGGGTCGGATAACGTTTAGATGCTCATCGGTAAGCAAACTGTGCACGAAGACAGGATATCAGTCACTTTAATTTCACGGAATATCAGTTGCGCACGTACCTGTTCGTCTTTTCATGTTTCTTCAGTTCGGTGATCGATTTGATCAAAGGGTTTGGAGACAGGCCCGTACTCCAAACAAGGAGGGCCAAAAGGGACTTTAAAAGGTGAGGGTTCCAGCAAAAATCAGTCACAAGGGAAAACATACTTTCTCCCTGCTCCTTTACGAAAAGTTTTCCCTGATAAAGAACCATGTCAGAACAGAACACAGAGACTTTTATTTTCTAAAGGCCCCACTCAACTGGTTCAACCCGTTCAACATGATGACTGGTATGGAGGCTGATGCCTTCGCGGCGTAGAGTGTTTTCCGTATACCTGCCACGCGAATCGAACAAAAAGTATTTCTTTCAAAGAAAAAAATTACTTCACTAATCCGCGGTCGAAGCTGCCCAGAATACTGGGAGCGACGTCGTAAAGATTGATCTTGGACAACTTGGCTAAGGTCGGATAGTGTTCAGCAATCTCCTTGTGCAGGAGATCATAGAGTTCTGCTGCGAACTCAACGCCTGTCGGGCCGCCGCCTAGGTTGATGGAGTGTTAGATAAGTCAGTCGGCATGAAAGAGCGGCCCTACCAACGACGCAGAATGTGAGCAGATTCCGACGCTCTACATCCGAAAGAGTCGGCTGATTGGCTTGCTCAAAGCCTGATGCGTAAAGTCATGAGGGAAGCGGAAATAGTAGAAATAGATCCGACATACATTCCAGGATACGCATTCTGATAGCTCTGGCGTCCTTGACGTCTTTTAGAAAATGAGCGTACTTCTTGACTCCTGGGACATTGAAAGCTACGTATACATTTGAGCGTTTGCGCCAGAACACCAGCGCGGGAACCTACTTTGCGAATACGCTCCTACGGCGATGACCAACTTATCATATCCGACTGTGAAAGGGGTGTTTGGGTGCCGATAATCCGGTGACATTGGATCTTGAGGTGGTACGGGGAGTGTGGAATCGGAGAGTGGGCGTGTGGCGGGCATCTGTTTATACATCAATTGGCAGTAAGACTCTCGAAGATGTTTAACAAACGCATTCGATAGTTTTGTGCTTAAAATCTATATGACAAGATGTGTTATGAACAACGAGGGCAGTGATTTACAAAGAGACGCGCCTATCTTATCTGCCCAGGCCTGATAGGACACCTGAGGTTGCTCCTTAGTTCGGAGGCATGTCACCTATGACGCACGTACCACTTGGGGGGAATAACGGCGAACCTACAACGCGTGAGTGCCATAACTTGATCAGCAGAGCAGGGCTACTCACGGGCTCTACTGCGCAGCGAAGCTCAAGTGTGCCTACCGCGCATCCAGCAAGGAGGGGAGTGAAGTTGAAATAGTTGTTCGGGGAGAGGACGGTCACATCTTTTACAAGGTATTCAAGGCATGTGGCGAAGATGAGGGCGTATCACTAACCCCATCGTTTCTTATTGATACCTCTGAGAACTTCATATCCTCCCCATCCCGAGCCTAGAATG
The DNA here is from genome assembly GCA_004338095.1 of Gloeostereum incarnatum. Taxonomy (NCBI): domain Eukaryota; kingdom Fungi; phylum Basidiomycota; class Agaricomycetes; order Agaricales; family Cyphellaceae; genus Gloeostereum; species Gloeostereum incarnatum. The sequence goes on along the minus strand of RZIO01000001.1, from coordinate 1,090,364 downwards.
ACGAGACGCTCTTTCTGGCGGGAGGGGGAAGCAGAAAATGACCTGGTGCAGATGCGTAAAGAACCAGGATAGGTACTGAGAGAGCCTCGAGAGAGCATGACAGAAGGAGAGATGTAAGAAGTTCACGGGAAGATCTAAGAGCAGTCAAGTCATCATGTCGCTCAAAAATCGTCGGCGGGTCATCTCGGAAGGAAAAGATCAACGCCAAACAGCTACCGATCTGTGCGGGACGGCAGCTTGAGGAGTCCTGGTTTATGTTCATTACGTGATCACAGATCTCCATCCCGAATTCCGCTCCGAGTCAAAATTTATCTCACACACCATGGCCACCCCCCCCTGCTCGTAAAATTCTCGTACTTCACGGGTGAGCGGCCAAGGTTGTCCACATTTCCCTGAGGCTTATATACTATTGTACTAGATACGCCCAGAATGCCAACATCTTTAGCAAACGAGTGCGCACCAATCCAGGGTTTTCCGTCTACACATAAATTGACCGTGTCGATTAGCTCGGTGCTCTCCGCAAACAGTGCGGCAAGGACGTTGATTTAGGTACTGATTAAATATATTTCAGGGCTCTCTCTACCTGCCAACTCTTTCCCTAGTTTTCCTGGATGGCACACATATCCTTCAGCCTTCGGATCTGTTCAACGCAAATGCCCCGCAAGAATCAGAATCCGTTACTCTACAGTCTCTTGGTGCCTCCGAGGCGGCCGCTATCTCTGATCCTGATCCTGCGTTGACTCCTCGAGGGTGGTGGAGGGCGTTTGTTGACAAGAACCGCGCTGTCGGCCTTGAGGATTCCCTTCTCATGCTAAGGGATGTGTTGAAGGAGCAAAAGTTCGATGTATGTCGCCATCAACCTATCATATAACTGATTTATAATTGTCTATGTTACTCTAGGGCGTCTTCGGATTCAGGCGAGCCATAATCGCTTGATTCAATGGCATACCTCTGACTCCTATGTAGTCAAGGCGCCGCTCTAGCTGCCCTTCTTTCAGCATTGGTATGCTCCTGCCCTTTGAATCGTGGTAATGGATTCTTAAAACATAGCTAACCCTTAGCTTGAACGTCCTGATGTCTACCCTCCTTTCCTGGTCGATGGTCAACCTCCGCATCCGCCTTTGTACGCTCACCGTTCACCCTCCGTCCTTGTAGCTCATATTTTCCCAGCCAATTCTGCGTCTCCGTTGCTGGATTTAAACCCTTGGACCCTTTGAGCGAGACAATCTTTGGAGCTTCTTACTCGACCCCCACGCTGCATATCTTAGGAAAGACCGACATCATCGTGACCGCAGAACGATCAGCAACACTTCTAACAACGTCCACAAACAAGCGCTTAGAAGAACACGACGGAGGAAAGTTCTTATGTATCTTATGTGGCTGCGACGAAATTCTAACTTGAACTAACAGGCACTTTGTACCATCGAAGACACCATGGCGCAAATTTCTCGTTGCCTACTTGAAGGATCCTTTAGGCGATATACCTTCGCCCTCGGGTGGGGCGTCCGTTCCTAACTCTGGAACTGCGACGCCTGTGACGCAAGACACTTAGAATAAGTTTCTTATCCACTAGACCATAGACGGTACTCGTAGAGGTGCCTTCTTCAGACGATGCAATATAGGCATTTCTGCAACACAGGGAATACATATTAAAACATACATGACTAGGTGACATAGCATATAGCTTCTAAACAATAAAACAATATAGCCTGAAATCTATCGTGTCGCTGGTAAATATTTCCACCAGCGCCGCCGTTTCTTGGTCTTCACCGGGCCGTTGTGAACAATCAAAGAATTGGACTTGCTGTCCTCGAGATGGTTCTCATCGCGACTGCTCATCGCTTGCAGCAAGGAAATGGTCAGCTTCTCTTCCATGGTCCAACTCTTTTGAATCTTGCTGGGAGCAGTGTACTGTTGTCGCTCGAGTGTCGTGCCAGAGATGCCGCAACGAGCGCCAGAGCTCGAATGAGGAATGAACTCGTCCTCATATGTAGGCACGCCGCAGCAGCGGAAGTCGATCGGCCCTCTCCTTCTTCAATGACAAGTCCGAGTGTATTGGTAGCGATAGCAGACTCTCGAAATTTTAAAGACGAACCGCCAGCATCTTGGGTAGACTTGTGGAAATGAGCCAACGACGCATCGACAAGGGATGCAGTCGACGGAAACGGTTGTATCTCGCTGCGTGAGTCGGATTCACGTAGACCGTTCGCAGATGGACGGCTCCTACTTTCCTCTCGTCCAAGGCGTTCATATTGCGACTGCGTTGTGTGGGTCATCTGGGGAGAGGTGGGCGAAGGTGGTTGCGGTGACAGGAATACCTCCAAAGAGGACATGCTGGTGTCTGGTGTCTTTTTATTGTTGCCAAACGACGAATCTGAGCTGAAAGATCGGAAGGGCGGGTTCGGTAGGGGAGGGTGTTGAAGCGCTGCTATCTCTGGCCAAATGCAAGAAATCGAGTCAAAAAAGGGATGAGCCTGAACTGCCAAGCCAGAAAGACGACCCTCCCGATCGTGGACGAGGAGCTGCACAAATAGGCTCAGTTCAATGTGCTAACTCACTTGCTTAGATGATGTGATATACATACGGATCGCAATAAGTCGTCGAGATGAGGGTCCCATGCACTCTGCTGAGCCCTACAACCGGCGCCGCCAGCAGCAGTCAGCTTCTCAAGTGCCCCGAAAGCCAGACTGAAATTCCCAACGCTTCTTCGGTTCGGGCTCGGGCCCTCTGCATCTTTGTGTTCGGCTGTCAGAAAGGGCAAAGATCCTGTCACCATCTCGTACAACAAGATACCCAGGCTCCACCAGTCTATCCTTTCATCGTACACGACAAGGTTGTCCATATTCCTATGGAGGATTTCGGGGGCAGCATATAACGGGGTGAAGGTGACGATATCGTGGGGCTGCAATACGATAGAACCCAGCGAACGTGGAGAACATTCCCTGCTCCTGGAGAGCATGTGAGACGCGCCGAAGTCACTGATGACTACATGCCCACCGGAGGATATCATGATATTAGCCGGCTTGATGTCCTGGTGAACCAGGCCGTTCCTGTGCAAGAAAAGCAATCCCAAGACAATTTCTGCAGCGAGGAGGCGAAGAGAAGCCAAGTTTCTTCCTTTGGCACTCTGAATGGAGCACGAGAAAGAAAGAGGAAGGGACGCGGATGCAGTCATGCCTGTGTTCGGAGGAATCTTCTGAATGAGACGAGAAGCGATTTCTGGATCCGAGAGTGGTATAGGGTGGTATTCCTACAGAGGACTTCCGCGTTAGTACTAGTCTCTGCAGCACACGAGAAGGATTCTTACCAGAACGATGTAGCTCGACTTCTCATCCTGAAAGTTTCCTAGCATCTTCTGCAGAAATTGAACGCCGTCCAGGAGCTTCTGATTCGAGGAAATGCACTTGAAGGCGTGTAGTTCTCTTTCCTGCTCGGCGACAGTGTAACGATGTGAGAGTCCTTTAGAGATGACTTTGATAGCGCAAAGACCTCGCGGATGGCCATCCTTTGGGCGTCCAAGGATGACTTTTCCAGATGTGCCTTGACCAAGAGTTCCGATGATGCTGAATGAAGAGATAGAGCGCTGCATGTTCGGATTTATCGAGTTCTTCAAGGTCTGAGAGAACGAGGAAGGCGATAGTAGCGGTTTTTGGGAGACGCATGAAGATGAAGTTGTTGGCAAAATTGGTGTGTTCGTAGAGTCAGATAAAACGCCAAAGACAGAACGGCCTGGATGTTCAAACGAGGGGGACTCAAGGGTGGATCTGGTGAAGTCTTCGCCTAACGCGTCGTGAGTCAAGGCTTGAGACATTTCCAACGAGGAATGGAAGATGGAGAATCCCAGAGTGAGGGGAGACTCGTCCGAAAAAATAAAACTCGCCATTTCGCGTATGGACGTGTTTTGCATTGTAACGGCAAGAAAAGACGGGTTTCGCAGAAAGTCTTTTAGTGGAGATGGAAAGTCGGTGGACCCAGGTGCCAGCGATCGAGAAATTGAACATTGTGGGAAAATATTACCATTACGGATCTCCCTTTACCCTCATCCCTCATTTCCTATGCCTCCGACGAGAACAACAAAACGGAGCCAGCGAGCTTCTGAAGCAGAATCGGAACGTGTGGAGGAAACAACCCCGCAAGTTCGAGACGACTCCGAGGAAGACGCGATGGCTGTGGAGAAGCCAGCGGACGACGGTGCTGACTCTAATGGCACCAAACTAACTATCGAAGAACGGAAGGCCAAGATGGCTCAACTTCGACAGAAAATAGTACACATATAATCCTACCTTCTGTTCTCCGCCTTCTGACCCTCCAAATTTCACAGGCTGCCTCTGCAAAGGCCAACAGAGCGTCTATGATTGAAGAGAGTGCAAAGTCGAAAATTACTGCTCGAGATGCTGCTCGGTTAGAGAAACAACGAAAGCTGGCTGAGGTGTTGAGGGAAAAGGCTGATGCTGAAGAAAGGGGCGAAGATGCTGACAGGAAGAAGAACTGGGAATGGACCATCGAGGAGAATGATGCTTGGGAGGAGAAGAAGGCGCGGAAAGCACGAAGAGCAGACTTCGAGTTCCACAGTGCGGTCCACCTCATGCTATCACTCCCCACTCTATCCTAACACGCTATTTCCTGCTCTAGATGATGCCCACGCCGCACGACGTAGGTACAAGAAGGACCTTGACCATATTGATCCCGACTTGGAAGCGTACAACCGGCAGAAGGAGATTGCAATGGGTCTCGTACCCGGTGCGCTATCGAACTTCAATGCCACTGCTTCGTCATCACAAGTGAGTTGTCTAGTCCCTGCATCATCTTACTGCTAAGCCAGCGGGTCTCTAGTTGGTGCCGTCCAGTTACGAACAGCAACTTGCTGCCGATAATCTTTACCGCGACGCGAATACGCTCATGTACGGGGACAACAAGCCTAGCGAAGACGCCATTGACCGAGTCGTGTCCAAGATTAACAAAGAGTACGTCTTGTCTTCGTTTTCGCGCTGGCGCCATGATACCAGTCTCACCGTAATTTGTTATGACAGCATCGACAAGAAGAGCAAGTTTTCGCGAAAGAGACCCAACGCAGACGACGGCGATATCACATACATCAACGAGCACAATCGTGTCTTCAACAAGAAGGTACATGATTGGGCATTATCACCTAGAACGAGTGCTAATCCTGTCGGTGATAGATTGCACGCTACTACGACAAGTACACGTCAGAGATTCGTGCAAGCTTTGAACGTGGCACGGCTCTGTGAGACAGGGAATGTCGTTAGGGTTATATTTATGTTTCATCCTACATGGACAATGCTTTTCGATGTAACATCACATCCGCTCGTCCCCCGACCTAGCTTCAGCATTACAATTCAAGAATTAAAGCGTCAAAAAACAAATTGAACATATAAGAAAACGAGTAAACAAGTCGGAACACGTCAAAACCTGAAGTAATGAACAGTCAGTAAGTAATTTGTAAAAGGGACGAATAAGAGAAGAGATTCAGAATTGCAGAAGTGATAGTCGTCAGACGGATACAAGATCCATAGGACTGTTGAGCTTGATATGTGACTTTTGGGTCATCACAGAAGCTTGGAAATGGAAAGCGAAACTCACCATTAACGACGCGGATGAGCAGAGAAAAGAAATTTTTCTAAAAGAAGGCTTTATAGGCCATATTCCATCGGAGATTGAAATGAAAGCGGCAAGTATCGGCACACATCTTGAAGATGAATGTGACAACTTGGCGACAACGACGACGAAGTGGATGGAATGACTTCAATAATCACTATCAAGACACAAGCCTCGAAGCGTGAAAGGGAAAGAGAACGAGAAAGAACTGGCCCGACTGCAGCTGTCGAGCGTCTCAAGACCGTCGTCCGCAGGCTTCCCCCCAATCTTCCAGAGGATATCTTCTGGCAAAGTGTTCAGGACTGGGTCACAGAGGAGACTGTCTCATGGAAGGTCTATCATCCTGGAAAGTTACGGAAACGGTAGGCTTCCCCAGCAGCCCCTGTGAAGCCCTTCTCTTATCTCTCTAAGCTTGAATAAGGAAAACGTTCCCTCTCGCGCCTATATTGCCTTCAAGACAGAAGACCAACTTGCCGCGTTTAGCAAGGACTATGATGGTCATATGTTCAGGGATAAAGCGGGTCCGCTCTGTTGTCTGAACCCTCGTTGGTTTCTCTTCTCTCATGTACGTTATAGGAAACGAGTCTCAGGCTGTGGTCGAATTTGCGCCATATCAGAAGATACCACCCGAGAAGAAGAAAGCCGACGCGCGAAACGCCACGATTGAGAAAGGTCCGCTCGTCCACGTTACGACATGCGTATTAGCGAACGCTCATGCTTCGCAGATGAGGATTACATCTCCTTCATTCAATCGTTGGAGGCTTCGGCTAACGCCGATCCTGTATCTATCGAAACGCTTAGTATGTCCTTCAAAGAGGGTCTCTCGAATCTGCCTTATTTATTCCTCCAGTGGCCTCCGCTCAACCGGCACCTGCCCCCAAGACTACTCCCCTCCTTGAAGCGCTCAAGGCTGAGAGGACGGCTGCAAAAGATAAGGAAGCTATCATTCGTAGCCATCCTCACTACAAGGATCAACCACCGGCTGCGATCGGTGCGAAAAAGGACGATCCCAAGAAGAAGGGTCAAGCCAGTGTAAAACCTCCCGATCCCCCGCCGATGAGTAAGAAAGCCGCGAAGAAAGCTGCAGCAGCTGCCGCTGTTGCCACGTCCAACACAGCAGAACCGTCTGTTGTTGCTCCTACCGTTCTGATTTCAAAGGATGTTCCAAAGGCATCCGCGGGTGGGCTACACGGCAGACCCAAAGGTCGTAAGGTTCGACAGCTCCCTCTCGCGAGGTTTACTGGCCCTGGTCCCGCTTCTGCTTCTGCGCCTGCGTCAGCATCAGAGATCTCGTCTACCGCCGCCTCCCCTCCCTCTGGTGCTGCTACTCTTCGTCGCGTCCGCCCCATGATAGGCATTGCTTCGAGGCAATTCGAAGCAGCACTCAACAGTGCCGGTGTCTCTCCTGCTGATCGTAAGTCCAGGAGGGAGAAAGAGAAAGACGCCGAAAAAGAGAAAGAGGCAGAGAAAGGAACTCAACCTCCTTCCACCAGACCCGGAGACTCTCAGCCTGTGAGCCCGAAGAAGGACCGTACTAAACCTCGGGGGAGAGAAGCCCCTGCACCTGATGCTCCCATACCCGGTATTTTGCAACGCCCCGATGCCCCACAATCCTTCAACCACCCGGTGCCATCGCCCAGCCTACCGAAGGAAGTAGCGTCAAGAATTCCGCCTTGGACGGTAGTTTCCGTGGTGTAAGGCGGGGTAGAGGGAGGAGTGGGCGAGGAAGTTCTAGCGGACGCGGTGGTTGACGGCATTAGTTCCACTTCAAATACCGGTGCGTTTTTCTTCTAGTGCCTCGTCGCGACCTTTCTAACCCTTTTTGGCACAGCATCCTTCTTGCTCTCTTATAAGTAGCTCAGTCATCAAGGAGACTTCCACTGGTGTTACATTCTTTGGACTCCATCTCGCGTGTCAGAGATTAGACAAAGGTTTCTATCAGCAGTTACAAGTAGGTATAGTTGGAAGATGTGGAGGAGAATAATGATATCGGCTCATGTTACCTGAGAATCTGTAAAGTTGGGTTAGGTTGGGTTGATATGTTTGCACCATATTATAACTCATATGTGCTTACAGCGCTATTTATCAACTTTGTACTGCCGTTACATGTACATTAGAATTCAGCAGCGAACGCAGAGACTGATTCAGACTTACTTCCAGATGTGCTCAATGATGAATTCCCGAGCGTCTCGCACTGACATTCTTTCCTCTGGTCTCTCTTTGCGAAACTGCACATTTAATCCATCAGTATTGTGGTTGTTCTAACACGCCCCGCCCACCTTCTGACTGAGAGAAACGACTTGACAGTAAGCTTCCCACTCATGCTCGGGCACTGAATATCGACTCCTGTCGGACGTCATGGGTGGAAGTACTGATGGCCGTGTTAAGCAGCGAAGTATTTCCCCTAGAGACCACATATCCGCTCTCGGAGGGAAGACCTCTCCGAGAATGCCACTTTTTACCTCAGGAGCCAAGAATGCAAAGTGTCTGTCACCGGCGGTAGGGACACTACCGCACAATCCTGAAATGACCCAGTGAGCTCTACTTCCCTCTGAATTTCGAACAAGAATTGTGCTTGGACTCAAGGTTCTCAATGCAGTTCTCAAGACATTATGAATATGGTTTAGTCCAGAAAGCTGTGTGAGCAAGGTTGAGGTTCCTTTCTGCAGTTCGATAGAGCAAGAGAGTGACACACCACTTGAAGTATGAGAACCTGGAGAACGACGGAGTTGGGGTGACATTCCATTAAGGAGATTGGGCAGTGATCCTTCAAGAATGAATCAGCCTTCCGTTCTTTACACTTTGCACAGTTATCCTCGTTACCGATAGAACATGGAGCGTGCGATGACGAGCAGAGTACCAAACGGGCGTCCCGACATCTGCTAACCCGAGCACGTATTTGTTGGAGGCGGCCTTAAGAGTCAATAGGCTTCTTATCTCTTTCAATGCAACACTGGGATTATATCCACGCGGCTTTGAGTAGGGCTGAGCAGCTGCAAAGTGAAGAACATGCATGGCAACAAGCTTCCCATGTACAGACGGTTCTAGCCTAGGAAAGCCACGCAGGACGTAAGCAGGAGAATCAGCCGGTGCATATGGCAGTAGTTTCGGAGGGGGAAGGTCGGCGGCCATTGCGAGATTTGCCTGGTGATATCGATGTCAAGCGAGCACCCATTTACATACTCATATATGTTATGAATGTGGCGAGGGTATCGCTCCGGCCTTGTCCTTCTTAAAGAGGGAGGAGGTAAGAACGAGAACAATTAGAGTTGCCATGTCGGAAGCTATGATGCTTGAGCTTATTGTTTTTATTACTGGCCGCTGGTGCGGCATCTAGTAAGGATGCCGTTCCAACCCGTCCGCTGTCCTCGCCGACTCGTACAAGTGTTCAATACTTCTTACAAGGTGTATACAACGGATACAACTAGACCTCTCCTGTGATCATGCCTTCACCTGCTCCTCCATCCCTGAATACGCGTTGAGCGCGAACTGTCCACCGAGATGAGCATACAAAATGTTTCCTTCCTTGATTTCACCTCTCCGAATCATGTCAATCATCCCGGCCAAGCTCTTGCCCTCGTAAACTGGGTCGGTAATGAAAGCGTCCATCCTCGCGCCATACTTAATGGCCTCGATCGTTGCTTTGTCTGGTATTCCATAGCACCCAGCATGATATCTATCGATGAGGATAACATCCTCCCCGGTAATATCGTCCTCCGACAATCCGATTTTCGATGCAGTATTTTTTGCGATACGCAGAACTTGGTCTCTGGTCTCAGGGACCTTCGCAGAAGCGTCGATACCGATAACGCGACGGGGAGGGTCGGAAGGATGTATTTTAGACAGCAGTTTGAAGCCTGCAATCATCCCAGCGAAGGTGCTGCCCGTAACGGCACAGACGATAACGGTATCGAAGAAGACTCCGAGCTCCTTCTCTTGGGTAGCCACCTCAAACGCCCATCGAGCAAACCCTAGGCCACCCAGTGGGTGGTCGCTTGCTTTAAGGCAGAATGCGCGTTAAATCATAGGCGCCATAAAAAAATGGGTCGTACATACCACCAGCAGGGATATAGTAGGGGCTCCCACCGGCTTTCATGACTTCTTCTGTGAGAGAAGCAGCAGTGGGCTTGTGTTCGATGCCGAAAGCCGATGGGTCAAGACGAGGTTCAGCACCCATCAGCCGTGACAGTTGTATGTTGCCAACTCTGTCGTATACAGGGTCTTTCCAGTCAACCCAATGTTCCTGTACGAGCTTGGCCTAGACCTCGAGAGTAAGATAGGATAGGCCTCGAAAACGAGTAGTTTACCTTCAGGCCATACTTCGCAGCGACGGCTGCAACTTGCCGAGTGTGGTTGCTCTGAACGCCTCCGATACTGACGAGCGTGTCTGCGCCTTGACTTAACGCGTCAGGAATGAGATACTCAAGCTTTCGAGTCTTGTTTCCTCCGCCAGCAAGAGCAGAGTTATGGTCCTCGCGCTTAGCCCAGATCTTAACCTTTCCACCAAGGTCATCGGTCATGCGATTGAGCAAGTGGATAGGAGATGGCCCAAAGAGGAGGCTCTCGCGAGGAATCTCAGCGAAGGGGGAAGGGAGGACGATATCGACAGCCATTTGGGATAAAGACAGAAATCGATTTCGATCGCATATTTATTCAGCAATCGCATTGCCCGACGGCAAGTCGTGCTACTAGCCTACTGGTGCGCACGAAGTTCAAAAACCAGCCAAAGATGTTGAGCGGGAATTGATACCGCTAGCCGACGGTGGCGAAATCCGATCAACCACTCTTCCGGAATAAGAAATAAGCAATCGATTTCGCCACAGACCGCGGTCAACGTTCTGAACTCTAGTCTTGTTTAAATTCCGGTCGTTCTCAATTGTTGGACAGGGCTATGCACTCCAGCTATGCTCCCCGGACAATAAGGATGCACTGCAGGTTACCGTGACCGTTGTCCTTGTCTTTTGTTCAATAAACAAGGAGGCAGGGCATACTTCTTGTACAATTGTGGCGTGCCACCCTAATAAGTTTTTTTGAAAGAGCTACTATCTCTATCCTTTCTCATCAACTCTGCATCACGCCCGAAATATGGGCTCTTCTCAATCGGCATCGGTCACATTAACTTGTCCTCTGAATCGAGCACCTATCAAGCTCGGTAACGGTTCTTTTGGGGAAGTGTACCTAGTTAATAGGCTTGAGGCCACTGGGATTGCTACTCCAAACCTTATGGCTGTCAAACTATGCTATGTGCGGCACCGTTCTTTGGTGAAATCTAACTTGGACGTCTTGCTTCGTCTCAGAGGACGTCCGCATAGGCATGTCCTAGGACAGCCACACGGTACCCGAGTTACAGACTGGTATACAGACCACGATGACCGCCTCACATTCTACGTACTTATGGTGAGCTCTCGGAGGTTAGTCGTAACGAACAACTTAACTTACCGTCGGCAGGATTATCATCCTCGCACGCTTGAAGACTTCCTTGGGCGAGGCCTTATCAATATAAGAGTATCTGTATGTCAACTGGTATGCGTTCGTTCTATTTTACACGCCTTTGCCACTCATTATTTGCAGTTAATGGGCTTAAAGCATCTTCACATCCTTGGTATAATACATCAAGCCGGATAACATCTTGATTTCCCGGGAAGGGGATTGCGTTCTCAATGACTTCGACGGTTGCGATTTGGTGAACCCGGCGGATCCGAACAGTCAAGATGCTAACCACATCATGGGGTGCTCCTCTCTCTTCACTCCTGAGTACCGGCCTCCAGAAAAGGAGTTCAGTGGCTGCATGTTTACTGAGAATGCCGATGTGTTTTCTCTGGGGATGACGTTCCATACAATACTGCATCACGATCGTATAAATTTGCAACGCTCGCGGCCAACGTGGTTCCCAGATGTCGAGGATTTGATCAAAGAGGTAAGCAGCCACTCAACATCGAAGTCTGTTTTGTCACTGAAACTAAGTACTCTGTCTCTGCAGATGACTGAATCTGACCCGCTGAAGAGATTATCCACCGACGCAGCTTGGACCAAAGTCTCGGTTCATTATCGTTGGCAGTACGTTTTCCAGAGCATTAGCCGGTAGAACACTTGCAGTGCTGATTCAGGCATTTCAACTATGTAAGCCAGGAGGCAATGCATCAGCCAGGTTGGTTTCTTTCATCCTCGCTCGCCGAAACCTAATGACATTGAGAGTATTAGCCATACCCGCCCATATCTTAGAGGGTTATTAAGCAACAAAGATATGTAAGGTATGCTTGATCCCCTCATATATGTAGGTGCATTCACTCATGATAGTAAGCAAGCTTACGGCTCCTTGAATGACTTGCCAAGGTCTACCAGAAAATGAGGACATACGTACAAGAAACAATGGATACAGTACTACTACAATATGAACTTGACATGGTCGAACTCGTTACTGTATGGTGGCCCAGGCTATTTATCCTTCAATTTTACGGATCATTCTCTTATCCCTCTCGCCAACAACTTTCACCAAACCTTCGTTTTCCATAGCCTTCAGAACCTCTCCAAACTCTGCTGTGTCTACCCTGATGGTACTTTGTGATATGAGAGTTTTGAGAGCGTCGGCCCATTTGACGCCTCTTGTATTGCCGGCGGCGTTTAAGATGTTGAGAATCTCTCTTCTCATATCCTCCCTCAACTTCCTCTGGCCGTGACCAGTGCCGGTATTGAGCATGCCCATATCAATCTTACCTGTTCTGGGATCCATAGCGCTTGTCCTGATGGCTTCACGCATCAAACGGAATGCCTCCTTCACGTCCTCGAGCTCGACAAACTCTGAGAACCGCATGCGCGCATGCCCCTCTGAGAGACGTATCATGCTCTCCAACTGACGCGTCGTGGCGGTGATGCGCT
>RZIO01000001.1:1033088-1077789 GCA_004338095.1 Gloeostereum incarnatum | reverse complement strand
ACAGGATGAATCTTAGACCTTGCGTAATCGATGTAGGCAGACAGTTCGTGCAGTGGCTGTTCAGTTACGAGATGAGTATCAATGGATAGACGCTACAAACACCGTGAATTGCAAACCAGAATGTCACTGTCTTCGGAGTCGGGCGTGTCCTCAAGATATAAGCCTACAAGATGCTGAGCAAGCTTTCGATCGAGGGCCTCGTCGACTTGATCCAGCACCAGGTACAAAAGATCAAATCTTGATATCAGGGTGGGGGGCAGGTCGATGTTACGGGTGATAGGTAAATTGACATCATATTTGGAATTTATAGGATTGGCGGCGGCTAGGATGGAGGTTCGGGCATTAAGAGTCGTGATAATGCCTGCCTTGGCTACTGACAACCGTTTGTTGTTCCTATGATAGCAAACATGAGGTACACAGGCGATCATGCAGCTTTCCCAAGCGTACCATAACCTCGTGCAATACACTGCGAGTCGCGTCTGACATTTTATCAAACTCGTCGATACAACAGACCCCCGCCGTCACTCAAGACAGAGCGCCACTGAAAGTGAGGGATCAAACAGCCATAAAACAAGAAAGACGTGCATCGACGCACCTTTCCAAGACCAGTTGCTTGGAGTCTGGGTCCCGGGTGACATATGCTGTCAAACCCACTGCAGACGAGCTTTTACCGGAGGTGTATACTCCTCTAGGCGCGATCTTATGAACATACTGAATGAAGAGACTCATAAGATATAGGGGGGGCTGTCTGAAAAAAATGCTTACTTGTAAAATCTGGGATTTACTCGTTCCAGGATCTCCGACCAGGAGAACATTAATGTCACCTCTGTACCTCGGCCCGCCGCCTCCACCGCCCCGCGAGATACTCTTGTTAGTGCCACCAAAGAGTTGGAGGAGAATGCCCTTCTTGACGTCATCCATCTCCCAAATAGAAGGAGCTAGTGAACGAGCGAGCACTTCATAGATGTCGGGTCTAGCACTGAGTTCTCTTAATTTCTCCTCAAGCTCTGCCCTTCGAGTCTGGCGACCTTCCGTATTCCGCTCTTCGTCTTCGACAACCGTCTCCGACTCCACCAACTCCAGGAATCCTGTCACCTCCGGCAGGACGAGTGCTTCGGTCAAAACCCAAGGTCCCGCTAAACACCAAGCCTTACATGAACGACGTCAAGATAAGTCTTGAAGAGACTTTTCAAAGTGCGTTGACGAGGGTTTACTCGCACAGGAACACTCCTGAAGATACCTGTCACGGTGAGCCGGTCTCCAGGCTTGGAAACGTCAACCAGCTCGTCATAAACACTGAGAGAGACTGTGTGAGGTGTCTGACCATCAGGAACTGCATCAGGTGTCTCCTGCAGACGAATAACCTGCCTGTCCGCAAATTCGCAGCGGTTGTGTACGAGAGACATGGTGCCGACAGATGCACAGACTTCGCGTGGGCAGCGAGTTGGTTCTTCGATCTTTCCACGGTCAATTTCGACTTGAACTGTGTGGGAACAAGTTAGGCAGCGGAAGAACGCAACCTTCATGTCGGGAATTACGGGAGTGGCGCGAATAACTAGACCTTTTATGCAGACGAGTTTGTCAGTGTCTAATACGCGTGTTAGCAAGAGCGGCGAGGGGGGTTAGGAATCGTACCAGTGGGATTGAGCCCTCTCATGTTGCCAGCAGGCAGACCGAACGGGCGAACTTTGTAGACTTTACCCATGATTTTCGGCGATTTCTTCGTCGCCTGCCGCTCCTGCCATTCCCTCTATGCCTAGTTGCTGATCCTCATCAGCCGTCTCCAGCATCATATCTTTCAAGACTTGGTCCATAGCGGGGACGACCTCCTGCGGGTACTTCACGAGCTGTCCATGAAGTTTCTTGGCCGGGGGGTAGGAAAGCAGGTTGATCACATCAAGATTGAGGTTCGTTTCCCCAGTCTGTCGCATACGACGAAGGTAGGTCTCGTACAATGACACTTCGCCATCCTCAGGAGAGGCAAATACGCGAGCACGAAGGCCAAGATCACGATCGTAGGCAGCACGATACTTGGGCTTGAACCCTTGTAGAAACTCGCGAAAGAGTTTCATGGTTTCGCCGAGGTTGACAGTCGTACCCCAGATCGCGCGGATTTCGTCGGGTTCATCTGAGGGACCCTCGGGAGCAGTTAGATGGGCGGAAGATGCGGGAATCTCGAGACCGCCTGCATCAGAAGTCAAGGGATTGGCGCGCCCAGTCGCGTCTACTACACGGTGTGGACGATGGACACTCGAGCGAGGAGTGACAGCAAGAGAGGAATGTATGTCTCCACGCCTGTTCCTGGGAGTCTTGGGAGTAGATATAGGACTCCTATAAAGTTTCTGTAAGTACTCGACAAGAGAAGTAGAACTAGGAGGCGCCCTTACGATGGAAAATCCAAAGGATCTGAGTCGACAGGCATGTCTGAGGTGGTTATTTTATTTCTTCGCGTTTTTGCAGGAGAGGAACTCGGAAAAGCCATAGGGGAGGAGCTTCCGGCTGAATAAGTTTGTTGAGAGCGGATTGTGAAAGATCGCGTAGAGCTGATACTCACGCGCAAACAAAGACGTTCCCGGTGCCCTTCTAGGCGTCATCGATCCCAAAGCACGTCTTGCCACCGCATTTCTCAACGGAGAACTATCTTGCGGAGCATATCTTGCACCGCGAGGTGTTCCTGCGACAGAAGGCGTGCCAGCGAGAAAAAGAGGATCAGAGGCAGGTTCGTTCTGGCTGGACTGTGCAATGCCATCCCCCATTTCAACATCGGAGGAAGGAAACTCGAGTGCGGGAGGGGAAGACATGACCTGTTCGTGTGGGAGATGGTGGGAGGAAAGAAAAGGAACGCGTCTGGGCCGGATGTCGCGTCTAATTGTGATTTAGGGCAGGTTGAAAATGCGAGCATGTGACTTTTGGGATTGACACTCGACTCTCGAGTCTCCAACAAGTTGAACCAGTGCGCTCAGCAGTATACAATCCATGGCCATAGACTTGGATGACCCCCATCGCGTCAGTATGCACCGTTCAATCCAATAATTAAACGTCTAAAGACATATTCAGGCTGTGGTCTTCATCCCTTTCGATGGCGAAGGTAACGACCTACACTACATTTCTGCCAGCCTCTCTTCGACCTAATACAACTCCTAGACTCGGCTCTGCCTCAACTGTGTCCATCATCTTCGACTGATCAACAGTATGAACTTGAAAACTCTGCTTTGCTTCGGTGGGAAGCGTATAGCCAAGCGTGGATGAAATGCTTGAACCGCGTCACAGTGTGTGCATGTCTGCAAAGACTGTTTTTCGGCAGCTGAAATATCCTACCTCCAGGATATCATTCAAGAACTACACACCCCAATTGTCTCTGAAATCTTCGAACAAGTCAAACTGCATATTCCGATGCTCTTTCTGGGTTACCATACACCGAACTACCGACGATCACGATCACGAGTTGCGCATAAATTCCCTATGTGCGGTTCACTTCTCGTCCTGATGTTCTCTAGACCCATATGCAGGCCCCTCCTTTCTTTCGCGTCTCTCATATCAACTCGACCCTCCCGATCGCGATGACATTTTCGACTCTGAACCAGCTGCTTTGATCGTTGAAGTTAATCCTTCTGATTTCCCTAACATAACTACAGGCATGACCAATTTGATTACAAGCTTCATTAAGAAATATCCCATGGATGATAACAGTTCTGTTTCCCCCCTTTGAATTTATCTTCGTATGAACTCAACCGTGTTTTCCCAGCTTCAAAGAGGAGAGCTGTACCGTCGGTTGCCAATTATGACATCGAGCTACTTCAAGCCTGGTATACTGCGTATCGTGAGGCGAACAGTGTGTCACTTCTACATGCCTATCGATGTAGTGGCGTCTTAACCCACCTCAGGATCCAATGATGAGCACTTGCCCAACCTCGTCGTTCTATTTCACGATTTTGAACAATTTGATACCTTGCTCATGCAGGATGTATTGCATGTCTGTAGGCGAGTCTAACATCGGGGTGGCGTTTTCTAGTGACATCTGATCTCCATACTCTAGTCGCCACGTACCCCAGCTTCCTCTAGTTTTCCTGTTATCTTTGTCGTCTCCCCTCTCAACTTCATACCTCCACCTCGCATATCCCACATCAACGATTTCCCTTCTGCGTATACACCAATATAGTGTCCCTTTTGGATCGGAAGTACTTGGCCGAGTCATTCTTCAAGTACGTTTGGCGACTATTTTCAAAATTCTGATCTCAAGTTCAATTATTAGACATTCTGGTCCCCAAATTTCGAGCCCGACATTATTATCGGACCAAGGAATCTGCAGTACTTGGCTGCATACACCACTCGATATAACCCTTCATTAGACTGTGTCATGACTATTCTACAGGTGTGTCCCAAGGCCTCCCAATGTAATGACTTATTAAATTGCGCCCCCAGATCATGCATCTCAAGCATTTTGCAGGAGAACCATTGACAGTACTTACACACTCTACACTGTCCGAACACGATCTTTCTCGGCCTTTCTCCTTCTCTTTCCTTGAACACCTTTCATTGCGTTTGTGCGCTCACCAACCTCCTGAGGCAGCGCAGTCTCCAGAGATCTGGCGGCGTCAAGATCTTCCGTCAATAGTTGCTTCTGTGGATGACGCGAGATTACAGATTCGCACACGGGCCCGAAGGATGCGCATCAGTTTCGGGGTTCTACTGCATACGCAATGTTTTCTGAGGGAATTATGCTCTGAGGGGCAGTCTGTCTCGAAAAATGGCCATCTGTTGGAAGAATTTGTCCAGCTACTCCGTGGGCGACTGGAGAAAGATCTACCCAAGACCGCTAAGGCTTTAAGGCAAGTCACTTATCATTTTTAAAGGGGCGCCTCTGACAGATGCTGTAGTCAGCTGAATCGCTCACGGACCGGTACTCTTTTAGCTACGTTGCGAGAGTATTTTCAGATGTTACCGGAGCAAGCGCGATTAGATGAGGCAGACGCCGAACTTCATGTTGAACAATTTATCGCAGAAGCCGCAGAATCATTGGAGGATTTAGGAGAGCATTCGTCTACTTTAGCGAAACGTGTAAGTGACTGGTTGATGGCATATTTTGGGTTCGTCACTTCCTTTTATTTTGGTCTTCCTCACTCAGGTTATCCCCAAGTGACCGTCTTCTAGTGGGGTTGGAGACTGTCCCATTGTGGGAGATCTGGTATACAGGGTTAAATCCGTTCCCTGCCGAGGTTAGTCACGACTGCTCTAGTGCTATTTCCATCTCAATCTCGAAGTCGTGTAGCTCCTCAATCCTTCCACCCGAGCTTCAGTTCTTTCGGGCCTCCTACGACCTCACAATTTTGTCACACAAGACCAGTCTACATCAGATGAGCGCGCACTTTGGGAGTACCCCCGACGCGAGCATCTTGTTTCAGCGGTACCTGGACAGCGGAAAGATGATAAACGTTTATGACTGGTTCCAGTCCTTCCAGCTGGCGCTTGAGACCCAGCGGAGACAGGCTAAATCGATCAAGAGAAAGGGCGAAAAACGCTCTTCGCGGAAGGGGAAGGCCAAGGCCAAAGACGACGACGACGAAGGTGATACCGACGGAGAAACGTGGAAGCTACAAGTACAAGCTCGCTTTGTGAGAGCACTGCACGAGCTTGACTACTTGGGGTTCCTCAAACATACGGGGAGGAAAGCGGACCATGTTACCAGAACAGTATTTGATGTTCGCGACTAGATTGACGAGCGTTACCATGACCATAAAAAGAAACAACGAATTCCGACCTCTCAGTAGTAAATCCGGTGGGACCAATATAACGCTCCGTGATGCCGACCGCCTCATTAACACTGCCTCCGTATAGGACAAACCTCGCCATCACCTCGGTTGGAAGCTAATTGCTGCTATGTACACAAGCACAACTATCCGGCGGTGCATCCCTATAAATGCAGCTCTTTGAGTTGCTGTAGATGTTTGAGACATCTGTGGCTGGTCCTCAGACTCCTCGCCAGACTCAAGTGCTCCTTTTATTCGCCGGGAATCCACAAAAACGGCCTTGACGCATTCAGAGCTAACAGACATTTTACGATGTTTTCTATTGCCTTTCAAGCTGTTGTAATGGTATTTTTGTTGGACGGTCTCGCCTGTGTCTCTCAGGGATCTGTTCTTCTCACCAAGAGGTAAGTCACCCCCTTCCGAGCGCGATCGAGGAGTTAATCATACCAAGAGCTGAAAAATGCAATGGCCACAAGGAACTCTGCACAAGAAAATATTCGGACATGACATTTATCGGCGCGCACAACTCTTTTGCTTACAGTAACGATTCCCTCGCTCGTGCGTCCTTGTAACTAGAGAATAATCGGTGTTTTTCATAAATACTCAATCCTGATGCAGTCGCCAGGAATCAAGAATGGGATGTCCCAAGTCAACTCGGCCTTGGGGTGAGAATGCTACAAGCTCAAGCACACGAGTAAGCTAGGAATTCCCGCTGACACTGTCTAAGCTCAAGGTCCTGAACAGCAAAGACGGAACGATGCATTCTGTCACGAAAGTACGTAATTTTATGGTGATTTCTCCCAGTCTTTTTATGGTTAATATTCTACAGACTGCGCAAAAGATTCTATGTGCTCTTCTCTGATATCGAACTTTAACTGAGCTTCAATTTTTTGTAGGCTATCTTAGATGGCGGGCCAGTTCTAGAATTTCTCAAGAAAATCAAATCATTCCTTGATGATCATCCGAGTGAAGTTTTGACTCTCTTGATAGCCAACCGAGACGGGAAAGACCCAAAGATGTTTGGAGGCCCATTTTCGATGAAGCTGGTATGTGTCGTCAGGATCGTGAGTAAACACTGATTCACCTGGATCCTCCAGAGGTGACGTCCATGGCATACATACCCCCTCGTGCACCCATGAAACGGTCTGAATGGCCCACCCTTGGGGAGATGGTCGACGCTGGGAAACGTTTAGTGGTCTTTCTTGACGACAAAGCTGATACTCAAGCAGTAGACTTTATACTGTCCGAGTTTGACATGGTTTGCTTGTTGGCTACGTTCTCTTAGCTCTATTCTAACAAACAGTTAGATCTGGGAGACTCCGTACTCTGTGACCGATCCCACTTTTCCCATGTAAAGTGGATCGAATTAGTGGGCCGCTTTCTCCCCAAGACCATATGTATATGATCAATCATTCCATTAACAAGGAGTTCTTGTTGCCGGGCATTGTCCTAAGTGATAGAGAGGGCGCAGACGAGACGAATGGAGCCCAGTCGTGAGTCACGATTTTGCATCCGTCACCGGTCTTATTGTTTGCTGGGCAGTATATATGACCACATCAAAGGGTGCGCCCAATTCAGTGAGAGTCGGGCGCCACAGTTCATCCTGCTCGATTTCGTGAATGTCGGGGAAGCCCTCAAGGTAGCGGACGAGATAAACGGTGTCGCCGAGGAGTTGTGAGTCCTCTTCGACTGTGGCATGCACCCGAAGGTGTGGAGTATAAATTACAGTAATAGCAAAATACAGTACGAACATCCAAAGAACAAGGTTCAGAATTCAAGTATCAGTCTTGCTGGGATCTTTCCAGTCCGACATTGCTGATGAAATGCGAGGCCCCAGCTCCACCTACGAGCTGTGCTTCGATGACCCCTGCGAGGCCTTTCTCTCTCGCCTCCTCTCTTTTACGTTCCGCTTGTTCTGGAGTGATCAGCTCGCCTTCGGTTTCCAGCGCCACTTCCTCAGCTAGTCGGAGAAGACGCTTCTGGTCATCCAATCCTCGACCGATGAGACTGACAAACACCCCTTGACCAAGTACCGGGTACGACCCTATCTGGATATCTTCAGGCTTTAGTCTGGTCTGTAGGTGTGTGAGATAAGGGGCGATCATCGATTCAGGATGTCTTCCAAACAATTTTAGCAAATTCGGAGAACAGATGGAGCTGCACGTACTTTGTGAACACTTGCACTCTCGATGGTCGTTCAGATGGCGGCGGCAGGGGCAAGAATTTGGCGAGTCCGTTCAACATCTTTTCGAACAAGGATGGTATACCGGGGAGTACACAAAGCTTTCCCTCAAGTCTGATTACAGGCTACCAAGCAAGAATGAGTCCTGGGTAGGTGTTTACAAGCTATATACTCACAACCCACATGTCTTTCGCCACAAAAAGTACCTCGGCGTTCTCGGGAAACAGCGCCATTCTTTGAACAGCGGCCTTCTGGTGGGCGTCCTGTGAGGCGACCCATGGCCGGTGTTTGTTCATCTCATCCATTCGGCGCTGAGTCTCCGTGTGATGGGAAAGGCGCTGAGAAAATGCTTTGGCAAGAGAGGAATACGTGATGTCTAAAGTTGTCGGTGTCAGATTCTGCTACAAGCAGCCAATGTGTAAGTAACTCACCATCATGTGTTGGTCCAATCCCACCGCTGGTTACGACAAAATCATACCTCTCCGTCATGCGCCTGCTCGCTTCGACACTAAGCATCTCAAGGGGGACGTGAACTCTGACGCTCGTAAAGAAATGATCGTCCTACATTTCATTCTCATCATCCGCTATCACTTCTATCTTGCACCTGTAAGAACGATAAGCATGCTATAGATAGGTGTAGAAGCGGGTCCCAACATACAGCTGAACGCCATGTTCAAAGCAAAACCGAGCAAAGACGTGGGAGTTTCGGTCATGGGTCTTGCCGTTGAGGATCTCGTCCCTGCATGAGCCAATACATCAGAAGCACGGACAAGGTCTCATTGAGGGTAGAAAGTAGCAACCCAATTACCAGAGCCGCAGCCTTTCTGATAGTTCTACCGTTACGGTTAAGTGCATCTGAGAATGAAGAGATGGTGAAGCCGAAGTCTCTTGGAACTGGCGAAACCGTCACTATGGTGCGTTTGAAGCGAGCAAGAACGGGCGAGGAGACAGATCGACTGCGCAACAATGAGGCCCACATTGCGGGGCGCTGTTTTACACTTGAAGCCTTTTCAGTCGGCGGTGAGAAGCATTCCGAGGCCGTCGGAGCCTTACAGAATGCCGAAAAATGTATTACTACGATTAGAAAAGAAAAATGGCTATTCGTCTATAACGAAAGAAAAGTAGTTTAGTCTTGCCGTGAGTAGTCGTCAAGAGTCGTCGCTCTAGTCGTGGGTAAGAAAAAACTAGGTCGGAGGTAGAACGAAAAAGCAAGAAACATTCCCATAGATAGATATATAACACCACTTAAAATTATCAAGCAAAAAAGGAGGCAGAAAAGGCGGATTATAGAAGGAAGGCTCCAACAAGAGCACAAGCAGACAGCATCGACATCACCTTCATGCTCGCAACGGCGGAGGCGCTGTTTTCGTCTGTTCCCGTTGTGGTAGCAGCAGCACTGGCTGTTCCAGTTCCAGTCCTGGTGGAACTGCTGCTCGATGTTGAGGAAGCAGGCCTAGAGGCTGAAGTCGGGGATGATGTTCCTGCAGAGGTTTGACCAGCAAGTGGGGCAGTTGTTTGCCCGTCAATTTGGGATTGAACAGCTGCACTGAAAGCGCCAGTCATTCCGGACATACTGTAATGTGTATAGTCAGCGGGGAACATTCACCATTGTTGACCGAGCGAAGACTGACGAGAACTTGGCAGAAAAAGCAAGCGCAGGGAATTGGGGAGCTGCTGCATCCTTAAGGTTAAGGGACTCGAAGCGGACGAAACTGCAATGCTTAGACGTCAGAATATTGGAAAAAATGTCAGGTGAAAGGAGGCGTACTATTCGCTGCTATCAGGGCCTATGCTCGCATCTGGAGTGAATTGGATGGACGATGTAGTCGCGACGTTCACGCTTCCGACGATCTCCTGCAGTTGAGTCTGTCCAAGGAGGGTCAGTAAGAGTTTTGCAGAGCAAGAAGCAGGAGACCGAAAAAAAGAAAGTCGCACCTGTTGGATAGCATTTCCAGCGTAAATAGAGACCTTAGCGTCACCGAAGTCCGCAAGGGAAGGCGATTGGCCATCATCTTGCCAGCTAATGGTAGCTTCCTGACCACCAGTGAGCCTGGTGGATCCAACGGGTGCTGTAATCTGTGTAGAAGAGAAGATAGAGGTGTTGCACGTTAAATCAAGTCGGTTGCAGGAGGTTCAATGGAAGCGCTTACGAAGACATTCGCATAGGCAGAGCAAGCCAAGGAGAGAACGAGGAGGGAGACTGAGGGAAACATCTTTCAAGAGAGGCTTGAGGCGGGTTTTAGGATGTAAAAGTTCAAAAAAAGAATGACTGGGTTTGGGCGAGAGAGTGTGAGGAACAAAGTTGGTTCCAGGCTGTCGCAAGCAACGCTATGAGATGTGATGGTTCTGATGGTGAGAGGAGAGGATAAAGTCTGAAAAACCCGGATCAGCTGCTCATATAGCGGAGTTTGATATTTCAGGCACAACCAACAGACAGCGCCGGTCGCCGGACCCTGTGTATAGCTTTCGGACAGTTTTCCCGGCCGACGTCTTACATACTTGTCATAAAAACATATCGAGGGTCACTATCTGCTTCGAGCATTCAGTGTCAAGTTCCATTTCCGCCCTTACTGATTCCGCCATGTCAGCTAAACGAGCAGCATTTCTCTTGTTCAACCAAGTCGGGTGCGTAGCGCAAACGCCATACAAAAACGCCAATAGCAAACACCTACATGCATATCAGCAGGAGTAAGTGCCCATCAATCTCGAATAACCCAGCAGAGATTGCGTGCCCTTTCCTGAAATGGCTTTCGGGGTCAAAGTAAATCTGTGGCGGCGCACTGGACAGTGTCTACAATTGGTATATTCTTCCCTGTATACGTAAATGAAGGACTCACATAGAGATACAGTTGGATACAGATACTCTGAATGCTGTCCCGACGCCCGCTTGCTGGTAGGAGAAAAGGCATTCGCCGCCCAAGACCTGTTCGAGCGCTTTAGATCGTCCGATTATTGGGGCGTAGACTTGCATCACTAGAGGGAACGAGCTCTGAACTCCCGCTATAACGAGAAACAGCGCAAAATAACTGTGCGCATGTTGCCAGTATAATATAATCGACGAACGCGGTCGCGCAAGAAACCATGACGTGGTAGCCTCTGTCTCTCGTGCGATCGCTGTGGAGTACTTGGAAGAATACCGCGAAACAACCGACGGCATATGGTGCAGAGGTAAGCCTTTGTGTGTTGATTGGCGAGAATCCGAAGTTGCGCATAATCTATCCGTGTTATAGCAGAAAGGAGGTAAATGTGCGCAGCGAGGCTCACAGTAGGTAAGAAATATGCTATAGTGGCCACTCCAACGTTGACTGCGACCTAGTGCATCAAGATGAAAAGCTGACGGTGAAACCAGGCAACTTACAGCTCGCATAAAGTGTCGTGAATATCCATGTATTTAGATTGGTTACAAGTAGCTTCAAAACTTGCCAGCCATTTAAGTCACCGTGCGATTGAGGCTTATGGTCGCCATTGACTCGAGCTTGCGCGATGGCCCGCTCACGAGGAGTGAGAAAGGTGGCGGAGAATGGAAACAAGGGCAAGAAACACAAAATCATGACAGCCATCACAGGGGGGGGAATTGCCTCTATCTTGGAGGGTTGTAAACATCCGGAACGTAGGCTAAAAAAGGGTGGCCCACCAAGAATAAGAACTGCCATCTGATGAATAGTTAAAGTGTGAGGGGAAGTTCGAAGAAATGGAAACCGTACCCATCAAGCACAGACGTGTGGGCACGAACTATATAAGCCGAACGCCACGAGACCCTTTCTTTGCCTGAAGAACAATTGCAACAAATCGGAATCAATGCCACGCTTGCCCCAATCGTACCAGGAATCGTAGCAGTCATGCAAAGACTAAAGCAAGAGTCAATGAGACACTCCCGAAAGTTTACAGCAACGGCATAAAAGTGTGACATGCCTGATGCCCTGGATGGACAGAGTGAGTTCAGAAGGAAGCTCCTTTCATAATAATAGCACACACCGCTTGTACCAGAAGGAGAGATAGTAAATCATACCTGCATAGAACCCGGCTTCTCCGATGCCCAGCAAAACACTGTAGAAACAGTATCTATACTAAAGTGTAAACAGGATAAATGGTAAAAATACCGGAGGATCAGTAGCCCAGCATATCCCTTGGCATATACAAACGATATGGAAGCGCGGCCCCAGAACATGAGAGATAGAAAAAACCTACAAAGATATGTGTTGCCAGTTAAATAAGGGTCACTATAAGATTGTGGACGAACTCACAAACGGTTGGCCCCGATGTGGCACTGAAGTACTGAATGGCACGGTCTAACCTCCAAACGGAAAAATGAGAAACGGACGTACTTCAACAAGGCCTGTCTGTCGCGGCTCAATCCAAACACAGCACAGAAAGCAGCAAGGAGAGACGCACAATATCCAACGTAGAAGATGCTGAGCGCCAAAGTCCACTTGTCATTGTTGATAACACCCTGGCAAGGATTTGGTACGTAAATCCTCTGGAAGCAAGGAAAAGAGAATAGGGGACAAAATTCTCGTTGAAAGGCTCCAAGACGTGGGCATTTCCGCTGTTGCACGAGTCAGTACTCAGTGAGGACCCAGTATGAAAACGGAAGAAAACGGAAGAAATACATGTTGTTGCGATCTGTTCAAGTTACAACTCAGTGATCGAATCTCTAGCGCCAGAATACTCTCCTTACCAAACTGATTAACTACACAGCAATTCACGGTAAGAAGAGAACGCCAGGTAAGAATGCATGAAGGAAACTCACAGACGTAGCTGCGTAAAGAGGAGGTTAATCAAAGCTCTTTTGGTGGAGAGGACGGCGGATTACGACCAAAGGCAGCACTCTGTTATCGATCATTCGTTTGACCCTGTACTGCGAGGAATTCGCGGGCAGCTGAACTGTCTGCCATGGATTCAAGATTCAAGAGATACGTACGTCTTCCTCTTCCGTATACTGAACAGTCTCCGCATCTTTATGGACGGCATCAGCATAGATGGGGTCAAGAGGCGAGAAGAAGTGTTTCCGTTTCGCTTTCTTTCGGGCAGCTGTTTCTGATGGTAGGTGCCTTCGGACTTTGCATTGTTGATCTCAATAGTAAGTGCTTTCTCGAGATCTTCTGAGGGTACGAAGTCCATCGTTGAAGTAGTTGATAATTTTCTGGGGATTGTTCAAGAAGAGAAAGGTTTAATGTGAACAGGAGAGAGGTCATCTGAAGGTTCTTAAACGGTGGCGGCTCAAGACACCCAAAAATAAGATGCGTTAGGCTCATAATTACACTTAGAATCCGTTCGGTATTGAGGACGCGCGCAAGAGTGTTTACGAGCTCGCGGTCACGCGAGCTTAGTCAGATCTTGGTCGCAACGGGCTTCAAACTTCGAACAAGACTCGAAATTCTTTTCGTTCAAAACGTGTAACTTTCAAACAGGATTCACTTCCCAAACCCTCCACTAATGAGTACTGAGTCCTTCCCAAAAACTTGCGGCATTCGACGTACTTTTAGCTAAATGAAATAATCTCGTCGCATCGATATCTGTGTTCGGTTTAACGGACGTAGCAGCACGGACGTCCACGTTTGGACGTTCGGTCGAGGAGTTGACTGGTGCGTCCTCTCTCTAGACATTTGGAATTTACCGCCACAGACATATTTGGTATATGTTCGCTTGAAACGTGTGTCCAGTTGCGACCAATCAGGAGCCTGGGATGTTGGTCGTGTGCGCCTCGATCCGGTACACGTTCTTGGGCACACGAGCATTCTCAATGTTATAATCACGACCATATAGCATCATTTTGTCTGTTCTCCCCGATGCGACCTACAACAGGACCTTACGCTGGCAGCTGCAATCCTGCCAGAAGGACAAAACAAGTTACCACAGATCAAGACCTGCTCTGCCATAAACAAGCTATCAGCTGCAACAGTTCTCATCCTACCATGAATCCCAGAGACGCACCCTCTACTCAGCAACCCTCCAAGAGAGGTCGGAAGCCTGGCCCATTGTCTCGCAGTGCTCGCGAGACACAGCGCAAACTAAACCACTCCATCATCGAGAAAGCCCGTCGCACGAAGATCAACGAAGCTTTGGCTACGTTGAAAGAGCTCGTGCCTTCTGATTTTGGCCCACCTAGGCCCATCACAACTAGTCCCGAGGAAGAAGAAACGGATGAGGACGACTACGAAGATAGCAAGAAGAAGGCGAAGGTGAAGAAGCCTGAAAAGAAAGAGGAAAAGGAGTTCAAGCTGGAGATCCTCGTCAGAACAGTTGCATTCACACGACATCTTCTCGACAGGGTGGCCGTCTTGGAGGCTGCCCAATCGAATTCACGCAAGCGGAGGTCAAGTACGGATGAAGATGACCATGACCATCGACGAAAGAAGGGAAACTGGCTGCACGCTGGGGATGACAAACCTGCCTTGCAGAGTCTATCCCCGACAGA
Organism: Gloeostereum incarnatum; assembly: GCA_004338095.1. NCBI lineage: Eukaryota > Fungi > Basidiomycota > Agaricomycetes > Agaricales > Cyphellaceae > Gloeostereum > Gloeostereum incarnatum. Next base: position 1,063,442 of record RZIO01000001.1, on the reverse strand, counting down.
GACACCCTCTCCCGCTCTTCAGCCGCTACCACCAGCACCTTCTCATCTCCCGCCCATCTCTTCCTGGCTGCCCAATATTGATCCCTGTCTCCTGCCATCACCGTGCGAGCCGTCTCAATTGCCTTCTCCACCATCGTCTACTACATTTACTCCCATACAATCCTTCCAGTTGCCTCCGACCCTTTCATTAGGTCCCATCGCTACGGCGTCTTCCCTCAAAATTACCCATTGCAGCCCTCTCTCGACCTCTCGCACTCCAGAAGAGGAGTCAGCAGCTACGCTGTTGCTGCATATAAGTGCATCCCCTCCGACTTTTCGCTCGACATCTTCGGCAAATGAAGCTCATCCGTCACCCCGACAGTCGACAGTCCCGGAGGGCTCCAGTGACCTTGTGAACGTCCAAACCCCGAGCTCCCTTCTCGGTCTCCCTTCGAATTTCTGAATTTGACTTGAACTAGAATGTGTTGACCCGCTGTTTATGTATCACTAATAGGAAGCGTAGGATAATTGTACTGATGCTTGATTGTCGGATTGAGGCTCGAGAAGTCGAGGACACTAGAGCACACGTGACGGGATGCGGGCTTGAACTTTTATTGTTAATTACTTTGTCGCTGCCTGTTCTATGTTATTCTTTACATCGACACTTGTGCCAATGTAGCACTCGTTTAACTGGCCGCAGTTCAACTTCGGGTACTCAGATCTCAGACGTACTACCGGGGACACTACAGTTTCTTGAGTCGCTCTTGAAATTGCCGCCTTGCTAGCCCTTCTGTGACCTCGATTTTGGACTCAGGAACGATGTCTTGGGCAGGCTGTCCGATTCGTCTCCAGAATCATTCGCGTCTTAGTTGGCTGCCAGGGGTAACAAGGTTTCTTTCGTGACATGAGTCAAATATGAGTACTTCACGCTATAGTTTGCGAGCCTTCAAGCTTCAAGTTCCGAGTGCTGCTGTATCTCCTTTCAGGCTTCCAATGATGTTTGCTATCAGTCTGGGGATCTCTCGGAGCCAAATCGGAGTCGTTATAGGGTCATGAGTGAGGACATAACGCACGCACTTTCCCGAAGTATAGCCTAGGTATGATGAATTTCTATATTGAAGGAATTCAGATTCCTCACCTGCTCCCAGGTGTTGTCGCTCAATGCACGACAATCACTGCGTCCGGTGACTGTCTCACAAATGCACATTTTCAGCGGTAGTTTCTGTTTGTGTGGAAGTGGCGACGGCAAATTACGGGACTCTCCGACTGTATCTTCTTATCTTTCCTGACGTCTGTGAAGCCCCGCCCCAGTTTACATGGATTGCGACCTCATTGCCAAGCTAAAACTTCGGGTGCATTTTCCCCGCACGCTCAGTTCTTCGACTGTTCGGACCGATGATATCCCATTCGCTCACTCATAAAAGGAAACGCATACTGCTTTAACCCATAGCAGAAGCTTGCGTACGCCCATGTTTTTGACATCCCTCGCCGTCGTCTCAGGTTTTCTTGTCTCGTGTGTCGCAGGGCACGGAGGCGTCACGTCGTATACCATTGCAGGTCCGTGTCAGTCATGTCGTTGAGAGTTATCACATACCGTGTCCGTGGCAGGAACCACATATCCTGGATGGCAACCGTACAACTCTCCTACTGGGCAAAGCACCATTGGACGCCCCTACAGTTCATATGATCCCATTCTGAATACGGGTGCCAGTACCATTCACTGCAACAATAACGGTCAGGCCGGTCCGGGCCAACTCTCAGCCACTGTTGCCGCGGGTAGTGTTGTGTCTGCTCGTTGGAGTCAGTGGACTCATGCTGAAGGACCTGTTATGGTCTATATGGCGTCTTGTGGCGGCTCTTGCACTTCAGTAAACAGTGCTAGCCTCTCGTGGTTCAAGATCGCAGAGACCGGTATGTCTATCTTTCTCCCAAGCTACGACTAGCGTTGCATTATCTGACTCTCGCCAGGACTTATATCTGGCACTCTCGCTCAGGGAAAGTGGGGCAACGGCTTAATCATGGACACCCTCACGTATGACGCAACCATCCCTGCCTCCCTTGCGCCTGGAGAGTATCTCATCAGGGTATGTCAGGACATTATGCTCGACTGATGGCAGCCTGCTACTTCCTCTAACTGTTGGTTCTAGCACGAGCTTTTGGCCCTTCACCAGGCCAACACACCGCAGTTTTATCCTGAGTGTACGTTTCATCCATGATGTTGTCGTTCAAACTGAAGTGTGCGGCGTCAGGCGCTCAACTGAAAGTGACCGGAAACGGAAGTGCCAGACCGAGTGGCGAGTACCTCATCAGGCTTCCTGGTAAGGAGAAGGCCACTGGTAGAATGATATCATGTTCACTGTGTGATTGAACAGGGGGATACTCTATGAGCGATCCTGGTGTCAACGTCAACATCTATAGCCAAGAAGCTTCTTCTATCACCACTTATAAGGTACGTTCAGCGAACAGCTCCTTTGGCAAAATTTCTGACAGCTATGCTATATAGGTTCCCGGGCCTGGTGCGTTTTGCTTTGTGTTATCTTCACCGTCATTCTTACCGTAAACCCTTAGCTGTTTGGCGTGGTTGAGGTAGCATTGTGTCAAGCTATATAGGATATGCCAAACTCCTTTCTTGTCTGATTTTAACTTCTCAAATAACAAGCAGAAACTCTTATAACGATCATCATAATGACAACTTCGACGGGATGCAAACTCGCGAAGACGCCTGTTCGAATCCACTTGTGTTTTGATCTGTTCAACGCTTGCGCCATCCTGCGCTGATACAATGATTGCTACATACTTTCGAGAAATGCTATGTAGTTCTAATCAACGAAACTAAAGGAAAATAAACGTACAACACCTTACTCGATAATAATCTATGCGAGCCCTTCCACAGATAAACAAGGTAGTGACAACACTGGACAACGAAAGATGGGTGGGTATCAAAAGAAAAGGCATAGCAGGGAATGGTAGACTACAGCAACAGCTAGACTATTACAACGAAACAAGCAAAGCATTACATGACGGGGGGGAAAATCTGAACAGCTGTCAACTTTTCAAGACGTTCTATGATAATAAGCAGGGTATTCTTGTGGGGCTTGCCAATACTGACTTTCTAGCTCTGATGGCGGAGCCCATGCCTGGCCGTGACAACGGTCTGGAATATCAGGCGCATGATAGAGAGGTTGTAGTGGAGCAGCGGTCTGCTGGCGTATATTCTCTGAAGAGGGTTTTTCGTAAACATGGACGTTGTCATACATCGTAGTTGCATCGCTCGAACGAGTGGTCACTATGTTGTCTGGGTGCTGTGTAATGGTCTGGCCATGAGCTCCTGGACCGGTAGCAGTCTCTGATTGTATTCCTTCGTACAATGGCGCATAACCATCAGGATCAGGATAATACGACTGAGATGGTACGGCGTGATTCGAAACTTGCGGAGCATAGGAGTGGGGAGTGTACGCAGGGGTACTAGCTGCAGTGGTCGTATATGGAGAGCTCGCTGATGAGATTATCCCATTTGAACTCACATACGGACGACCGGCAGCATAGCTATCTTGGTCTGACGGCACTTGGTGGGATGGAGGAGGATATGGGTTATCATAAGAGTCATAAACAGCTGGATCCATGGGATAGACAGTAGTTGTTGGGGGAGAAGATTGCTGCTGCTGATCGGTACTGAACCTGCGCTGCTGCTGCTCTGGGGATGCTATGTGCTCAATTGGCGAGGCATACGCCGCAGTATAATGCGTTGCGTGAGGGCTCTCACCTGAAGACAAAAGAGAAGCTTGATCTTGAGTGATGGAGGAAGATCTAGCTCGATAGACGACTGCATCTTGCACCATGCTTGGGGGAAGTGCCGAAATGTACAGCGCAGAGTCAGAAGAGCGAGGTTCTCCGGGGGCGGGAGATTGAGAAACATTCGGAGGAAGCTTGTCGGTTGGATGGCCTGCACCCAAGAGAGGGGAGGGAGCCCGTGTTGAGGCGGAGTCCCGCACCGCCGAAGACCCATCCTTGGTGGAACGGATTCTGATACCCACCGAAGGGTAGTTACCCTTCTTCTTCTTCATCTCCTTCTCTGTCCTTCCAGCCGTAGGGTGTCTACCATTGGTATAAGGAAGAGATGGAGGAGAGGGGGGTACATGGTGGGACATTCGTGAATGGAACTGAATCGGAGAGCGAGCAGTACCCACTTCCATCGACGCGCCATCGCTGAGCTGAGTGCCTGCATCCATACAATGAGTCGTAACTTCGAGATCCCGGCGCTCAACCTCGTCGTGTTTCCGTTTCAAAGATCCACCGGGAGAAGGATAGTTACCCATTCCATCTAGGTGGGTAACTAAACCCTCTACAATGCCAATAGCTTCGGCCCTGGCCACTCCATTGGGAGCTTCAATTTCAGAGCCGCAAAGATGACGCCAGAACGATCCGTTCTTCATCATCTGAAGAGTAGATCTGACATTCTCACACGCAATTGAGGCCCACATCGTGTCTGGTTGCGTGATCGCGGCATGGGCACATATAACAGATGCATCGAGCAGTGTTCTTCCCAACGGATACAGGTCGAGTAACGCGGGAGAGAGTGATGCTTTCCGAGTGTGTCGGCTCCAGATAGCATCGAGGACCTTCGAAGCGTGAATTACGACGTGGGCAGCATTCACCGTGGCATGCGAGGCCTGATAAGGTGGAGGATCGGCGGAGTCGAGGAAAACAGGGATCTTTCGAAAAAAGGGAGTGTACACTCGCATTATAAGCTTATTGACGATGATGTAGATCTCGCACGTCTGGGCGACAAGAGCAGCATCAAACTCGGCTTCGGGAGATGGAGGGATGGAGGTGGAGACATGCAGCTGAAAACATGTGGGCAGCGTGGCTAGCCACAAATGCATCTCTTTTTCCATTGACGCGGCTTGGTCAATGGAATAGCATGGTCCATGGGCAGATGAGCTAACACCCTGTCCGTACCGAACTGACTGGCTATGGATAGATTCGGATAGTTGCATGCGTTGTTTAACAGAGCATACAAGCTGGGCAAGGCTATAATTGTCATCAGTGAGTGCGGACAGGCCAGCAAATAGAGACTCACCGACAGCGAAGCTCAAAATGCTTGAAACCGTCCTTACTAAAACATTGACTACCTTCATAGACACCCTTGGGGGGAGGTATCCGGGTTGAATCGGGGGAGAATAATTTTTCGTCCACATCGGCGGCGGGTAATTGAGTTGAGTACGAGTTCGTCGGAATGAGGGGCGGATGACCCATAGCGTCAGATATGAATCTGGAGACGATAAACCGAAGTCGCCGCAAAGTAAAGAAGAAGACGTACAGGTCGTAATAGAAGATAGACCACCACATCCTCCGCCTCATTTCAGTCTCGAAAACGGTGAATGAGCTGGATGTACCATCATCAGCGGAGGCAGTCGATGTCGAACCATGCACGTCCTGACCATCAAGATCGACATCGAGTGGATCATGATGTAATCCCATCTGGCGGGCAATATTAACCATCTTACCAACCTGTAGGTCAAAGGTCAGGCTCAGGTCAACAGCAAGGAGGTAAACACGCACAAGGGGAAATACAATAGACCCCACACCTCCTACCATGTGTTTTCTGTCGTCGACATCTCCATCGGCACTATACGATGCCAGGCCCGCCCCAGCACCACCCTTGAGCAGGAATGTTACCTGCAGTAGACAAGCAGCAATATAATCCAACGTGTATGCGATACACCCAGGACCAGGAGCTTTGACGGAACCCTCAAACACACTCAGTGCCTGCACGCTTAGGGCATACCAGTAACTGGGTCCGGGGTGTGATGCTTGAGGATATGGATTGCCTCCAAAAGGGGCAGACGGTTTCTTGAACTTTCCTTTCCTCGAGAACACAGAAGAGCTAGGATCATTGGTGGCATTGTCCCGAGTACCTTCACCTCTTGCATGGAATTCGCTGACACCCAACGCCAGAGCAGCACAGACAGTAGCAAAGAAAGGCAAGTCTTCGTCTGTGCCTTCCCATCCACCAGCGGACCTCATGATAACATCATACTCTCCTGGACCTGGTCTGGTAAGGAATGCAGGAGTGGGTCTAACGTGTGAAGATCCGGTGCCAAAGAATATCTCCATGGCACGTTCATCCTTTCGTTCCTTCTCACGGTCTCTCTTGTGAGATTTAGGGGAAGCGCTGGACAGAGAAGGGATCATCTTTACTGCCCTGGACCGGAAAGTATTCCAGTTCAAAAAAGGATGAGTATGGGCGGTGCTCTGCTCGGCAAGGTGGAGCAGATTTTGGAGTGTATACGAACTGGAGGTATACGAGGAACCAGAAGATGACAGAGCAGACGCTGATGGAGGAAGTAAAGCAAGCAGATCAGAGGTGACGGCGGGTCTAGGCTGGGCAGCAGTGGACTCACGCGCATCTGAAGTGTCTTCAGATGCACTGTAGTAGACGTTAATAGAGGGAAGCTTGAGCTGGGTTCGGAACTCAAGGGCAGACGAGGAGCGGGGGGAAGAAGGGGAGGAAGATGTTGATATAGGAGGGGATATAGCTGACGACAACGAAGACAATGTCGCAAGAGGTGAGGAAGAAATTGGGCGATCAGGAGAGTCCAACGAGATGTGAGCACAGGATTCCTCCATCTTGACGACTGGATGGCTCGGCGATGGCTGGTCGTGAACATCATGAGATGTTGAAGGTCGATTCCCGCCTGAGAGGTTCAGTCGGTCAAGCCATATCGTCTTAACCTCCTCCAAAGAGATAGCCAGAGACTGGTGAGGCAACTGCTGAGAAGGAGCGGCGACGGCAGAAGAGAAACGGACATCGATAGATGAGGCCGATGGCACATTTGACAGAGGGTAGGTGGATGTAAATTGGCCCGATGTGAGATGCGCCAATGCGGTCTCGACCTGCATAAGTCTATTATTCAAGGAGTGCAAATCTCTATGGGAGATGAATCAGTATGGAAAGAGAGGAGAAGAAGAATCCGAGTAACACGAACACTTTTTCAGCAGCAGCTGGGGAATAAATGCATCTCGCGATGGTGTCGCGTTTTGTGCAGCTACCGCAGGGACTTTTCCGATCACATCTCAACTTGAGTCGTTTACACTAACAGACAGTCAGAATCAGGACGAGAAGGAGTGAATACTGCGCGTCCTCATACCTCTGCGCAAACGACAGTGATACGAGAGCGGACCTGACTAAATTAGGCTATCAATGGTGCGCCTGTAAAGAAACATGATAACATACGGCGTAGGGGCAGTCGTCGTGGAAGAAGACGAAGACGGAGGCGGAGGCGGGGGAGGGGTATATGGGTGAGGAGGTTCAGAATCCATGGCTATTGATGATGAGGGGGGAGGCAAAGTACATGCTCGGCTAAGGAATGAAAAAGGCAAGGAGCGAGGAACCTGGCCACTCCTTTTGGGCCTAGCTTACGATAACGTCACACTAATACACTATTTGTTTAAATGAGCGCTTGTCAGCGATAGGCGGGATAAAAAATAGAGGGTTTCTCGCTGTGGACAACGAGGATTCGGAAAGAGTGAGCTCGTCGTCGAGTGCGACGAGCAAGGTGAGTTCGAGTACGGTGAACGCGTCCAAGAAACACAGGGTGTGATATTTTCGGAGGAGTCAGGACTATTGGCTTCTGTTGGGCTCTATGTTATTGGTTCCTTTGCCGCGGCATACAAGGCAACTACGGCAATTTGAAGGCTGCTCCTTTCAGTATTGATCTCGAATCTCTAAAAGTAGTTCCTGCGTCCTCCTCCTCCCTCCCATCGAAAATCAGTCGCTATTCTCCTACTTGTGGCCCTCACTTCTTTCCCTTCACGGTCCGTGGCTCGGACCCGAGCCTCTTCGTTCACTCCTTAGGGAACTAATAAGTTGTTCAACTCCGAAATGTTTCCGTAAGATGCCTTATTTATTTCCTTTTTACCTGTTATTTTCTCGAACCCAAGCCAGAACTCGCTGCTTATCGTGATCTCAAAGTGACTTTTTCCCTCGGACTCTCAGCTGAATTCCACGCCGCGCAAATTTAAGTGAGTTCACAGTATTGAAGTCTACCAAATCGACTCACATCTTTGGGCTCATTTCATTCTGTTCCTTACTTGCACCGGACGGAATGATCTCAACCATCAAGGGCTCCTTCATCTTGATACCGTGTAACATGTTGACGACCACTTGCACAGAGTGTACGTTAATCGATCTATCAGTGCCCAAATATCTCGCGGATCCCTTGCTCCATGGGCTACATCTATCTCACACCGTTAGCGCGCACTCAGTCCTACTAGTGAGGAGATCCTACTGCACTCACAGTCTCATCGTCGTTGCCATGTGGTAACCGCTTGTCTGTGGCTACATCCAGTGGTAGCAAGTACCGCAATCCTGCCCATCCATCCCAGAATGCCCATCGCACAGCGGGAAGCGCCGGGAACATTCTTGTGATCAATTCTGCCAAGTCTATAATATTGCCGTTTAATCAGTGCACTCACTTACCGGTGACGGTGCCGTCGGTAGCTGACGGTCTTGGATACTTGGAAGGTTCAATTTTTTGAAACAGAGTTGAGCAAGGCTGAGCAGCCGTGCTTGTGAGCCGCCACGCGCCATGCTGCATTCAGGTACATTGACAACGTTGACAGTGCAATACCTGCTGCGTTCGGTATCAGCGGCTGCGTGGGTCTGGATACCCGCATGAAGCCAGTTTGACCACTCCGACTCCTTCTCGATGAAGGGGTCGCAGCGGATTGGCAGCAGCAAAAGTTGAGCTGCAAGCTGCGCGTTTTATTAGATCTCGATCAGGGCGGATGGCCGGAGGCTATAATGCGATTGAGGCACGGTTGACGGCCGTACGTGAACATGATTTTTTTTTCAGGCCGGCCCGACAAATACCCGCCGGATTTATACCAAGAAAGGAAGCGTGATGTGACCAGGTGCTGTACTAAACCGCCGCCGTTTGACCAACATAACGAAGGGAAGCTTAGAAATATGACACACAAGCCTCTATGTTCCACAAATTTGTATACCCATGCTTCATTCCGCTCAATAGGCTTATCGTAGCTCAGATGGGACATTTTGCGGGTCATTACGCCTCATTGATGTGTCATTTTTTTGGTCATGCTTTGGTTTAAATCCGGCTCGGAGGTCTCGGGCCGATCAGAGAAAAAAATTTAGATGTTCACGTATTTATGCAAACGGCAGTATGTTACCAACTCGAACCCTCTTGAACCTCAAAGATTGGATAAGCCATGTTTTCAAAATGCTACTTCCGTCCGCGTTACTTGCTTCGGGAAACGACGATGAGGGAACAGCCCACTGCACCTGAACCCCGAGCTTGTTTACCGGCACCGGTCCCACGCATTCTGAATTCATGAAAAAAAACTCCCTGTACCCCGTCCACGGTCCATGACATAGATGCGCGATACTGTAATACATCTTCAAGTACTTGCATGCGCATCGCGACAATGCCCAGCGAGGAGTCGCCCTCTGGGGATCTTTCCGCGGGCTCCGCGGTGTAGAAGAGCCAATCAGACCGCGGAATCAACAGCGAGACTTGTCATAGGAAGAGTCCATTTGAAGCGACGTATCGCTCCCGCCAGACCGAGTTGCCCACATCGGCTTTTGAATTTCTGAACCGAAAACGCTTCACGAGTTTCCCCAAAGTTTCCCATTTCACACACCAAAATGTGGGCGATTATACACATCTCACGCCGGATCTTTGTCCTTCACGTCACGTAGGTATCAGGGGACCGTTCATAATATATCCTCGAGCGAAGATCGATGCATTATGGCATCGAGAATTTTGCCAATGGACCAGCCATCACCGGATAATTGCAAATCATGCATGTAGAGACTGAAATGCGTCGCAAAAGTGGTGAAGGCCCGGAGACACCGTCGGTTTAGCAATATTGCCATCATACAAGCTGAGGTGAAGGGTCGCCATGAAACTCCTGTTCAACATCCTGCAGGAGAGCCATAGTGAATACAACGATGCAAAACAGAGTAGAGAATGATATACTTCAAAGTCATAGTTGTGTTCAGCGCGGCGACTCGCCTCCTGTTCCATCTTCGATTGCAGGACATAGGTCTGCATCAGTCGGACGGTCTTGAAAAGATTCTGACTGAACTTGGCCGATGTCGGGATGACGTCCAATGGACAGACGACACCAGTCTCAGGGTTGTATGTAGTCATCTCTGACTTCACAAATTCACGCAGTCGGCTAAGCTTGTCTTTGGCCTCAACAACAGCGCCAGGGTCTCCGTCAGCAGCAAGAAGGTCGGCCTTGTTAGCAATGACCATTCTTGCCTTAGAGCTCAGACCAGATTGATATTGGTCGAGCTCATCCCGCAATACCTTCAGCTGGTCCCACGGTGCTGGACCTGACAGATCAACCACGTATACGAGGGCAAGGGAGCGTTCGATTGCCCGTAAGAATGAATGGCCGAGACCGACGTTCTCAGAGGCACCGGAAATAAGACCTGGATTGTCGGCGATGGTGAAACGGAAGGATTCGACGAGATCAAACCGGTGTCCCGGCTGATACAAATCATCGGAGGACGGATCTCGTTGGTTGCGTGTCGGCGCATCGGCGAGCTCTCCCCGCTCCATCATTGCACGATTCCGCTCCTCCTCGACAAGGGTATCGTCGTGGACCATTTCGTTTCGGAGAGATCCTTCGTACACCCCGTCCTCGCCCACCCTGACGACACCGATAATTGGATTTAGAGTGGTGAACTCATAACCAGCGACCTCCGTCTTGACCCTGCCACCAGTGAGAGCTCTGAGAAGGGTGCTCTTCCCTGCATTGGGCATCCCTACAAGTCCGATATCGGCTAGGAGTTTGAGCTCAAGAGAAAGAGTGACGCGTTCTCCTTCTTGGCCACACGTTGCAAATTTCGGAGAACGGTTTTCGGTCGAGAGGAAGTGAGGGTTACCCAGTCCGCCCAATCCACCAGACGCGATTAGATGTCCTAATGACACTTCCCGACGTAGGCCAAGCGGAGAGTCTGTGTCGTCCGCGGGAGGAGCTACCTTGTCCAAATCCAGCTGAATGGGCTCGTACATCTCCCGTCTCCGCCTCTCGTACTTCCTGTCCCTCTCCTGCTTGTAAACCACAAGCTCGGCTTCTTTGAAGAAATCTCTCTCCACGTTTTCGGAGGCGTAGCGAGGATAATGTACCCATCTGTTAGCTCGCATTTTATCTCGCTTCTCGCTAAGGCTGAGCCCCTCTAGTGATTCTTCTTCGGCCTCCCATTCGTCCTTCGCTCGTCGAGGGTCGTCACGAGCTAGCTGTCGGATGACAGTGCCGACGGGGACTCGAATGACCATGGGCTCTGCGTTCTTGCCATTTTGCCATGTCCCCATGCCATTCCCACCAGGATGTCCCCGGATGCGTCGTGGGACGGAAACCAAGGTGGTGACTTCGGGGGAGGGAACAAAGTAGACGTCTCCTCCCCGGCCTCCATTTCCGCCCGATGGGGGACCGTATGGTTTGAATTTCTCGCGATGGAAAGCGACGCAACCATTACCACCGCTCCCTGGAGCATTTTAGTATTGCCAATAATTAGAGACGTTGCGCTACTCGACGAACCTCCTCTAACGCTTACAACGAGATAATCAAGGAAATTTTGATCCTGTACTATAAAGTTGAGAGATTTATGTTAGTCGATGACTTCGCAAAAAACGGACCTTCTGCCTGCGTTTCCACTCTGTTCTTCGTCTTCGAGCATATTCGGTGGGGTCGACGTCGTATTCAAAGGTGTCGTCAAGACGCGCAGAAGTATTCACGCGTCTGGTGAATGAAGTTGATACCCATCTACGGAGGCAGAAGGAATAAGGCGTGGAGCCCGCAAAAGGTCTGAGCATGTAAGGAACGTCACAGCCTGTCACGGGAGACCTCCGAGATTTGTTGTGGACCCACCGCCACCTACAAATCAACGAGATTACCAAGGGCTTCACAAATAAGAATCTCGCAGGTTACAGAAGTACTAAGATACATTATGAGAAGTCCCTAAAGAATGCAAAAGCCACGGTGGAAGCGAATCCCGGAGGCCAGGCTATTACTCCCGTTGTACGAGAGCCAGCAAACCTAGGCCTCCTAGAATGATGTATTTCAGTCTCGGATAATCGTTCTAAAAAAGGGAGCGAAGGCATGTGAATTGAAGATAACGATAGGTAGCAGTAGGACTGACCATTACGATTGTGACATATCCAATGTAGGGCAAGAAGCTGTGTGAGGTAGAAGTATGAGAGAGGCCGGTAGCTAAGAAAAGGCAGACGTACCCTCGGACTTTGCCCACAATATGTCTGCGCTCTAACCAGTCTAATCCCTGATAAAGCTCTATGTCATCCACATGGTTGTTGTCTCCCTTGGTGAGTATAAGTTGTTCTTCCACTTGACTTGCTTCCGCGGAACTGGAATGCAGCCATTCAGAATAGAATAGGGGCAATGAGGTTGTGACGGATGCGCACCGTGGCTTTCCGTGAATTCCAATATCATGAGTCTCCATTACACGATGGACGATGGGGATTCCCTGTCCAGGAATCTTGTATACTGTGATATCACCGGTGTGGTACCGTTCAGTTGAAGGGTTTGTGAGAAAGAGAAGGTCTCCCCGATAGAAGGCGGGTTCCATAGATCCACTGAACAGAGGTGATCAGCAGTAGAAAAGGCAAGGGTAGCTGAACAGCTAGCTACCTGAGGACGACAACGATAGGAGATTCAGTGTTTGTCAAAAGACCGAGACCCTTGTATAGCATGAGCCCAGAGGCTACCACAGAAGCGAAGTTCAAGGCTTGGAGAAGGAGCTATTTTGACAAACAGTCAGAATCATGTGTGTTCTCGCGCATAAATATGGTAAATACATGGCGAAAGCCAAGTCTCCGAAAGGCCTTGAGTTCCTCAGCAAACATTGAGAGATAGATGAAGGGAACTGGACACGTATGAGATCTTTCGTGGGGAAGTTGTTGACGCGTGTTGATCAGTACCTTTCCACCATCATGGATCTCATACGCGTCAATGACCTGACCGTCAACGTCCTGCTCTCCTCTGGCGCGTCTTGGCCAGCAAAAGGCTCGAAACCAACCTCTCAGCTCATTTCCATCTCCATCGCGGTCCCTCACGACATCCACCGGACCGCCGTCTCTGACGATCTCATTTATTCCGTCAATTACTCGACAATATCTTCGACAATACGCTCCTCCATAAGTCCCTCCTCTTCAACCGACCTCTCTCCTTCCTTCAGATCATTAGAGCACGTCTGTCAGCACATATTTGATCTTCTTCTCCGCTGTGAACCACCTCTCCTCTCTGTACTCTCTCTCAAGATCATTCAATTAAAGGCGCCATTACATTGCAAGCATGTTGGAATTGAGGCAACAGCATCGTCAAAGAGTTTTATTAGCATCTCTCATTTTCTTGAAGACATCGAATGCCACGCCATCGTCGGCATTCACCCCTGGGAACGACTCGAGAAGCAGGTCGTCAAAATCAGTGCCTCTCTGGTCAAGGAGGATCTTGATCTGAACGAGGAGAGCTGGTTAGATTTTCGTGAAATCGTACGAAGGATCTATCAGGCATGTCGTGTTTTTTTATCCCCCTCGTTTTGGCTCTGACATTAGAGTTTCTCACAGAGCATAGGAAGCTCCACATATCTCACTCTTGAAGCACTGGTATCTTTTGCTGCGGAGGAGATCTTAAGAGAACTTCCTGCGTCTTGGTCTAGTGGGTCACGTCCTACAGTGAAGGTCAAGGCTGCAAAACCGTCTGCATTGGTCTTCGCGGCCTCCTCTGAGGTCGAAACGCAGAGAACATTCGACGATTACCCAATAAAACAGAAAAATCATTCAGCTATTCAACACATCAAAGACATGCACAGCGTGGCTATTGCCTTGGGATCGAATCTTGGTGACCGTTTCTTCAACATTGAACTTGCTCTCCGGCTGCTGGAAACTCCACAAGAGCTTCTGCAGTCTGACGACTGCGATGCCGACGTGGGTCTTACAGATGTATCAGTCATCGTCGTTGACACGAGCTTCCTATATGAAAGTTCCCCGATGTATGTGACTGACCAACCCAGTTTCATAAACTGTGCGTGCATGGTGCGCTTCACCGTTCTGCTTAAAGAAATATATGTAACAAATCTTTCTTGTGTCATAGGTCGAAACTAATCTTGAACCTCGGACTCTCCTTCGTCTACTGAAGAAGATCGAGGCACTCGTTGGACGTGTTCCGTCTATCCGCAACGGCCCACGCGCAGTGGACCTGGATATTATTCTGTTCGACCGATTAATCGTGGACACGCGACCAGAGAACGAACGCTTGACCTTGGATAACCTTGAGAGCCAGCTTGTGATTCCCCATCCAAGAATGGTCGAGCGCGAATTTGTGCTGAGACCTCTAACCGAGTGAGCGTTTTCCACCTGACCAAGTTGAAGACGTCCTCATGACGGATTCAACCCACAGCATGATACCAGCTTATATACATCCAGTCTACGGCAAACGCCTTGAACTCCTATTGAAGGATCTGCTCTCTACATCCAATGATCCGCACATGAACAAAGCTATGCCTTTCCCTCGTCTCCCCGTCGACGGTCCTCCGTTGTCCGTTCCAGCCACCCTCACCCATTGGACCTTTGCTACTTCAAGAACGTCCGGAACTTTCTCTGGGCTCCAAACACATATCATGGCTACGCTCAATGCTACTCCAGACTCTTTCTCTGACGGGTCTGTCCACAACACTCTGGAGTCTGGTCTTGCATACGCACGAGAGGCTGCACAGTCCGGAGCAAGTATCATAGACGTCGGAGGTTATTCCACGCGTCCAGGAGCATCGTTTGTTTCTCCCGAAGAGGAAACGACGCGGGTCGTCTCTATGATCTCTGCGATCCGGAAAGAGGCAAACCAGGCTGTTCGCGAAATGCTTGTCAGTGTGGACACATTTCGCCCTGAGGTTGCGAAGGCGGCCATACTAACGGGTGCGAACTGCATCAACGATGTTTGCAGCTTTACAGGGCCTGATTCTTATCCATATCCGTCTCCAGTGGAGGAACAGAGGCTGAAGCAAGAGCAGTGTCTTGACGAGATGAAAGCTTTGGTGAGGCAGTTTTCCGTTCCTGTTGTTCTCATGCACTCGAGGGGCGATGCGTCGAAGAACAAAGACTACGAAGAGTATACATATGTGCCAACTGGACAATCTGTCGTCGAAGGTGTACGAGTCGAGTTAGGCGCGAAAGTGGAGAGGATCGTGAAGGGAAAGGGAGGAGTCCGACGTTGGTGCGTCATCGTCGATCCCGGGATAGGGTTCAGTAAAACCGTTGAGGGGAACTTGGAGCTCCTGCGCAATGCTTCCCAGATCATTGAGGAGACTTGCATCGGAAAAGGTGTGTGTCCGGCGACAAGTTTGTTTCTTGGTTAACCGGCTTTTAGCAAGTAACAGACGCAGAAATCCTCTAGCACAGTACCCTCAACTCATTGGGACATCTCGAAAATCGTTCCTCGGGACTATTCTAGCAGGGAATGGGGGAGGAGCTACGGCGCCTAATGAGAGAGACTGGGCTACAGCTGCAGCTGTTACTTGTGCGGTACAGCAGGGGTCTACGGTCGTTCGAGTGCACGATTGTCTGCATATGAAGGACGTTGTACGCACTGCTGATGTACTTTATCGCAGAATGTAACATCGCACATGCTCCACAATTGGGGTTAGGGTTGTAATCACGTGATTTTACGGACCTGTGCAGTCTACCGGCCCTTTCCGATTCCGGATATCAGTCATCTCTCTAGCGTCGACTACCTTCAAAACCTCAAGACACCATGGGAAAAGGTATGTCCAGCTCGCTGTCTGAGACAATGCCGACGCTCATGAATCGCATCAGTCCACGGATCTCTAGCCCGTGCTGGCAAAGTCAAATCGCAGACTCCAAAAGTTGAGCCCCAGGAGAAGAAAAAGACACCAAAGGGTCGCGCAAAGAAGCGCATCATCTACAACCGCCGGTGAGTGTCCTTCGTTTCTGCCGCTGTATTCAAGAATTAACTTATTATATCAGCTTCGTCAACGTTACCACACAACCTGGCGGAAAGCGGAGAATGTGAGTCACATTTCTTTTCCCTAGCCATGCTCGCTCGAACTTCCCAACCACTTTGATTACCCTCGCCCTTTGACCCTCTGCATGATGATACAAGATATGCATAGTTCACACTGAAACGATCGTGTTGACAACCAAACATCTAATGTCTTTCGCTCCTATCTGACTCTTCTCTGCTTTCCTCCCTTCTTGTCGCCTTACTATTCATCTGCTAACCCTTCGCTCTCACATCCAGGAACCCCAACCCAGAGAAGTAAACAGCCTATCATTATGTTGGGACAGACCTCGTAGGAAGGCATTCAGGGCTGACGAAGCCTTTGGCTACCGGTGTAGACTCTGCTTGCTTTCGTTTTGTATTTTTTCTGGAATATGCTGCACGTTCTACAGTATGCCTATAATGCACCATATGATACACAATCTACTTGCCATTAAGTAGAGGATTAGACAATCGTCCAAGGTAAACAATACGTGTGATGCATCTTGTGACGCGCACCGATGTCTATCTCTTCCGCCCTCCATGTACTTGCACACTACCGTGCCCACAATAGTAGATCATCGCAAGATGTATTGGAGAAGGGAATAAAGATTGCCAACTCTGGTTCTGCCTCGAAACTAGGAGACGAAGGTACCGTACCTACGACACGTCAGGTTGTCGAAGGTTGAATAGATTCATCGTTGTCATACCAGAATGGGCTTTCCGCGAACAGCTTGCACTGGCTGCCATAGACGTGGGCCGGTTTGACGTCGCGGATGTACGCCTCTTCTCTCGTTGCTCTGAAATGCCCTTGTTCATCCGTCTTTCTTCCAGGATTGTCTAAAAGTGTTGGCAGCACAGTTTCCGGGTTCTCCCCGCGTGGATGTGCTCACTGGAATACGTATGGAAGCCACAGAGAAGCCGGAGACGACTCTCAGATACTACGACGAGCTTTTGGAGGCGGACTCAGCGCACGGAGTGAGAACCACCGTATCCCTGTTGGCCCTATGTATATTGACCCGGCATCTCATAGGCGGCTTGGAAGCGTAAGGTGTCGCTTCTACGACGGATAGGAAAGATAGAAAAGGCTGTTGATGAGCTGTCCCAGTACCTGGATACCTTCTACTCGGATGTAGAGGGCTGGCTGGAGCTTGCCGATATTTACAGTTCCTACAACCAGTACGTCGTACCGATGTGCTCAAATATGTTTCCCCAACTCATTTCCGCTCTTAAGATATACACATGCACTACAGGCGTTGTCTCATGCCATGCTTCTCGCACCACAGAACCCGTTCTACGCACTTCAATTTGCCGAGACGGCGTATACCGCCAACGACGTTCCGTTGGCTATGAAGATGTTTCTTGTTGCCATTGACATGTGCACTCAGGACCAGGATTTGAATATCACAGATGGTGTATCTATACGGGCGTGGTGGGGTGTGAACCTAGTGAGTCTCTCCTGTTCTTCGCCATGTTAACAGGAACGTCTGACACGTCCATTCAGTGTTGCTATCGCTTCCTTCGCACGACGTCTTACCCGTCGGCTTCACATACGTCGCCTCCAAAAAACGTTGAGAAATTGCACGAACTAGCGGTGGAACAGATCCTGGCGGCGTATGCGTCCAAGGGAAAACGGGCGCAAGGTCAGGCGTTGGTGTCGAAATGGATGGAAACAAAGCTACAAACGTAATGTTCCTCTCTTATGGTACCACTCTCTGTCTGTCTGGCCATATTGCTGTTTTAATAATAATAATGCATTATGTGTATATGTGGCGTCGAATGCCATTTGTGGAACATAAATTGCATGCATGATTCGGACTATCATCCGTGGATTCTTCAGTCCCATTTCTGTTAGATCTCGAATTCGGTCTCGAATGTCTTCAACTTTGGCTGTGTTTCTGGAACATTCCAAAGACAAATATCTGGCAGATGTCCTTACGACTTCTTCTCGTGGAAGCGATTGGACAGTAGTAATGGGCAACGAAGCAGGAGGTGGGACGACCATTTCTACTCCCAATCTGTTAGAGAAATAAACGAGCATATTCAGATCTCGATTCGCTCGCAAGCGCCATTGCCTACGCTTGGATGCGAACACAAGACCAGAGCCACCCACCAGTCGTTCCTCTCTTTCAGATCGAACGCGAGGATTTTACTCTACGCTCTGAAAACGTCCATGCGTTGAAGCTTGCAGGTATCAACAACCCCGAGACAGAGCTGCTCCTCTGGTCGGACCTGAAGGCCTTCGAGCCATTCCCTTCCCATCGCTTCGCTCTTGTTGATCACAACCGACTAGGCAGCCGGTTCTCTTCAAGCAATCCATCTGCCGAAGTGGTCTCTGTTATTGATCACCACGAAGATGAGGGGTGCTACAAAGACACTGCTAATCCTCGTGTCATTGCTCCTGCTGGGAGCTGTTCTTCCCTTATGGTGTCTCTCTTACCTGCCGAAATCCCCTCTGAACTAGCCAATCTGCTCCTTTGTGCTATCATCATCGACACGTCTGGCCTAAAGCCTGGTGGAAAAGTTCAGCAAATAGATCTCGACGCTGCGGCACGATTACTCCCTCAGTCCACTTTCAAGGACTCTAGTCAGCTGTCGCCAACAGATCTTGTCACCTCCCTCAACCAGAGTATAGCCATCAAGGAGCTTACCAGAGAACTCTCGTCTAAGAAGAATGATGTTTCACATCTCACGCCACGAGATCTTCTCCGCAGAGACTACAAGGATTACAGCCATACGTTACACTGGCACCCTTCCAGCCTTACCATTCAGGCGGGTCTCGCGAGTGTTCCGATACGCTTGAAAGACTTGGACAGTGAAGGAACACTTGTGGAAGAGGGACTTCTGTGGATGAGAGAGAAGGGGCTCGCCGTTCTCGGTGTCCTGACATCTTTCGATAGTCACGGCAAGCACGGGAAGCGGAAACACCGTCGAGAGCAACTTTGGCTAGTCAGAACAGAACACGTGTCGACCGCCACTGGGGGTGTAAAGCCATTGGAGCTCGAAGAACTAGCATCGAGGTTATGGACAGGCTTGGAGTCGGAGGAGGTAATTGATGTGAAGCCTCACAAGAAGTGGAATCCCGCCAAGGCAGAAACCCTCGGTCTCAGAGTGAAGACATACAAGCAAAAAAATGTGGGTGCCACAAGGAAAGCGACTGCTCCACTCCTTAAGAAGATATTGGAGGGTTCTGAACCCGCGCCACGCCACACGAGTAGCCGATTTTAGAGACATAAACTGGTATTACAGTGACTCCCGTGTAATGATATCATTACATACATCTAGTACGAGTATAAAAAATGCGAGGGCTATGATACAGCAGAACCTAGTGGTGGGTATATACAGAGAGTGGACGACACGGTCATATCAGTTGAGAGTCTCCTAGGTTAGTCCTAAGGACACCGTCCCGAACTGTAAACTTCAAGATCAGCCGAGTGGCGGACAACAATATGTCATGATATTTTCACCTGACTCTAAAGTTTTGGCTGTTGCATTGGTATCCGTTACAGTTGTTAAATGGCAATAGGCTGGTCGAGGCTGCGGAGAACACTTTTTCATGACGTCTCGAAACTTGCCCTGAAAATCTTCAATTCAGACACATATGAGCTGGGCTGCAACGGAATGAGAATAAAACACGTTACATTTAGCAACAGCTGTCGTCTCATTGGGGCGGTCACCGTAGCTTGGGACATACTTGTTCAGCCTTACCCTCTTCAACTTTGCGTTAAGCAAATCACATTTGTTCATAAACAGAATCAACTGCGACTTTGCCAACAATTGCGCCGAACAGATCGATTTCCAGAGAATAAGACAGTCCTCCAAGCGATTGACACGAGGGTCTTCTTCTAGCTTCTCATCAAAACAAGAGAGAGGACAGAGAAAAATGATGGCATTCGTGTTCTCGAAGAAAGGCACCCAAGCCGCGCGAGCTGTCCGGCAGCCCCCTACATCGTATATCCGCCATTCCCAAGCGCCATCTGTGACTAGGAAGGTGAGTGAGGAGAGCACACAACGGACGGGCCGCAGAGACGTACGTTGGCCCTCCCACAGGTTGGCTTTGAGACGTAGGCGATACTCCTGTATCCCTGCAATAATATTTTAGATCCAAATATGTATGTTAGTTGAGGGTTTGGACTCACCAACTGTTCGGAGGCGTGCACGAACGATGTCATCGTCCGAGGCTACGTAGTCGCGTGTGGCTAGTCTGTCCAAGTCACGAAGAAAGCTGGGAGGGAATTTTAAGATAGTATCTACTGATCGGAAAACGCTGCTTACAATATGGCACAATCTGGAAGCAGCACTTGCCGTCGATCCATGGCCGCCCAGACTAGTGGGTCTTCTACAAGAGCTTTCATGTCGTCCTTACACTGCGCCAATACCCTCGTAGAGGCACCGTCATCTTCCACGGGTTGTGCAGTTCGAGTCTCTGGGTCCACGACATCGCGCCAACACCGGACAGAGAACTCCTTGACCTTCTTCCGTATGTTTGCGTCGATAGTAGGTGTCTCAAAAGGAGTTGCGGACATGGGAAGGTTAGGTCTGATTTCCTCGGCTCCACTTCCCAGACGACTTGCAAGCGTTCCCAGTTAGCTGTGCGAAACCCCTTCGAAAGCAACCCCTTACCGCTGTAGATCCCTCTCTAGGCTTCTCAAGGGTGCGAGCCGAATCATGAGAAGTTGGTGGCCATCCGTCAACTTGAACTCGCTACGTGAGAGCTCTGCCTCGAGGACACTAATAATTGTGGTGATGGCGCGAACGATATTCTGACAGAAAGCGGTCAATAAACGCGACACGGTGGATATGCACACCCACTAATTGAACTATTGCTCGCCAACCAGACCTAAACTTTCGCATAAGAGCAATGCACGGGTGATACTATGATCCTGGTGCTTAATGAATCTTACCTCTCCTTTTCCCAAGCCGCTCTATCATATTGCATACGGAAATCTGCGAGAGGCTTGGATGATGAGAACGCAATTTCGACATTTTGCAGAGAAACAGCGTACTCTTGAGTGTTGTTGATTTTCCTGAAGAGGGCACGCCTTTGAGTAGCTGTTTGAAGGACCACGGACGGAAGTGTGCTCACCGCTCTCTGCCTGCCCTAGGAGAAGTACACGGATTACGTTCCGTTCTCTCCTTGCCAAAGACCGTTCCTGTTTGATTTCTTCTTCTATGCGGTCGTTCTCTCGCTGCTCATGTTCAAGCCGCGCCTGTCGAGCCATGGCCTGGGATGGTGTCTCACCCTGAGGAGGGCGCATAAACTCTATGAACGGGTCTTCCACGTCAACCATGATTGCAGGGGACTTAGGAGGGGGTGAAAGAGTATAGAGGGTCGAAAAGCGCTCCCCAATAGCCTGGTATGTTTCGTGGATTTATGTACAAGTTGTTCAATTCTAGCGGTCGTGCATCAGTGATGTGTTACTTGTTGTATAAATAGAACGAATTTCTTGTGATTGATCTAACTTGTTTTGGTAAAATCGATCCAAATCGATCATGATGCGCCACCATCTGACATTTCCGCTTGAGTTATCAAAGGCGCCGAGCTGTCTGTAAAATCCCATGGCATAACGTCACGCCGAGTTCATTATCATAGCGCGTATATAGCTTCACGCATAACAGGGACGAAACCAAATTTCTGCCCCCACGCTTACACTCGCTATAGTACTTATGCATATGTCTGAGTCTGACGGATATGATGTCGAAACTCCTTGAATCTGAAAGAAAAGGAATTGGTTCATACATGTACATACATCCGGGATATCGTAATTGCAATCATGCCAAACTAAACGAAATTGAAGAGTGACTAGCGAGAAAAGAACGGAACTTTTGAAGACTAGAAATGTCAAGAAGGATCCCTTAAACTATGTGCTCATCACGTCGGAGACGATCGCGCGCTGCAGCATTCCTGTATAGAACGGATGGTTGAGTGCCAGCCAACAGCCAATAGGCAAGACGCGTACAGTTTATTGACAATGCTATCAGGGCCGTTGTATAAGAAGACATCATACATCGCGGCGCCAGCTTGAGCGCCCAGGATTGTACCGATGATGGGGCACCAGAGCCAGTATTGGCTAATGAAGAGGTAGTAAGTCTGGAGACACGCGGTTCTGTAGAAGAACGCCACTGAATGAAACGTACTTCCGGTAGGTGTATACCTCCTTGCCGTAGCCAACCATTGAGGTGAGCAATCGAGGTCCGAGATCCCGGGCAGGATTAATGGCGAAACCTGTAAGGCCGGGTAGGAGATATTTCTCAGCTGTTAGAAAGGTGAATACATACCTGTCTCCATTCCAAGGCAAAGTCCTTCACCGAGGACAACGATGAAGAGGAGAAGGGGAAGGGTCCCGCCGAGGGGAGCTAGATTGCCCTTGTCGGTGCCAGCAAGAACCATCAACATGAAGACAGCAGTAGCCAAGAATTCCGCAAAGAAACAAGAGACATCGGTCATGTAAGGGAGCTTGACGTAGCGAAGTCAGCAAATGGGCGGTACCGGATACGAAAAGTATTCACCGCATAAGTTGAGAATATGCCGGCAGTCGACATTGTTCGGACGCCTCTTCCGCCCTCGAAGATGTCGATCGCATGGAAGTAATTAGCATAGATAAGAGCCGCTCCAATAAAACCACCGAATACTTGGGCGAAGATATATCCTATGTACGAGATCTCAGCGTGAATGGCCCGCATTCATCACGGAGAAGTAGAAACCTACCGGGGACTTTTTTCCATGAAAATCCTCGCCATACGGCGAGAGACAATGTAACCTGTGGAGAAGTGAGCCCCGGCTGCCTGCAGGACAGAATCCAAGGCTTACCGCCGGGTTAACATGACCGCCAGAAACGCCACCAGATACCCAGACGGCGAGCGCAAGACCTAAAAGAGGAGAGCTGAGGGCCAGAGCAGCAAATATTTGAGGATATACCGGCCTATTGCCCATCCCAATGCAATGACAGTATAGTCCTAGAAGGTGCTGTGAACACTAGTCTCCAGCGAAGAACGATGGTAGAGACTTACGCCCTTCGGAACCGTCGAGACGTCGGTGTTCGAGCCAAGGAGAACTTGAGAGGTAGCCCCCGCACCGCAAATGACAAGAAGCATGACGCCTAGGAATTCAGCGGCCATCTCGCGGATAATTTGCCTGTCATAAAGTACATGATGCCATTGGCGTCTTTGGAGTGAGACAGTGGTGTGCCTTCACTTACTTGTATGGCCACCACCAGTTGGGCTTGAAGTTTTCAGGACCTTGAAGATGGCGGTGCTCGACATGGTTGAAATCGGCAGAGTTCCTGTTGGTAGTCGTCGACGTGATAGGAGATTCCAATTTGCCTTCGTGAGACATAAGGAGTAGCAAAGACGTCGAGAGTAGGGTGCGCGAAGACGGAGAATAGTAGATGTGGGAGAATGAGGACTCGGAATGTCTCTGAAGAGCCTCCGGAGCGGTCTGAGGCTTTATATGTATTGATCGACATTGGTCAATATCCCGATGGTTGGTTTCAGTCCAAAGTCTCGTCGTTTCGGCCAGATTCTTCCAATAAGACGCAGCTAGCTTCTGCAGTAAACCATAAATCTGCGCATGCTGAGATCATGCAATAGCTAGGAAGTCTGGAAGCATTGGAGCCCACGGAAAGTTAAACAAATGAAAGCTGATTTAGAGAAGACGTGAGTCAATCGTTTATGTTCACATCCGGTGGTGGTAGCGGAAAGCACAACTCCATTGAGGTAAAATATCGCGTCCCCGGGGTGGCAGATCCAAGGATTGGATGGATTGCAAATGCCTGAGGATACACTTCGGGCAACAACTTATGACAGTACAAGTGTATGGAGCGACAAGATATTTTGGGGTCGCGAGTTAGGAGTTGTGGCTAGTCTTCGTCAAATATTCTAACCTTCTCTCAGCCTGTCCTGAAGCTTTGAAGGATGATTTACAGTTGCCACAGAGTCGTCGTCGGTCACAAATTCAAACCCCGATTAAGATGTCCTTACATAACTTGGCCCGAGGTTCCACGTCGGCTACCCATCGTGCGCCACAACTTCTTATATTGCGCCAGTACCTACTCCAGAGCTCTCTGTCGCGTCTTTCTCTCAAGGATGTCGAGCTAATGTTTCGGCCGCTCGAAAAGGTCCACTGGGGATCTATAAGGGAAAAATCTGGGGATTCCAACACCGGAAATTCCCCAGTATTTCCCCTTCTAAGCCTTCAAGGTTTTGAAACCACCGAAGTACTGTCTGGTACTGTAAGGCAATACAACCGCCACGGAAGCGGTCAAATCAGAAACCCCCCGTCGATTTAACCCTTGGACTTTGGGACTCGGAACAACGCGCCGATAACTTTATGCTTTATACATGATGATGCAAACTTAAGGGATCCAGAAACAATCCAACCTCGTACGCATACCGATACCGTAAGTACTTGTATCGGTCGCAAACTCAAGAGATATGACGTCCGGGGTGGACAGCTAGTTTCTAAGAAGCTTTCTCAGAGCCACTTCATGCAACGGTGCGACTGCCGCGTTTTCTCTTTGGGGTTCACAGTGGTGCGATCCTTCACAAGGACTAGCAGAACGTAAGCTATACACCTGTACTCATAAAAGTATGTTGTAGGCAAGAAAAAGAAAGACCATTCATAGACGGCCACTAATGCTTTTTGTAACACGTTCCGTGGATTCTTCAACTTCCCCAAACGGCCTCTTCGTCCACTTCTCTCGGGCCACTGCTCTCGTTACGGTTGTTTGCGTCACTCCCGTTCTCATACAATCCAGGGTGGTAGTCATCTGCGGTAAGAGCCACCACACCGGGCCTCTTCTTGATCAAACGTGAATAGATTACGGTGCCAACCAAGGCAAGCGGATGGAGTACAGTGAATAAGATTGCAGTTATCTGGGACAGTATTGAGTTAGAACTCAGCCAGACGGATAAATTTGTCACTGACGTATATAGGACTTGGCTTAGGCCTCTGAGACCAGATACTGACACATATCCAGGTAGCTGCCACAGCCCACACAATATCATGCCGAGCTATGACGACGACGAGACCAAGAAGATTGGTTCCCAGAACCACCCCAAATCCGGGCCATGGGTTCTGCTTGTAGTTGACTGGTGGCCCAGGAGCGGTAGGTTCATATGTCAAGCCCAAAGACAAGCTAGGATGCGCCAATGAGTGTTGTGTACTCTAGGACGGAGAGAAATGCCTACAAGAGCGACAAAGGAAACATCAAAGCGAGTTGCAGAACAAGGAAGAAGCGAAGAGGTGCATGGATGAGCATCATATCCAAAGGGCGCTTGTACGTAGGAGAATGGTAGATTAAGACAACAATGTTGGCATAAAGCAGTAGGAGGAGCAGGATGCCTTGGAGCACCGTTGATAAGATGAACCATTCGAAGATCTACGAAACATGAAGGAGCAATCAAGGATTAACACGGAGCACCAACATACCCAAGCAACGGCCCAGAGAGCCATGATCCAATTAGAAAAGACGAGAGATATGCCCACGCCTTGAGTCACTGTTTTCTAGTGATGGAAAGGTTGAGAGCGTGGAGGATAGAAGGATGTGGATGGTTTACCTTGGTTTCTGGTTTGCGAGCGAGGACCAGAAGAATGCAGTATCCGAGCTGACCAGCAAAAATAGCAATTATATAGGCAGCTACGACTGCAGGTTTGGGCGAAATGGAGGTGGGGTAGAGCTGCGAGATGTTGCCTAATGGATATGAAAGTTGAAGACTTTGGAGTACTGAGGATACTGGAACGGAGTGGCTCACCTATAGAAGGATTTGCAACGACGGTGCATATTATAATGGTTGCAATGTTTATGAGAAGAGAAAGGGGGGTTAAGACTTGGAGGCTAGAAGATGTTAGTGGTATGAGCCTAGTGATGGCGATGAACATACCGAACAAGGGATAAATATTCGCGCAGTGCAGGATGGGACATGTCGATTGGAATGTTCTCCATGATCCCTGCGTCGTCGTGGTTGAGGACAAAGAAAGGAACGTCGGGGTCGGGAGCGAGTCCAGGAAAAGTGGAACGAGGTAAGTGACGTCACCGTGAGGTAGTGGAGGCTAGGGTTAGGGTTACAATACTTTCCACTGATGCAGTCAGATACCCTGTCACTTAAAATCGAGTTCAGTGGCGGACTGGAGCTCTTGTTCTCTAATGAAAGAAGTCACCGACTACATATTCCTCGTCTCGTCAGTGCTGAGAACGATACCACTCTCCCCGTCGAAGGTGTGGACACAAAAGAAGCGGACGTAGAGTACCTGATTCATCATCTACGCGACCATCTTCTCAAAGAAAGGGTCGAACTCTTTATGGAAGATGGCACAGTGCAAGTCAACTGTCGTTCTCTATCATTACCTCCACATCTCACCTATCCATCTATCCAGTCGTCCAGGAATTCTCGTCTTGATCAATGACACAGACTGGGAGCTCGAGGGAGAAGGAGACTATGTTCTTCAGAATAACGACGAGATTGTTTTCATTTCCACTTTACACGGAGGCTAGCTCACCCGGTCGAGGACTGGGAAGAGGATGGAGAGGAATCGTATGTAGATAAAAAAGAAAGTCCGTACAGTCGGGAGAGTAGCGACCGTCGATCACGACGCTGAATTTGCTGATCGAGCGATGTTCGCTACTCTATCCTATCCTATGCTACTTGTTCTTCCCTTTCTCCGTGTCTTCAGAGGACAGCCTCCCTTTTGCGAGCTCATTCAGCTATTCCTTTCAAGAAGCGGCGTTTGCAAGGCTCCTGCGATATCTGCAGGCGAAAGAAAAGTGAGATGTCAATCCCAACTACAGGCATACTTGTAACTAACATCTGACATTCAAAGTAAAATGTACAGTTCTTTTTAGTCTCTCGGAAACTTTGTTCCAAACCTGAGTGTAGGTGATAGCGCCAACATGCCCAATAACCGATGTAGCATTCAATTCTGATTGTACTCACACAGAGCCCGTCAAGGTAACCTCTATCTTCTGTCACATTCAACAATCTCTAGCTAACGTACTTGAAGAAACGAGGTCCAAAGAGTTCGTGCGTTCCGTTTCTCTCGTAGCGATACTCTTTCCCTGAAGAGGTCACCCTGAAGATATGTCGAAGAGCTGGAATAGCGGGTCAGCAAGATGGAGAGCTTGCTACGGAAGGTGCTTGCATGATTAGACCATCAATACTTCGACTTGCTGATCCACGCTATGGCCCTTAGTTCCAGCCGTTACCGGAAGCCAATCTTGAAGATGAACGGCACCACGGAGCGGACCCACCGTCCCCTTCCAGCGTTCCTCCCTGAGCCCAAACACAGCATCCTCTTCTAGCCCCTCGCAATACGATCCAACTTCAGCCGCAGAGGACCCCCTACTGCCTAGTGACGAGGATGATGCCGAAAGCGCAGGCTTGAACGAACATTTTAAGAAGATGGAGATCACTGTCATTAACAGCAGGTTCTTTGGCCCCTCTAGTGTATTTGTCCTTGCCAAGAACGCGATGAAGATCAGGAGTGAAGCCACAGGGGATCGCGTCGGATCTCGTTACCAGAGGCCTCAGTTTTGGAATCAACCACCCGTGAATCTCTGATTCTTCCTGATGAAGTCATTTTCATTTCCGGATATTTTTCTTCCGCAGTGGGAGCGCGTCTCTGAGGAGCGATCCGCACCACAATATCACTTCCCTTCTAATGAACTCATGAGATCCCTGGTCGCGCTGTACTTTGAAAACAGCAATTTGCTGTTCCCCGTCCTGCACGAGCCCACTTTTCGGCGGTCTGTTGTCTCAGGCTTACATTTACGCAACCACTTCTTTGGCGCTGTTCTTCTTGCTGTCTGTGCTGTGGGAGCCCGCTTCTCAGACGATAGCCATGTCTTTGTCGACGGTCAGTCGGAGCTTTCTGCTGGCTGGATGTGGTTCGACCAGATTCAAACCCTGCGTAAATCCATGTTCGATCCACCGACACTATATGAACTACAGTTTCACTGTGTGAGTACGTTCGCTCCATATGAAGGTGTGTGCATCTAATCGTACGTACAGATATCCATCATCTATCTGCTTGGAACCTCAACGCCTCAGGGTGCTTAGACTATGGTCAGCTTCGGTCTACGCTACTGCCGGGAGCTCGGCCTCCATTTACGCAAGCCTGACGGCTATAGAATGACTCCGGAGGACGAAATGAAGCGGCGTAGCTTCTGGTACGTGTCTATTTCTGCGCGAATCTCAACTCTCAATCAGATTATGAGGGACAACACAGGGTTTTTCTTGGTTTCGACAGGCATATCAGTTCATTTCTTGGCCGTACGTCTGCTCTCGTAGAAGAAGAGTCAGCGTGTTCATTGCTGCTGCCCAACTTGGCTCACTACGACTACTACTTTCCAGCTACGACGTCGATCTACCTGTTGAATGTGACGACGAGTTCTGGGAAAATCCAGATCCGGAGCTTGCTTTCAAGCAGCCACCCGGAAGACCCTCATTGATGGCGTATTTTAACTCTTATGTCAAGCTTTCTGAGCTCCTCGGCTTCACGTTACGGACGCTGTATTCTACAAAAAAGTCGAAATTGATGCGTGGCTTTGTCGGCAATGACTGGGAGCAGCGCGCTGTAGCTGACCTTGATTCCGCTCTGAACAACTGGCTAGATTCCGTGCCGGATCATCGTGAGTTTCCGCCTCTGTAAATTAATTTACAGTCTTCTCATGAGCACTTCGGGTGCTCAGTTCGATGGGATCCGCATCGCGAAAACGAAGTCTTCTTTCGTCAGTCGTGCCACCTTTATTGCACCTACTACACTCTGCAGATTCAGATACATCGAACCTTCATCAAGGAGTCCTCTCCTCAGGGCCTAATGTCGCTGGCTATATGTGTGAACGCTGCGAGGTAAGCGTTGCAGACGGTTGATCAGAGATAGACGCTGAGCGGAACCTCTAGGTCTTGTAGTCACGTCCTGGAAGCATTGCTGAAGCGTGGGTCAGGCGCTTTCCCCACTTCAATCGTGAGCACTCCTCTGATGATCTCCCACTCGCGTCGCGTCATAATCGCTCCACCCAGATGGCAGCGTTTAGCAGTGGTTTGGTGCTCATAATCAACATGTTCGGAGGCCGAAACGTTGGCTTGAATACTCAGATTTCAAGAGATGTTGCAGACGTAGAGATTCGCCTGAATTTCTTACATGCGATCGAAAATCGGTGCGTGTGGGATGTATTCGGGTCAGGCGCTCTGACACTTACGAGGAAACTAGATGGAGTATGGCTGGCCGTTTAGCGTGAGTTTTTAAGCTTTCTGTGCGTGGTGCGTCCGGTTAACACACGTCCGGAAAAGCGACTTGCTGCAAGAGCTCTCTTCCGTGAAAGAGTTCTCCTTCCCTCCCGATCCGCCTTCGCGTAAGAGGGATCGCGATGAAACAGACGGACCGTTGACATCCTCATCTACCAGCATCCCTGCAAGGACAACAGATGCCGTTGGTCATACTCACCAATCGCATGATACGTGGCAAGTGAGCCCGTTGCCCCCATCGCAGTTGGGACACCAGGCCGCGCTTCACAGAAGTTTCTCTCTGCCGTCACAGCGATCTTTGCGCCAGGAAGTTAACTATCCTGTGGAAAACATTCTAGTTGGAGGAGACAACTCTTCGACGGAGTTCGACGCCCGAACGTTTGACGATTTCAATGTGCGCGCCCAACCTAGTATACCATCCTTGCCCACGGAAGGGTGGGGATCGTACGTCGCAGACATATCCGAGTATCTCGGCTGTAATCAAAGTCCGGGGCTCGGAGTCACATTCCGCCGTAGATGAGCAACGAGCTGCGGCTTGTTGTGTAGCTTTATTCTATTCGTAAATCACTGTAATGATCACTGTAGCACTATTGCAATTCACAAGACGGGAACCTTCTTCATAATAAAGAAAACTAAGTACATATACCCTACAGTCGTAATACAATCATGCTAACAAATCCGTCCCTCAGGCGTTACTGGAGCACACGACCACGCTGTTGGCAGCAGACTCAGCGCCGATAACCTTGGCTCCAGCAAGTAGGTTGCGCAACGCGGGCAGCTTGCTGGGAACGGAAGTGGGAGCGACGTTGAGAGTAGTTCCACTGGCAATGGAAACTTCCTCGTCCTCGTCGTCACCGACACGGTTGGCGTTCGCGTCTACAGCGGCGTCGGCAGACAAGCCATTCGCGCCACCGGTGGAAAGGATAGGGACGTTCAGAGTGTTTCCGTTAAGGACCGACTCGCCAGCGGAAGACCCACTAGTCCCGGAGGTGCTCGAACCAGAAGGAAGGGTGTTGGAAAGAGGAACGTCCACGGTGTTTCCACCGTCGATGATGCGGTTTAGGCTGCCGTTGATGTCAGCTTCTCCGATGG
>RZIO01000001.1:1018192-1032836 GCA_004338095.1 Gloeostereum incarnatum | reverse complement strand
GAGTGAGAATGGGAGTGATTCCGTCGGTTCCGTCGCCAGTGCGGTCCCCATCCACACCGACCAACACACTGGCAACGGTGGAGTCTGAGATGCTATTGCCGGCCTCGCCGTTGACGTCGGCAGACACATCAGAAGAGCCAGATGTAGCAACGCTCGTGCCATTGTTAGATGATCCTCCTGCCTGCTCAAAGCACCTGAAAACGTCATTCTTAAAGGCAGCAACCCCGCCAGAGTAGTTCTCGGGACAAAGCGAGAAATCGCCTGATTCTACGGCTTTGTGGGCCTTGGCAAGATCACCGATGCTCGTGCAGCGGTCCTGAGAAAAGAAAGGTCAAAACTAGGGAGAAGTCCCAATGAAGACGAGACATACGGTAACATCGACGGGAGTGGCAAAGGCAGAGGCACTGAGGAGAAGAGCGATGGAGAACGAGTGGATGAAAGAAGGCATGATAAGGATGAGATAAAAGAATGTATAAATGAAGCGAAAGTGTGGGTTGGTTGTGAGAGATAGAGATGTGAGGGAAGGGTTGCAAGAGATTGACGACCTCGTTCCTTTATATACCCTCCAGATGCGTCCAAGTTTAGAACAGATCGACACGTTAAAAATAGCTAGCGAGAGTCCGCGGATTGAATAAAAGAGGCTGGCTATGCATAGGCGCGAGTGTAACACAATACTTTTTGCAGTTCTCAACATGAAACCTCAGAACGGCTCAAATGGTCAAATCAGAGGGAAACACGCGAGGAATATGCAAAGCAATGGAGAAGTGTAGCCAAAAATGGTCCAAACGAAATGCAGAAGAAATAAAGAGGCTGGTTTGAGACCAGAATAGGAATTGATCGTGGCGCTTGACCGGATTCGGCCATGAACACGACACAGGTTTTGAACGCAGAGTCGACATTTGGCCCTCCGTCTGAGCCAGTCGACATTCCTGCTTTCATTACCGCTGCCGTCCAGGCCAAGAGCAAACAATTCCAAAATGTCGTAGACCAGTCAACCCAGGAGGACTATTCGTAATATGTTATATTTCTTCTTACCACGACTACTCTCACAACTATCATCAACAGCGTCTCTGATATCCGGGATTCCTTGGCTGCCGTCTGGAATAATCCCAAATTCTCCGCATTCATCACAAAAAATAGAGGTAGCAACATTGCTTCCGCCTCTGCAAAGCCCGTCAAATATCGGCGTCCTAAACACTCTCAGTCGACAAACGAGGAGCCTCAGGTCTCCACCGATATCGCTGACATTCAAAATATTATAGACGCTATTCCCCTTACTAGTTGGAAGTAAGTCGTTCCTCATCTTTAATGTCACTGCGCCTCACTCTTTTGTTCAGAATTCCGCCAGAAGCCACGCACTTTATCAGAGGGTCACGGAATTCGGACCATAACACTTTACGCGAGGTGGTGCGCTTCAGTCCTCCGTATCATCTTGTTCTCGGCTTCATGACTCTTTCAGAGAGCAAGCAATCCTTCAGACCCATCCCCTACTACTCCAGAAGCCGTCCTTGTCATTACGATTCATACTAAGCTTGTCTGGTCTCCGAGCTTTGTTTCTCGAACGTCTCAGCATGCTGTCCTTGCCTCCCAAACTCTTGCCGATCTTTTTGGCGTTGTGCCTTGCGTCTCAAATGCTCTTTCTGAAGAGATCTCAGAAGGCGACCGAGTCGTAGATTATGAACCTCAGAAGCTTTCCAAGACTCATCACCATGGCTGCGTCACTTGCGTCGAGGGCCTCCTCTTTGGGGACGACAGGAAACACGAAGATTATGCGGAGTACGCGATTCCTCCGAGTCCTGTCTTCCTTCTCATGTCTTTCCTCCAGTAAGCTCTTACTTCACCTCACGAAAACGTCCAGGACCACGCCCACCCTGAAGAAGGCCACCTCCAACATTCACAACACCAAGTTTTTCTCCCTTCCTCTCCGAATCAATGAACCATACTGGTTCCTCCACCGCGGCAACTGCGAGCACTTTTTCGTAGTAGATCAGATTAGGTCTCTCCTGCCTTTCTGACCTTTCCGCCCTGCTGAATCCGGCCCGTCTAGACTTCACCACCCTTCTGATCCCCCAGGATTTCCCCTGACACTTCAAATCAGTCCCTCGCTCCTTGATCTCTGTCGTGCCTGCGCAAAGGTACCCGCTGTGTGGTCGGTCGTTGGAGATGTCCGCCTCGGCGAGAGTCCATGTGTATTGTGTGGTTCGTGCTGGAAGACCATGGGACCATCCAAGGACGGCGGTGTTTTGGTAGTCCCCCTTGTGGAAGATGTTAAGGAACATCTTAATGTTCTTAACGAATGAGCCTTATGTTCTATCATTTACATAAGTACATAATTTCAGACGGTACATCCGCCGACCGCATCATGAGCTTCTATTCGTAATCTATGCGTCTCTATGCAAAATCGAAGTCGTCAGAGCCGGAATCATCATCATCACCGCCGTTGTAATAACCCCGCTCCGCGAGGGCATCGTGAAAAGGTGTCATCAGTGGTAGAGGTGCCGATGAGGGTATGTGGGCACCAGGTCGGTAATCGGTGGCTACCACGATGTCATGCAGGAGTTGATTGACTCTAGATGAACTCTCATTAGCATAACATTAGGAACATGTCTAAATCAAACCTACGGCTCATAATTTGTAAAGCAAAAGAAATGGGGTCCATCGATACCGTGCCAAGTGACGTCGACTCCAGCATTCCTCATGTCCGTCTCCGTCTCCCGCGCAAAGTGTTCTGGATACGGCAGATCATCTCGACCGTGAATGAGTTGAACGGGGCAACGGATCTGCTCGGTGATGGTGAGAGAGATTTCAGCAGAACAAGACTTCAGAAAAAGCACCTTGGCTAGGTCGTCGAGCGTGAGCCGTCTTCGACTCGAAAACCAAATCGAAACGACCGCATAACCATCATCCACCTACATGCAACGTGTGAGCCAACATGATAATTCAACAGGCCACCACCGAACGAGTACCCTACCTTTTCAGGCTCCCATCCCCAATTTCTCAGTACATGGACAAGAGTCACGTCCTTCAAACTTTGCACACCCTTTATTACTGGCCTGAATGCCGATAACAGAAAAGGCAGACGTACGCATCTATCCTGGGACTGCTCACATTGTTGAACACCATCTGTAGAACCCCAAAAACCGCATCATCTATCAGATCTGTGATAATCGTGTCTGGTGCGTCCTTGATTCCGTCCGTGTAATAAGTGTACAATTCTTCCCGCCCCGAGAGTGCCATCTCAGGCTGACCACGGAATGAGCATGATGGTTCTTCTCTGTAAAAGAACGGGTCTATGCTCACCTCTTCTGGCGGTAGCGGGGAACAAAGCGTCAGCGATAGGACCATATTTGGATGCTGTATAGCGAGCTCGATGGCTGCACATGAGCCGATGGATAATCCAAAAACATGACATGGGGGAAGGTTGAGGTGCTTCTATAGGCAAGAGTTCGAACCACTTCGTGAACAAAGATAAAGGGATCGTACCATGAGGCGGTAAACATCGTCAGCCGTCTGCGTCGGTGTGTACGGCGACCCAGTACGTCCCGTCGTGTATCCGTGCACTCTGAGATCCACGAGTACTAAATTGAACTGTCGAAGTGTTGGATCCGACGCCTGCGCTGCACTTTTTCAGTAAAAACCAAGTCAAGAGCGATTACAGCACCGGACATACGTTCGAATATCTCCTGCGCCATGTAAATGCCATGAAAGAAGAGAATCGTTGGAATATTGGGATCTATCTTCTCCGCCGATGGTGAGGTCGGGGTGCTGACAATAGGGCGCGTGGTGTCAAACTAGTGGATGAATCTCTGGTGCGAAGAAGCATACAGGATGTTATAATGGCACGAAATTGTACCCGTAGGAGTATCTAAAGTCGCGTGCGGCATGGCGGAATCCTGTCAATTGTTTAGATGTGAAAGGAGGTAGGCAGATGGCAGCAATATGCAAAAGAGGGCGAATCGTTTACGAAAAATGACTTCCGGCAGCAAGACAAAGTTCAAGCGACCTGGAACCACAGAAGGGCGGGGGACATCGGTTCCAGGAGGGGATGCACATTCCATGGCTTCTTATAACGAGGAAATCATGATGGCAGGAAGCGAACGAAATGCACACGGGTGCGGAACGTAGTCGACGGAAATAAATTTCATAATAATGCCATTGTGTAATACTAGTCAAGCACAGGGTTGCTGAGCTTCGAGGCCTTGAGGCTTGTAAGGGTTCCGTAAGAAAAGAAGGATCGAATGGATTATGGAGCCGTCTGCCGTCAGATAGGAATGTAAGTGGTCCATCCCGTCTGTTACCTTTCATCCTAGCACGATCGCGACGTTTCCTTCAGGCTCCCAAAAGAGTAAGATTGTCCCAAATCATCGCTCGTAACTACGGATAGAGGTCAAGGGGACTTCAAAATTCACATTCCAAGAGGCGAAGTCTGATACTTAGCATGTGCGAGTTCTTCTTTGGTTCATAATATGCAGGAAACTCAGGAAACCCATGGGAAGAAGACAATTCCATCGCAGAATCCTTCAGCTTGGCGATAAGAAAACAAAGCCTGGATTTCGGGTAGTGCTGACTTGAAGGTGCCTTGCTGAAGCACTGATATCTAGAGACGTCCACTGATAGGATTTGGACAGGACGCCAGGCTTGTAGAACGTTATAAGCCTCCGTTTGTCAACTATGATGAGCATTATTATGTAAGCTGTTGCGGCCCGGGTAATTTAAGGGCCCTGTAAGCCTTAAGCAGCGTCATGATTTATTTTTTAAAGTTTTAACTCTGCATAGAATCTTCAGGTCAGCTTCTCTTCGATTGTCGGGACCGAAACGTCCAATATTGTAAGTTATCAAGCACACTAGGACCGGTGTATCTCGAGGCGTCGTTGACCGCCGCATACTTTCTACTGCATATTGTCTGACTTCAATATGCACCTCCTCAGCTCACGCAAATGTCTGTCTATATCGCGGTTCACGGAGGTGCCGGTTCGCATAGTCCTGGCTCAGAGAGAGCTGTCAAAGATGCGTTACGAAGGTAGCCTCGAGAAGTAATGCACGAATCAGCCATTGACAAGTATTCAGAGCGTGCAGAATGACCATGGAACTAGGAGGAAACCCGTCAGATGGACTCGGAGCCACTTCACTGGTCACTGAAGCAATTCGTGTGCTGGAGGATGATCCATGTCTGAATGCAGGTATTGTGCGCCTCGATTATCGAGGTCAACCATCGTAAACGCTCGTCAGGCTACGGCTCCAATCTCACGTTTGACGGTACCGTGGAATGCGATGCCTCCGTTATGGAGGGGTCGTCTAGCTTTGGCGCAGTCGGTGCGGTATCAGGTCAATTTTTATATCTCTTCAGTCCGCGCATTCTAGACGTGCATCGATTCAGGAATAAAAAATCCTATCAAGCTTGCTCGGCAAGTACTTGAATACTCGAAGAGAAATGACCCAATAGGACGGATTGCACCCTTGTATGCCTCCTTCTCGATATCGACGAATTGAAATGAGCAATGAATATTTGAATACCAACAGGACTTTAGTAAGTGCTGGAGCACGTAGTTTTGCTTCAACGCAGACCGGAGAACACGAACACGACGCTGTCTTGACACTTTCGCCTGAACTACTCATTGCACCAAAAGCTAATGAGTCCTGGGAGCGCTGGAAGACTCGTCTAGAATCCCATGAGCCCGCCGATTTTGCCGATGCTCTGATGGACGACATGGCCGCCGGAATAATGCAAGATACGGTCGGTGGTGTCGCTTGGCACCCACTGGGTGGCATAGCTGCTGGCGTATCTAGGTAGCATTTGCCGTTTTCCCGCGTCTTACGTCACACTGAAGATAGTGTCATTTTTAGTGGCGGCCTTCTACTCAAGCTACCAGGCAGAATCGGCGAAGTACGCCCATGAGTTTTTGATATCCGCATTACTAGACTTGCGCGCAGGCCGCAATGTTTGGAGCTGGTTGTTGGGCCCAAGAGACAACGGCAGAAGTATCGGTCAAAAGGTACATGTCTTGCAGCGTTTCTGGTACGTGTATGGCCCTGGTTTCAGTTCCAAAAATTGACATCTTCTCGAGAAGGCGCTGGAGAAGATATTATCCGGGCCTCATTAGCAAGAAGGATCGGACAATTATATTTCAGGGACGCATCTGATGGTGGACGAACCGAGGAGGATCCTGATCCTCATGTCATTCTACAAAGAGTCCTGACAGAGGATTTTTGGAGTAAGGCTGCATAAAATTCACAACTCAACGAAGCTGATAGTAAGGACGAAAGAACCTGCCAGGATTCGCGGAGGCGTTCGCCCCGCCGTAGGGGTACTAATGTTAACGGTTGAAGAACGGGAAGGCCAGTCTCCTACAGCACGTCTTTGGTGTGCATTCACTACGCCGAGCATGGCAATCGGGTACATCCCGTCGGGGAGAAAGGAGCCGAAGGTGAAAACACCTTCGTTGTGCTTCACTGATGACTGAAACGGACCTGTTCGTGAAAGGCTGTAGTTCTGCGACAATCAGCGGACGTGTCTGCCGAGATTCCCATTTTCATTACCGCTATAGTGTTGTGAGGCAAGTTGGCATCCACTGCTTACCCGTACCGAAAGACCACCGACAAAACTGATTTTACTGTGCGTGACACAATATTCGGCCCACGACTATGACTATGACCAGCGTGGGTAGCCCTCCCTGTCTACGGTTGCTATACCAAATAGCCACGACATTTAAGGATGCAGCTGATTAACCTGTCCCATTCACTCCATTCCTGTACCCATTCGTTCCGATGCTGGCGCTGTGAGGAAGACCGCCAGTGGGGGGACGTCTAAGCGGACTAGGGTTATGTGGCCCTGGTGCATTGGAGGTTGCTGACGGCGTTGAAGGGACGCTAGGGGTACTAGGTCGTTGTTGTGATTGCGCCGACGGCTTGGAAGCATGCAGTCTTTGGAGAGTCTTCATAGGAAATTTCGTTCTGCAAGCAACAGTCAGCCTCAACCATTCCATATGAGCCTGAGATTCTGCTTCACCTGCACGTAGAGCACACGGGGACAGGACTGCAGAAAACTAGGCAAATTGCTAAGCGTGAGCAGACAAACAAAAAGAGTGGTGCGTACTTGATAGGCACACCGAGCACACAAAGCCAATGTCGATGATATTCTTGTGACAAAAGCATGCTGCCCGGAAGTCAATCTTGTCCTGAGTTGGAACCGACAAAATCTTCCGGATAGA
This sequence comes from Gloeostereum incarnatum, assembly GCA_004338095.1. NCBI lineage: Eukaryota > Fungi > Basidiomycota > Agaricomycetes > Agaricales > Cyphellaceae > Gloeostereum > Gloeostereum incarnatum. The sequence goes on along the minus strand of RZIO01000001.1, from coordinate 1,025,628 downwards.
GGGTGGAGAGAGAAATGACATCTGCGCACGAACTATTGAAAAGGACACCACAGAGAGCGGCTCACACTCACAATGAGATACTGCAGGAGAGCATCCCGCCGTTCCAGGTGGAGGTAAGACCCATTGGTGAGATGGGCCGCCTGCTGTAAGAATACTGTATCAGGACCAAAGACTTGGCAGGCGTCGATGGTTACTTTCTGTTGGAATAACACTGAGCTGATGTGGTCACCAAGAGACTCGCTGACTTCTTACTAGCTTTTGAGCAGAGAAGATAGAGTTCATGATAGGTATGTAGGAAGGAGTGAGATCCGGGGAGACAGAGAGAATCAATATTCGAGGATGAAGAGGTTTAATGCTCGACGGTTCGAGCTCGGCAGACTTAGATAAAGAAGCTGGTGTTCCAGATGCAATAACGACACGGTTCACATCTTGGAGAGAGTCGTTTTAACCAGCGGGGAGATCTACTCGGGCATGACTTACAACACAAAGCCTTGGTAAGAGCACCAACGAGAGCACAAGGGGCCAGTTCCTCTTCGTCACTGAGAGCATCTAGTTCATCCATTATCCTGTTGACGACAGTAGAGTCAACCGTTCTGAAGGGAGGGAAAGTATTGGCATCGGCGGTGAGAGATTCTCGTTCAACAGTGTCCGAAGACGAATACAGGAGAACGCTATAGACTAACCACATGAGAAAGACAGTTGACCAATTCATTATGGTGCGGACCTCTTTCCTGGGAAAGCACCAAAGACCGCAAGACTGTTTTCGTGTTTTGAGGCGACATGAGAGTTGAGAAAGACAAGCAGCTGGGGAAGAAAAGTCTCAAGAGATATTGGATACGAGTTTGATTGTGATGCGAGATGCCATTGGAAGGGGGAAAGGTCGACAACGACGGAGAGATGGGAGCCTTTATCGTCCTCGTCGTCCATGGCGGTGATGAGGAGAAAGAGCACGTGTGTAGCACATGGCAAAATTGAACTTTGCCCGATGCGATGACCATACAGGTCGCGCCCGCGCTCCTGCTGGGCCTCGGTGCTCGGATACTGCTCGACACGGTGACCCGCTCAGAATCTACTTTTCACGATGCTGTCCTCGTCGGCTGCTGGCAAGGAGTCGCCGTTTTTTACGCCTCCACGAAACGCGGAATGACTCTTCCAGCTGCTCTCGCCGTCACAGCAAAAGTCTTTTTTTCAGTTCTTCTTCTTCCAGGACGAGATCAGGCTTGCTATCACTGCCATATGCACCGTGTTAGGCTTCTTTATTACTGATGTTCTATCCTCTGCTATTGATCAACGATCTTCTTCGGAGAGAAAATCCAAGAAACCTTCTTCTTCCTCTTCACGAAGGCATCATCACACCACATCCAGCAGTAATACTAGACGTATGTCAAGGCGAACTGCATCGGATATCACCTCTGTCGACTCAAACTCAGAGTTCGGTCCACGCACTTCGTCCATGTCTCCTCTCGAACGTGAGGTCGCCGCCCTCCGGACCCGTGCATCGCTAGCAGACAGCGAACGGAGGCGGTTCAGGGAGGAGAAGAAATGGGCAGTAGCCCAGGGAAACATGACTCTCGCCGCTCAGATGAGCTGGCAAGTCAAGCGTTACTCTGCCCTGATGAAGAGTTTTCATCGTGAAGCTGATGCTAAGCTGGTCGAGGGTGCGCCAAAAAAAATTCTTTGCCCCTTCCCATTCGCTCATATTTTTTCCTACAGCTTCCCATCCTCGAAGCAGACTCGATCCAATAGCCGAGCATCAATTGCCCATGTCCAGCCGGTCTGGAGAACGACATCCGACCATAAGCGTCGATATTGCCCCTAATCAGGTCAAATCTGCTATTCGTGTAAATGTACGATGATGTATGTAGGTGACTTGGTAGCGTCTCTGTTCCCGGTGTATTTCATCTCACCGTCGCTTTAAAGGCGTAATCCCGTCCTCAGCGATACCCTTCCGCCTCCGCAATACCCGACTGCGACTCGAGCCCTACAGATAGCTCGCTCCTCGCCCATGAAAGAATGGTGCATGCTTTTCTACGAACTTTAATGACAAGGATAAAAGGTGTCAGACCTTCCTTTGACTATCGTAGTCCTTCGCAGTCTCAGCAGTGTGCTAGACGGAAATTATAATTTGGATATCAGTAGCGCAGCTAGGTTCTACAGGTTGGGATGCGGGAATAAGAAATAGAGTATACACTGGGTAGGATAGAACTTTCGGACATATATGTAACAACATGGGGGATAGGAGCCTCCATACGCAGAACTGAGAGATACCAAGGACAACGATTACACTAAAGCAAAGGAAAACAAATCAAGAAGACAGGCAGATAAGTAAGTGGGCAGCGAGAAAACGTCAACGGTGTTTGCCATTCGTTCGTGCAGAAGATGAGTGCGACACCGATCCATTGGTCTTGGGTATTGACCCTGGCCCGCTTGTTCGAGGCTTTTTTGCGGCGACACCGTCGCTGACCGACCGTGCAGGAGCAGTGGCGTCCTTTTGATCTTTTACGACCATCTTGGCGTGAATTTCTTCTAGTTTTGAGGCTTTCACCTTCTTCGGCCAGAACAAGGTCACAAAACTGAAATGGATTCGTCAGTACAACGATTCAAAGAGGAAAAAGACAACCCAGACTTACGTCCACAGGTGCCGCCTCCATCGTTCTCGATCTTCTCCGATAGCCGCCTTATTATTCAAGACAAGCTCAATCCGTTTGCCGATGGCAGCAAGAGAATCCTTCAAAATGGCCACTTTCTCATCCCTAGGCAGATCTTCACCAGACAGCTTGAGGTTTTTCTGATCACACAGACGTCAGGAAAAGTCGGTTGATGTATCGGTTGACAGCTTACCAACTGCTTCTTCACTGGCCGCAGCTCCTCCTTCGTAGCGGCTTCATCCATGGAGGGACTATGGAATGGCACGTGAGTCGCGGCGGGGAAGGGGGTAAAATAGAGGCATACCACTCATCAGAAGATTCCGAATCCGTGAACGTAGGTGTCGGCCGTCGCTTCCGCTTCTTAGAGCTTGTATCGTCAACGGATGCGACTGCTTCACTCTCCGCTCTTCTCTTGATGCTGTTGGAATATGACGAGGACGATGCAACAGCCGTAGGTGGCGGGGACATCGAGGTTTTCAGAGCGCCTCTGTGACGTAGATCTCGTTCATACACGCGTATCTTCTCATCGTGCTCCCGTAAAATACTCAACAGGAAGTCCCCGCGTCGTACCAAGTGGATTGCGTTGGGTATAGGCCGGCTGGCTGCATCCTCACCCTTCTTCCCCTCCTCGAGGAAGAACTTTCCATCAAGATTCAGCTTGGGGTCCTTCGCCATCATCTCCCAGTTCCCAAACCCATACAGATATGCCCCGACGAGCAGCATAGAATCGTCATGAGGTCCCCACCGCCCCGACCAGTTCAACGTCGGTCGAATGTTCTCGATGGGGATTGCCCAGCTGTACACATCGTCAAGCTCGGAAAGCTTGTTATAGAGGATGCGTAGGTCCCGATTACGCGACAAAACTGTTTCTGCGTTGATGTTGCCCACGCCACGACACGTGACCAGGACTGCTTTGCCCTTTTGTGCATTGGACATTGTCTCGCCTGCCGCCACCCGTTGACGTTTCTGCTCGTCACTTTCTCTAACTGCCTGCGTGCAGACGGCGATGATGTCGTCCGCGACGTCCAAAATCATACCCTTGTTCTTATCCTGCAGCTTGGCTTCTTGGACCTAAGTGCAAGTGTAAGAAGCGGTCAATCTCGACCAGCAATGGGACTCACGATCGTGTCATACCGCTGCCGTATATCACCCCATCTCTGCATACTGCGAATCAGTACGCGCACATCTCGCTCCTTCAGCTCCATCGCTTTCTGACTCGCCGTCTTTCTCGTCGCCGCAGGTGTCTTGGGCTTCTTGGGGGCAGGAGCTGGTGGGGCGTGGTCGACGTCCATCCCCTCGTAAGATACTGGCGCATGCGTTCGTTTGCGATCCCGAGATTCCTGCGCAGCCAGCTCCTCCGCCTTGCGAGCATCCTCCTCTTGCTCCACCTTCTGTCTCTCCCCTAGCGGTATAATATCCTCCCAGTCCATGTCGTTCTTCACATCGCTGACGGCAGCAAATTGGGCAAGGAAGCCTTCGCCACCCAACGATGTTCCACCTTCGCCGCTTGTGACAGTCTCGTGTGCTTCCGCGCGATTGAGGATATCGTCGAGATCCATCTCGTCAAGCTTCTTATTTTGCTGGGTATCATCCTTGTCGAACCTGTATTGTTCAGTGGGTTCAGCCTGCGAACCAAAAAGAAGATGGCATGGTACGGACATCTTCTGCGCCCCGTACTTCAATACGGCTGTCAGCTCGTCCTTCGTCATATTCTCGGGTTTCTGAGCATCCTTCGGCTGTGCCTTGGAGCTGAGATGGGCCTGACTCGTGTCCATCTGGTTGATAACTGAGAATGTCGTCAGATATCGATCTTCATCTGAGGGCAGATAGGGAACATACTGGCATACTCGAGCACCATCTTCTTCTTCGCTCTCTCCAGAACATCCTCCTCCATCGTGTCCTTGCTCACAAATCGGTACACGCTGACGTGTGACTTCTGCCCTATCCGGTGCGCACGGGCCATGGCCTGAAGGTCATTCTGCGGGTTCCAGTCGCTCTATCAAATGACATGAGCACACATTGCTTCACACAACAACACAAGGAAACCACGCACATCAAAGATAATGACAGTGTCCGCAGTCTCCAGGTTGATCCCAAGACCACCAGCACGCGTCGACAGCAGGAAGGCAAAGTCCGGACTTCCCTCCATGTTAAAATGAGCGATACTCTTCTTCCTCGACTCGCTCGACACCATGCCATCTAGTCGTTGATGTTGATACCCCCGCAGGCTCATATAGTCGCTCAGAATGTCCAACATGCGGACCATCTGACTGAAAATGAGCACACGATGGCCGTCCAGGCGCAAGCGAGAGAGGAGCTTGTCTAGCAAGACCATCTTGCCAGAGTTCATGACGAGACCCCGGAAGATCTCCTCGTCGTTATTCGAACGAACCTCGGCACCATCGAAAAGGTAAGGATGATTAGCGGCCTTCTTCAACTCCATAGCTTTTCAGAGACTTGTCAGAAACGCTAGTAAAAGATGCGCAGGAAGGGGGGGATATACCAATATTCAACAAGCTAATGTTGTTGTTCCCGTTAGCACTCTTAATCAAAGCACCAAAATTCTACGTCCAAAGTGAGACCCGATAGAAACTGTTACGCATGAAAGCGATGCGCACCTTGGTTAAGATATTCTTGTAAAAGTGGGTTTGAAGAGCACTCATTTCTACCCGCAGAATACGCTCGCTCTTCGTCGGAAGGGACGTCAAGACATCTCTCTTGAGGCGTCGCAACATGAGCGACTCCAGTTGCTCATGCAGCTCCTTGATCTTCGCCTCATGATCAACGTCGTTCAAATCAAATTCGTTGGTAAGAGCGACTAGGAAATGATAAGAAACCGGGGGGAAGTTCTAGCAAGATAGAACGTACATTTTTCGGGCATCAAGAAGTGCATCAAAGCGAGAAGTTCTGGTATAACACGTGGTCAGCTTGTACATACTAGTAGAGGAATCATCGAAGCATACCCTTCACGTTGTTCTGAAGCGGCGTCCCCGTGATCAGGAGCTTGGAGGCTGCTGAGAAGGTACGAAGGGCCTCATAGAGTTGAGACTCGGAGTTCTTCAAGCGATGGGCCTATGGGAACATCAGTCAACTGTTGCATAGATGTACGACCTCAGCCTACCTCATCCACGGCCAGAGCCTGCCACTTGATATCCCCAAGCTCCTTGGAGTCTCTCAAGACGAGCTCGTATGTGGTTAACAACACGTTCATCTTGAGTTTCTTGTTGGAGGGACCGAACTCGTAAGTCCGTATGACCTCCCGAGCAGATGCAGTGCCGATATATGTGATGACGTTGATATCAGGTGCCCAGAGGGCAAACTGATACTGCCAGGCGGTGATAGTAGACAGAGGGACGATAACGAGGAAAGGCCCGTATTGATGCATCTCGTGGAACAGATAGGATAGGAATGACACAGTTTGGACAGTCTGAGAGGACATGAGTGTGGGCTGAGATGGAAAGTTGAGAGAACCGACCTTTCCGAGACCCATCTCGTCGGCAAGAATACCATTCTCCCCTTTGCTCCAGAGGTAGGCCAACCAATTGAGGCCGGTGAGCTGAAAGTCCTTCAACTCACACCCATTAACCTGCAAGTACTCTGGGTCCTTGTTGATCTTGTGGAAGGTAGGTCTCTGGAACCTCGAGTACGAGACGCTCTTGTATGGGAATTTGGCCTCCATCTCACGTTGACGGTAAGCTTCGATCTGCTCCATGGCGATTGGGTTGACGTCCTTCTGCGTCTCCCATGTGCAATGTTCGTAGTTCAACGAGTTCCACTTGCAAAAGTACTCAACCTCGTGATCGAGCCCTTCGCGGTGGGCGACAATCCTCTCCACTGTGCGGTAGGTCTCGAGTTCCTCCTTCTCGCGTTCCTTGTCGAGGAGGAGAGCCTCGGCATCCTCTTGTGTCAAGCCTGGTAAGGATAGGCGGGCTTGCCACTGCTTGTAGGCTTTTATGTAGTTGTCGACGCGTTTGAGGCCCTTGAACCGCTTGAGGAACTCGTAGGTCTCGTCCGTATTGTGGAGATGAGAAAAGTTCTTCCACTTGATGTGGTAACGCTAGAAGGAGAATGAGATGGGGGGGGAGAGGAAGAAGAGGGGGGGAGGGGGGACGTACGATGTTTTCAAACCAAAGATCTTCGTCGTCATCCTTGCGTTCCTCATCCCGAGCATGGGATAGGACGGCCTCTATTTCGTCCTCCTCCTGGTACACGACGGGTATACCGGCGTAGTAACCTGACTCGCTTGGGTCCTCCTCAAAGTTTTCAAAGCCCTGGACGTCGTCTATGTAGTTGGGAACCTTGCCGCCACGAGAGGAGACGCGAATTTCGTCGTTGGAGGTACGGCGAGCCTTCTTCTTTTTTCGAGACGAACTGCCATAGTCCGAGTCGGAATCAGAAGCAGAGGCATGACGGACAGAGACTAAGGGATGTTATTAGATGAGGGCAGTGACGGAGGAAGGAGGGAGGGCAGACCTCTGGGCCGGGGGACAGCCGAAGCGGAAGGGGTTTTTTTCTTCTTCTGAACCTTCTTCTTGGGAGGATATTCTTGGTCCCCATAGGTGCCGTCTTCGTCGTCGTCGTTGTCGTCTTCCTCCTCGTGATCCTCATAACCCTAGGGAGAGAGAGAGAGATAAGAGAGAGTGGTGTGGCAGGAGAGAAGGAACATACCGAATCTTCCGCACCCTTTGGAGGATAAGAGATGAGATGGAAGGAGAAAGATAAAGTGGAAGATGAACGCACAGAATCACGGAGATGAAGCTGTATAGGCTGTTCAACGACAGACATGTG
>RZIO01000001.1:993270-1014353 GCA_004338095.1 Gloeostereum incarnatum | reverse complement strand
CCCTTTCGATACTTTTTTGCAGCTGGTCCAGCTTTCGCGCCCCTGTCGTACCAGTTGTCGAGAGAATCGGCACCGTCAGTCAGATCAACGTCCTGCCGACCTCCGTCATGCCGGCGCTGATGACTGAGGGTCGGGCCTCCGCTATCGAGGTACCACGGTACTTGTGAGATATATTCTGAAGCACAGAATGTAAGACATATCGCAGAGAGCAATGATTCCGGTGCACTCACGAGGTATATGAGGATTGATAGGTCTCCCATCCTCGTCCAAAGCAGCTGGTGCAGTACCAGCTTTCCGGGCAGCCTCAAGATCCTTTTGACGTCGAAACTCTTCGCGGGATAGTTTTCCAGGACCTTTATACTTGTAAGCACCTTGCTTTTAAGTGTGTAGAGCCAGTGCAGCCTACCTGCCGAAGATGCCATTTGGTGGAGAGAAATAAAGAGATGTCAGCTTAGTCAGCATAGACTTCAGGCCTGTTGCGCCACATTCTTTCCCGATACACGGTAAAGGAATAGGATAGGAATTGTTTGTAACTTGTGTTTATGTAGCCAAACAGCGATACAGTTTTCGGGGTCGATGAGTACTGAAGTACTGAAGGGCCAGACGAGGCAGTCCTACCTACGCGTCTAAAGATTCCAAACTAAACAGATCGTATGAATCACCAATCAGTCGGGTCTGACTCTGCTAGGGTAAACAGTGATTCGCATGGAGAGTCAGTGCTGCGCGCAATTATAGCATGCCATAGTCCCCAGTGGGTCCTGCTTCGACTGTAGTAGAAGCAGCCCTCTAGCGTAGATGAAGCGAGCTTAAAATGCATTTCGAAACTACTTAAAACAATAGGAAGAAACCCGTGAAAGCTAGCCATCACATTATCAGTTCAAAAGAGGAATGGTTGATCATTGGTAAAACACGTCTACCTTTTCACCGCCATCCGCGCATCCGTGCAACATTCTGCAGAACACTATCGTTCTGGGAGTCTGATTCCTTCAGCTTCTGTCCACCAGCCTGATCGTCCATATCCACATATTCTTTCCACCTTTCCAGGTCTTCGAACTCGACGTTTAATGCGCTGACAATGTTGGACAAATAGCCGAGGTCAGAACTCAGCTGTGCGGCGCCTGCTGCCGTCAATGTCGAGATCTTCGGGAGAACGCTGGTTGTCAGATGGCTCAAAAGAGTCATACCCAATGATGCCAGCCACGCCGAAGACACGATGGCCGGATCAACCGAGCTGGTTTTAGGTGGCATCGGTGGAGAAGTCAAAGACTGGCGACGCATGTGAGTTGCTGTTGAGCCCGATTCCGTCGTACTGACACCATCACTGGATGATTTTAGCAGCTCTCCGTCTACATGTGGAAGGGTGCGTAGGGAGAAAGATAAAGCATCATCATCTTCGTAAACCTCGAACAGGCGTGGAAGGTTGAGTAGACCTTCCGCCACTCGCTGGACAGTGTCACTCGGTGAAAGCGAGAACGTTGGAACCTGCAGGTCGTTAGCAGTGACAGTGCGTCGAAATGTAGGATCGTTGGTGTTGGTCCAATGCGAGAGTGTGTGATAGGACGATAGATGCTTTCGGAGAGGAGATAGTATGGTGCCTTGGAGTGATGCTTGACATGCTCGTGCAAAAGAAAATACAGCGGCATGAGCATCAATGAGTAAATCATCCGTAGACCCCGGCGTAACGTGAGGATGTTGGTGTCGTAAGCCAGCTGTGGCAGACGTCTGGAAACCATCGCGAGAGTGCGAGGGATCAGAGCTGTCGACGCGGTCTAGAAGAGCGTGCAACTCTGCCGAATTCAGCGTGGATTGCTCAAGCAGGTTGCCCTCTCCGCGACACGCTGTTATCGGAAAATTGGCGGGGTCATTGCGAGCCAGTCGAAATTTGGCTGCAACTTGGCCTAAATTGGCTCTCAGCTTGACTTCGAATGCCGACAATCGTTCATTGACTGACCGGGCGGAGGCTAGGAGGTGAAGAGATTGCTGGAACTCAGACCAGTCTTGGGCGGTATAGTCCAAATCTGACAAATCCTCCCCTGACAAGATCTCTTGTCTTGTCGAGGAGGACGACACCATACTGACATCCGCGGTCCACATGTCGATAAAAGATTGGAAAAAATCCATCTAAAGCCTGGAGCAGACCGACAGAGCCATACCCATACGTGAACGCAATGCATCGAGACAAACTTCCTTCCGCGACGCTAAAGACGTCCACTGCGCGCTCTCTCAGCAAACGTGCCTGGTCAGAATTGGCGGCAGCATCGCGGGCATCCTGCGTGATAATTTCGCGCAGTCTGTTCTCCAGCAGCCGTCTTTCTAGTGCTCCATAGTCAATTTGGAAGTCTAAGAAAGGCTGAAAACAATTCCTGCTCCCACTCCATGTCTTCCGAGATGGAAGAGGACGTCTTGGAAATGCTGAGGCCACCGGACGTGGATCTGTGAGGATTGGAACGCCATGTCATAGACATCCGCATGGATCGTCTGCGCGAGTGGGATGGGGCAGTGGGCTGTTGGGGGACCTCGGTGGCAGAGATATCTTCTGGGGCAAGAGGGACGGCTGTCGAATATCGGATTTTTTTCCATTGCTTTCTGGACTCCGATAGAGAACTCTTCAGTGGAACGGAACGCAATGATGAGTTGCTCCAGTGCTGAGTCTCCGTAGTACATGACAACACTCGACAGACGCTGACGAAAGGTGGGATGAAGGACCGAGAGGCCTGAGGTGATCAGAGAGGAGAGGGTTTGGGGAGGGTCGGGAAAAATAGAAGGGATAGATATTCTTTCCTGATTCAAAAGAGCCACAAAGGAGGCGTAGAATTCGGGAAGGAAGTGAGCAAATGTCTGATCTGTTAGGAGATCACTGGATGTTGACTCGTCTCTGCAGTCACTAAGCTGTTTGTCCTGCCAAAAGGTGACGATAGAAACCCTTCGAGACCCGTTGTAATAGTTGCGGAACTCTGATTCGCGCTGTATATTGGAAAATATGGAAAAATACTCGCGACAGGCCGACAGATCTTGGATATTAATGGCAGCAACCAGCGCAGAGCTTAGAGAAGCTTCCAGTTGGTTCTGTAGGTTCACCATGAGGGTTCTACGCGGATCATATTCAGGAGTATTTTGGAAGACAACCATGCTCCTACTAGCTTCGGACAAGCGCGCAGCGGCCTTCGCATAACTCTTTTCTGCCAATAGGGTGGTTACTTCGAGCTCGAGGGTGCTCCAGCTTTCTGCTTCTCGTAAGACCTCTCTCGCTGCCTCCATGTGGGTCTTGGCGGTATCCAATAGCTTGAGCTGATCTAGTGCTTTTCCTGTAGCCTCAGGGATGGCAGCCAAGGATCGCTCATGCACTTTAGCAAGCGCGATCTGTAAAGAAAGTGCGCCATCCTTCATAAAATGCAAGTCATATGCAAGACGTGGAATTCCACGGGAGACATCGTCGATCACTTTCTCTACATTGGAAGACGTGCTTTCGCATGCAAAGTCAAGCGCGTCGATGAGCTGTGTGATATGCTGGTGGAGTTCTGGTAGGTCAGAGGAGTCTGTGCGAGCGAGCGTGTGATTTATCCAGGGCACAATGTCCTCGTACTCCTCCAACAAGTCAAGCGCGTCTTCTGTACTGGGGGCGGTCACCATATAGCATGATTAAAGTGGCGGAGAGGTGGGTGCCGAATGCACGGCATGGTTTGTTTGCCATGGTCTTCAGAATAAAACACAAGCTTGCACGTGTCAACACATGTCCTGCACCAATCCTACATCTGCCAAACGTTGCCTGGTCTGCGAGCTACATACGTCTGAGCAAGGCACCTCTTTACCTTGTGTCTGATCTGATAAAGAGACCTGTAGAGTGGGACGGCTGGTGGCCATCAGATTTGGCAGCCATTTCCGTTTTCTCGCTCTCCGACCCGTTCCTAATAGAACAGACGAGCAATTCGTTCAAACCGCCAGTTGTGGTCTGGTCTTGAAACCTAGCGACGCTGTACAGAATCCACTCAGTGTTCCGATACATACATTCTACCAGCCCATCTAACCGCATCATATGAACCGCATGTTACAATTGTCATCCTTCGTGTCAGCGTGGGACTGCTACTAGGGGATCCCGCTCCATCTTGGCCGACTACATCAATGATCAGCTGACGGTTGATCTACCTCTTCCTACGATTCCCGTTAGTATACATCCCACCCTAGAACCAGCCTTGCCAGTCGAGTACCCTGCGTCTGACGGGACAAAGACGGGGCAAGAGAAGCTTTTTTATCTTCTCGTCCATGTAAAGACCAACATCCTTTCATTCTGAATCTTACCATGCTTTTGAATCATGATGGATCCCTGCTATTCATGTCAATGTATCCCCGAAATGTGTCCTTTAACTGCGTCGGAGCACGATGGAGCACCTCCGGTACTGAATTCCTTGACTTCCGATCCAGCACAAAGCAGTTCTCGCCGCTCGGTAACTTTAAACATGATGGCGATACTGATTCAGCATCATTACCCACGTCTTCCTATCTTCTAGAGCAGGATTCTCCATGTTGTAAGTGCCCCTTGATCCATCTATGAAAGGCTTCCTGCCATCATGATGAATTGACGGGACACAACCTTTTATTGCGACAGACACCTTACCTGTTTTCCTTTTACACCTGGCCCTCTGCATTCCTAGTTGACTGCTCTTCATACTACCTATATCTACTTTCAGTCGAAGTCAGAAGCGGCGGGTCTTCTCAGAATCTCAGGCGTATTTACTGAATCATCCCGGATCACAACTTTACTTTGGTCACTGGTGTCCTTCCGTTAATTAAGCTTCCTCGCAAATTTGGGTGAGTGAGCTCTATCATATCAACCCTTTGTTACTTCCTTTGCTCCATGTCTAACATGCAACCCTAAAGAGATCTTCAGGTCGCAAGAGTACCCACAGTGCTAGACTGTCCAACATGCCTTACGCGGCTCTTTCCACGCCCACGGGCGATATCTCGATGCACTATAATGTCTTGACCCCAACATCCGCATTCGCGAAGACGATTGACCGTGATGTTCCAACCATAGTGTTCATCCATGGCCTGTATGTAGCGCAGGAAATTTTTGAACGTACGTGTTTCTCCGATCATCCACTTCATTGTTGTTAAACTGTATACAGCTCAAGCATCAGACCCACTGCTGCGAAAATTTAACATGGTACTAATGGACCTCCGAGCTCACGGTTCAACGCGGGGACGGATGGGTAATCCTTGTACTCCGATGCAAACGGCAGATGATGTCTATAGGCTCATGGTAATTCACCGATACTCAGAAGCATGGGTTTTTTGTTCATTCGCTTTCGTTCTCTCACAGAAATATCTGAACCTTCCTCCATGTCACGTCTTTGGTCTGTCAATTGGTTCGTGTGCAGCGCTCGAGCTCGCCATTGCCCATCCGAAGCAGGTGCTTTCATTGACATTATGCTCACCGTTGCCACCACAAGAGGTGCATATAACAAGGCCTATCACCCCTGTAATATCCTGACGTTGTGCAACAGCCTGAAATCGCCATATCGGGGCGACAAGAGATTTGGGATTGCTGGCATGAAGGTCTTAAGGATGGACCAGAAATTGTGCTTGAAGATCTTGTGCATGAGGCCGTTTATGGTGCCCTACAGATGATTGCCAACAATGTCAGCAGTCCCGTTGTCGACGCGTGAGTTCGCTTCGTTTGATTGAGATACCCAGACTCACTGATTTGTCCTGCAGAGTGGCCGCAAATGTAGAGAAGCGTAAGAATTGTTTTTGTTTTGTATCTTCTATCTGACGTTAGGTCACAGAACTCATCAATAACTGGGCGTTCACGCCTGAAAAACGGAGCGATGGATACGGTGCTGTTAGTACCTGGTTCAATAGTCGTCGCGTACTCACCGTCGAGGATTTGTCTGTTGTAAGTCCACCACCACCCGTGCATATCATTCCGATTATGAATGAACGCCTGCCTCCTTGGACACAGATACGCTGTCCTGTGCAGCTTATACATTGCAATGAAGATCTGCCTTACGCCACTCGATACGTCCAACAAACCCTCAGAGACCTAGAAGCAGCCAAAGTACCTGCAACTTTCCACATCATTGACGGGCCCCATTTTGGATCGTTAACCAATCCTGAACCGTAAGTAAATCGCTTGTCTCATTTTTACCTGACGTTGACTCTTTGCCTGCTCATCAGTGTTAATCGGTTCCTCCATGATATTATAGTAGCCAACTCAGACAAACCTGGCGCCACACTTCCTGTATCTACCACAGTGCCCATGATGACACCGTGGCATGACGACCTCGCTCGACACGGCTATTATCAGGACGCGGGCGATGAATCAGATATCGACTTCGAGGTGAACACGTCTAGAAGAGCTTATACCGGGTCTGGCTCTTACTGATCGATTGTGTTGTATCGTTTTTTTAAAAAAATTTGTGTAGACGCGCTAAAGTAAATTATGTTGTGCTGCCTGTGCTCTTGTTTTCGTAACGGCATTCCTACTACTTAGATAGTAATTTAATCTGGCACCCGGATAGTATACCTACTAGCACCTTAACCACACCTTCCGGGCGCGATTTATCGTGCTTTTCAATGCATACAAGAAGCCTCTCATACCTCAATCCATAAGTCACTGCAGTCGACTGTCGACCCGGCATATGCGGCCGTTCCCTAAACGAGGCTGGGCTTCTTATATAACTCGATTTCACATGAAAGAGACCTCTCCCATTTAATCACCTGTAAGTGCATGGGCCAGCATCTCCGAGCCTTTTCATTCGAAACTACGCGTACATATGCCAGAGGATGATTGACCATCTAGTAGGACGCCCCAATCCATCCTGGAAACGTGCACAAGTCTGTCTTTTCGTTTTTCCAACTCTATCGTCGTTTCTTCGTTGAACAGCACTCTAGGTCTTCCTTGTAATCCTCTTTTGGTTGTGGCGGATCTTGCGCGGTCAATCAGGACCTCCGCCCATCTTGTGGTTGCGTCGTGCAAACAGATATCTGCGTCTGTTTCATCGTTTCTTCTGAAATGCTGTTTATGCTTAGTTTCGTATATGTAGAGCGCTTCACGCCATGGCAACTCATTGTAACGACCCTCACGACTGTTTATGCTATCCGTAACTTCGACAAGATTCTCGGTTTGGGATGTAAGAACTTTTTTCTCATCGTTGCTCCCATACTTAAGACCAACAGCACCAGAGCCGCTGTCTCGTCTTGTACGTCTTGCAAGTTGATGTAACACACAGGAACCTAAGACATGCCGGCATGCGCCTCTAGTATTCTCCTTCCTATTATAGAGCAACATGGATTAATACGGGACTCGATGCTGGATTCGCTACAGCTATGTCTATCCGCGCAAAATGGCTTCGCGACATTTGCTCCGTCGTTTTCTCTGGTTATTACATACTCTATCCTAATGAAGCGGACGAAAAGGTACGTCCTGACTTGTTTTCCCTTTTAGCTGTTCTCATGTTTACTCCAGCTCCGTCGTTTCCGCGCCGTGCCTACAGTAGAAATGCTTCGTACGACATGGGAGAAGACTACTAATCCATACGTGCGGCCTTTCACGGCAGGTATTCCGACATTATCTCACCGTTACTTCATAGATTCGTCTATACATGCGCCACCCGCGTATCGCAGTTCGCCGCAAGATACTCCTCCCTCGGCCCAGTACATCGTCGTATCGGCGTCCCATCACTGCATATCTGTTCTCTTCTATTTCCGAGGAGCAGCTAAGCAAGACCAGCGAACTAATTCTGGATTTCCCCGGCGGTGGCTTTGTTGCAATGACTCCGGAACACCACGAGGAACGACTCAGAATTTGGGCTTTGACCTCTAATAGGCCCGTCCTTTCAATCGATTATGGAAAAGCCCCCGAATGTAACTATCTCTGATTTTTTCTTGAGCTATATTTAAATGACGATTAAATAGATCCGTACCCTTTTGCCATCGACGAGGCGTTTGATACCTACAAGACACTCGTAGAATCTGGTGTGTGTCTGAATATTCAAATTTGAACAGGTTGTGAACATAGCTACAGGTGGATCGTTGATCGGTATGTCCGGGAGGAAGCTCAAGATAATCGTGTCTGGTGACTCCGCGTAAGTGGCGACTCCGTTATTCTGTTTGCCAACCTCACATTGGCCACTTCCATTCTCTAGCGGCGCTACCCTTGCAGTTAATGTCGTAGTCAAAATTCTGGAGGAGAAGGAATCACAACGGACGTTACGATGGCTACCGTTACCTCATGCTGTCGTCTTGAACTACGCCGCTCTCGATTTTAACTTTACTTCTTGGATGTCGCAAGAAAACCTGCGCGTTCTGCGGTTAGAGCAGTCATCAGGTAACTTGCCTGGCCTGGAAGAGTTGGCTGAGCAGAAGGATCACCTGAAGAACATAGTAAGTCTAGGGTTACACTTTTGTTCGCAAAGGCTCAATATGATGCATGTAGAGCCCACTCAGTATGGTTGGCGACAGCCGTTCCGGTGTTTCGCGCCGTAGAAAGCTCAAGCGACGTGCTAGCTGGAAGGATATCCTTGCGGCTTCCAGTTCTACTGACCCTGAAGACGACGGTCCTGCTGGGGAGTCCTATATGCGACGCACAACCTCTGGCATCAAATCTCCACCTGCTTCTGACAGTTTACGATCTCGTTCACTCACGATTGGCGGCGGCGACTTTACCGACACAGACAATGACAACGATGAGAGCGAAGATACGAATGCCGACTTTCGACAATGTCGAGAGGAAGATCGTCCGATACGAGCAAGAGTCAAGTATGTGTATAGGGAGAAGGACGCGAATCATACCAAGCGCATCCCTCTTGTGGGACCCGCTTTGGAAGAGCAACAGGTGAAACTGAATGTTGCTATGACGCAGGCAAATGTTGGGACGGATTCGAATGATCTTGCTTCAAAGAGAGAACCTATCGGTACACGTCTAACGATGACCAGTCGAACAGGATTCTTCCAGGACAGAATTGTATCCCCTAGTATGGTTAGTATCATGTTGTTCCCCTCAGAATATCACGCTGATAAATCGTAATCATGGCAAACAGATGCGAGCTATGGCCATACTGTACATCGGCCCGTATCGAAACCCTGATTTTGCCACCGATTACCGCTTGTCGCCTATCCTCACACCTGATCGTCTCTTGGCTCAGTTTCCCCCATTGCTTATGCAGTGCGGAGAGAAAGATCCCTTTGTCGACGATACCGTCATCTTTGCGGGGCGTGTGAGGGAGGCCAAACGCGCCCGCAAAGCCGAGCTGGATCTTCTGATTGCTGGGAAGAGTGCCAGGTTTGGCGAGAACCTGCGAATGAGCATATCCGAGCCTACCGATAGAGAGCGAATCGCGTTAATCAAGGAGAGGGACAAACTGGCCAACCAGACAGAGGACGATTGGGTGCAGCTTGTATTGTTTTCAGAGTGGTCCCATGGCTACCTCCAGATGCCCACCCTCATTTCGGAAGCCAAAGCTGCAAGTGCCGTTTATTACCGCGAGATGTCATTTTAACGTGTTATCTTGCTCTGTTGCTCTGTAGGTCATCGAGGAGCTGGCTGACTGGATAGTTCATGCCTTCGACCGATACGGAAATGATGACACTTCCTCTGGTTCTAGGACCCCACCCAAATATCTCCTTGCTGCAAAGACGGGGACAGAGGATGGGATAACATTTTTGCCGAGGAAGCCGCCGCCGAATCATCTGCGCACCGGGTCTTCGAGTAGCAACCGCAGCGATGAGAGTGTCTCGGTAACGCCTAGCTCAGTAAAGAGTCCCCAGCGCCCCGATACGCCGGGAGTATCGGTTGGCGTTTTCGACCGTGCAGACTCTCCGGCTCCTATGGGACCAGTAGATGAAGAGTATGACTCGCTCGGAAGCGCCGAAACGTCAAAGCCGCGGCAGACAGGGCAGACGATCAGCGAGACAGAATTAATGCGCAGGAGACGGTTATTAGACTCGCATATTTTTACTTGAGATGTAATATAGTAGATCGTGTATTGAAGTAGTATGTAGCATGTACTAATAATCTGTATCAGGTTCAGTTGTAGTTCCCCCGCGATTACACAGCTTGACCGATCGGCAAGGTGTGTTTGGCCGCTTACTATTCCAGGACCGCAGGCTGTGCAGGTGCCTCTAAAAGGCACTCTGCCTGTAACACTCATCAGGCGCCCATTCGGGTCTTGAATTTCAGCTTTCCATCACCTTGTCTCCGAACCACCAACATGCCAGCAACCACGAGCTCAGAATCTCCTTCACCTGCCGGTCCCAGCACTTATCCCCTCGATAGCCCTTTTAATCAACCTATTCCAACAGATGGCCCAGCAACAGAGCCAAACGGACCACGCTCTTACTCTTACCATTCAAGTCAACCGCCCATTCCTATTCCAGTCCCGGTATCCTCATCCACCTCACCAGCTCCAGTAGAGATGGTTGATCCTGCTGCACTTCGTACCGACGCTTCTTCTCCAGGCCTAGCGAAGCCGGGTCGAACTTATTATTCCCCAAGCGCCGCGGAGTTGTATAACCATGCTCAGCAAATGGCGTCTTCATCTGTCGTTCACGTTAATCCTGACGATCCAAGCCCTCAAGGGGGTCCGGGAGCGAATCATTATCCTTCTTCCAGTGGCGTACCTCGCCTCCCACCCATCCTACAGGTCGAAAAAGTTCAGGTCACGACTTCAGCCACACAGCTCGCCAGTGCCAGTCGACGAAGGAACGAAGCTCACTTTGTTTGCCCTGTTCCTGGCTGTGGAAGCACCTTTACGCGTCGTTTCAACTTGAGAGGTTCGTAATTCATTGTCCTCGTGATCATTGTTGACCCAGCACACAGGTCATCTTCGCTCTCACACCGAGGAACGTCCGTATATTTGTGACTGGCCAGGTTGTAAGAAAGGATTCGCTCGTCAGCACGATTGCAAGTGAGTCTACTTGCCTTCCTGTGGTTTGTTCCTACGGTTCTAAGACCACAATCCGTTAGGCGCCATCAGGCCCTTCACACGGCCAAGTCGCAAAGCAACGTGTGTCCGGGGTGCAAGAAAACATTCAGCAGGCTGGATGCGCTCAATGTAAGTTTTCTTCGCCCTTCTTCCAGTATCTCCCATTCTAAAGATTTACTCAATTTTCAGCGACACTGTGAGTTCTGTTATTACTTTTTCCAAATACAGCACGTAATTTATCACCTAATGCTACAGTACGTTCTGATGGTGGTGCGGAGTGTCGACGTGTTGCTACTGGGGAGCAAAGGACTGAGCTTCAACAACTTCCCCCACCAGAGACGATGCAGCTCGTTTAGTTCCGAAATTGGGTTATGTAAGGTTGTAATAGTGTTTATATGTATCCGAGTCTTGTCAACAATCATATGATAGTTCGATCGGGTACTAACTTTCGACGCTCTTGCCACCATGGCTCTCCATATGCTCGTTAATGGCGCTGAATGTGGGCCCATAAATCCTCTACAGGGGTTATCGAAGCAGTTTGATAAGGACAGAGGTCTGCAACAGGTAACGTATTGGAAGCATCCATGGCATTTTCGATTGCTAACATCGAATTAATCCATGTAGGATCACTTTGGCGCTCCTCGGGCTGGACCATCCAGAGAGGTGAATATGGTGTCCACATACAACTGGCCTGACCCTAAATACTCCTCAGGTCTTTCGTACTCAATCAAGTGGCCCATCCCAGCAAGATAGAGATGACGCCGCACGGTTTTTCTCTCCGACAGCTCCTTCACGTCCTCAGCTCTCGACAGCAACATCATTTAATATGTCTGCTATGAACATGGCAATGCCTTCCCTGAATTCTTCTCCGAATTTTAACGACTTTCGGGCAACACCCTCGGCCAACTGGGCGGCAGACTTCATGATACAGCAACCCAGCCAAAGCGCACAACAGCTTAACTCGGCTGCTGGTGAACTACAGCAGACTGTACGGCCTTCAGATGGACTGTCTGTCCATGCACTGACAAGTATGCAATATGCTGGTATGTCACCGAATGCTGTTGCACTCCTATTCTAAGTCAAAACAACACCAGGACATCTATCTTGGAACCCAGGGGCATCATCTACATACAGGATGAGTCCGGTGCAAAACAACCTTCCTCCGATGCATACGCAATCGCTGGTGATTAGATCGCAGAATGACCGTACGTCAGCATTCCTCTCTAGTTACCATCCTTTGCTCACATCAGCCCTTAGAGGTCTCATGGGACACTGTTTTTGCCTCTCAAGATAACATTTCGAGTATCAGCGCCCTACAAACACGTCCGCAACAGTCAGAACAATCGGTAAACCACAAGCTCCACGATCCGGACGAGCTTGCACGTACGGCTGGTCTTCTCCTGGAAACGGTTAAATCGGAGGAGAATCCCAAGTTCCAAAATAGCGCATTCATGGGCTTGATGAAGCAGCTGCGCGATCGTGAAATGGTCGTTGAAGGTAACGAGGTAGTGGCCAATACTGGAGACAACAGGAGCGCCACAGATAGCAGCTGGGCGCCAGATTTCCAGAAGGCTGATTTAAAGGGGAAAGGCAGAGCTCGCGATGTTAGCGATGCTCCACAGATGCACAACCCAGGCATCTATAGCCCCGCTTTACCCACGCAGAATGCCATGCCATCGCCATCAACTGGAAGAGTCGAAGAAAGTGCCGAGGACGCGTTCTGGAGGCAGGAGAATGAAGATTACAAGAACTATTGGCAGCAAAATGGACGTTTTGGACCTCTGCCTCCGAGTATGGATGCTACTTGGGGAAAGCTTCAGCAAGATTGGGATCGCTTCGAAGCCACGGAGACTGGAATCAAGCCTGTCAATATATATCAGTTCCAGGCCAACAATCCCTATCTTTCTGGAGACTCTTCTCGCACGCGGCACCACTCGATGCATAGCTATGCCGAACGCGGTTCCCTTCTTGAGGTGCGTTTCAAGGCATCGTTTGCACACAAAGCTCACTGTCACTGCAGAGCGTGTTGGAGCTAGAGGCTGCTGTGCAACGTGACCCAAGCGACGCCACCGCGTGGTATGAGCTAGGCATTAAACAGCAGGAGAACGAAAGAGAGAAGCATGCATTGGCTGCGCTCGAGCGATCTGTTGCGCTGGATCCTTCTCACTTACCCACTTGGCTGGCCCTAGCGATTTCGTATACAAATGATGGCCAGCGAACAAAAACCTACGAAGCTACCCGGGAATGGGTGCAGCGGAACGAGAAATACAAGACAGCAGTCCAAGAGTATTTTTCCCGTCACCCGGAGAATCCGAACGCCCTTCCGACTGAGCGGTTTGATCACCTTGCGCGGTGTTTAATGACAATGGCGCGCAGTGGAATGGATGATATTGACGCGGATATTCAGATCGCGCTTGCTGTCTTGTTCAATACCAACGAGGCTAGTGGGCATGCGTATACAATTATCGTCCTTGCTAACATTTTTCCAGGAGTACGAGAAGTCCCAAGATTGTTTCCAAACGGCTTTGGCTATCAGACCTAATGTCAGTTATGCTGAGCTCCCTGGCATTGAATATTGAACCTGAGCCTCTTTGCCTAGGATTGGCTTCTGTACAACCGCGTCGGGGCGACGATGGCCAACAACGGTCATGCCGAACAGGCATTACAATATTATTACAAAGCGCTTGAGCTCAATTCTGGATATATTCGTGCAAGGTTTGTCATCGTGGCTCTTCCAACAATATCGACACTAAGTGGTGCTCGCAATGTTAGATATAATCTTGGGATATCCTGCATCAACCTACGCGTAAGTTCTTGTTACACCCGGACACTTTTTCTGTGGCTCAACATGCTGCAGCGATTCTCTGAAGCGGCCCACCATATCCTGGATGCTCTGGTGCTCCAGGATGCTGACGGAGTGCATGATGCAGCTGGGATGAACGAGAAGCGAGGTGTGACCTCCACAGCATTGTGGGATAGTCTGAAGACGACGTGTTTGAATATGCAACGCGTGGATCTTGCCACACTCTGCGACAAGCATGATCTTGAAGGTACGCTTGAGGTTTTCATGTAGTGAACATGCGCTGAACGATTTAAGAAGGTATTCGCCTCGCATTCTGACTTGTCTGTGGAGCCTGTAGAGTACATGTGCAACGGTGCTACAATTTGTGATGGGAAGTTCTACAATCTATCTACTCTTTGAGTCTGAGGCCTCTGCCACCATTTGGTTAGTGTATGCAGGGAAGGGAGAAGTTGTCCAGATCTGACCTGGCTTTAATCCTAAACGTCTGTCTCTTTCCATGGCTTTCATCATCTTTGCATGCGCCTTCTGTACTTCTGCAACAAACTCAACATCCATGGGCACTACCTCTGGGTTATCACCGGTGGTCCTCATGCTGAAGATAATACTCTGTTTGGCGTCATAATCCTCCTTTTGGCTGGCATTGAACTGTCGGACGTCCTGGACGTCGTCGTCGGACAGACCGAGGAGAGTAGGATTTCGGCGAATCATGATGAACTAGCGCAGTACCAGTGTCAGTAGCGCAGTATCAGTGTGGATGTCGTGTACCGGGAAGATAGACTAGAATGCTCACTGTAAAGACACGTCGCGCAGTTCCCGCAGTCCGAGGGCGGTGTTGGAGGAAGAGGATAAAGTCGGATGGAGGACAAACAAAGCGTACATAAACAACACTCCTTCTACTGTACTTCCACTATGGACGCCGTTCTCCGTGTAACTGACGCTATTAAATCTTTCCGAGTCTGTCTGCTCATCTCATTCTTCTTTACAACTTTCGCTCACAATCGCCCAACAGGAAACCAAATTGGCTTCGATCCGTTCCCCGACCGAATTTTTCGACGTTCAGAGAATTTCGCGGCCAGCAGATCTCAACCAAGCGACTTCGGTAGGATTCTCGCCTTTCTGAATGCATGCATCCTGAATTAAACTGTCTCTCCAGCGGATATCCTACAACACCCGCTATTTCTCAGGTATTACCCGTGTACTCGTGTCATCTCGACACGACTGATTGAACAACCTTTCTTCAGGCAACTATGGGTTGATCGTTGCTGTATTAGCGGTCTATGCAGTGTATGTTTCTGTCCACATTTTCACTATCGCTTCTCATACCCGAATAGTCTGAGCAACCCATTGCTTCTAATTGCCCTCGGGTTCTTGGTTGGAGGCTTTGCTGCTATCAACAAGTTTGGTACGTAACCTCCTCATGTTCTTGTCATTCATCCATTCATTAACAGAGTTTCGTTCCAGCTCCGGACCCTATCCAAATGGGAGATCACACTATCACGCAAAAACACCTCTACACAGGTCTCTTCGTCATTGGCCTACCCCTCCTATGGCTTGCGTCGCCAGTCATGACCTTCTTCTGGCTCGTCGGAGCTTCCGGTGTCCTCATCCTCGGCCACGCGAGTCTGATTGAGCCAGGCATCGAGAGCGAATATGCTGCCGTGCAGGACTCGGTTTAAAGCATATTTTTATGTCACAGTGTTGTTGGAATCTTTATTACTCTTATCAGACAATAATAGGATTAATACATTGGCCACGTTTTGAACGCTCGCTATATTCACAACACGAGAGTTCTTTTGTCCATAGGATGGGGCTGGGAATAGACTGCGTGTGCGTTACAAGTGATATAGAGTACATCCTAGGAGACAGATCGAGAGGAGGAAAAAGATAGCGAACGCAGCAACGACAACGGCAGAGCGACAATGTGCGATCGGGTGGCTGAATGGGCCTCCCCGAAGCGAGGAAGGTACAGAGAGGGAGAGAGAGGTAAGTGGAACGCTAAGTATGAGCAATTCGAAGAAGAGAAGGATAAAAATACCACTCAAACCAAAGAATAATATCAATACACTAAAGGAATAATCCTAGAGTAGAGGTAACCATTGTCCTGGAAAACATGTCAGCAACGAGGAAGCAGCAATACAATGTGATCCCTGACCTATCACAACACTAGGTAAATCGAATAGATCCCGCCGTATCGAAAAGCAGAATGTAGAGGGTACCGGTGCTCCGCTGGGTTTGAGAAGGACACAATGTGAGTAAACGGATTGCGTCGTGTTCTCAAACGCATGAGAAGCGAAGTTTTCCCAGTACTCCACGACAGACTGGTTTTCGAACAGCTAATCAATGCCCAATGAGTCTTCAGACAGGAACAGATCAGATAGGTATGTTGTACCTCATAGATATACTTTTTACGGCCGACCAGTTCCTCCATTGACCACTCGGTGAGCATGCAGAACTCGGGAGCGACCAAACAAATCTCGCCGGTACGTCGCCAGACAACGGTCGGCGTACCACTGAACGAGATTAGCTTGTCAAGTTCCTAAAAAGGCTAGATGAGATCTGTTGTAAGAGAAGGAACGAGAAGAGACGGACCAGCAACGAGCGTTGGAAGCATTTTTCCACGAAGACTTCGTCGTCCAGAGACAAGGGCATTTGGAGAGCGATTAGCGACGGTCGGAAAATCGCCAGTGCACGCACTACGCGTAGAATATCGTTCTTCTCGAACCTTTAAAAATCCACACCGTAATAAAAAGCGCATCAAGAAGGAGGGAGGAAATGGGTGGAGGAGGGCAGGGAGGTGGGATCAAATCAAACAAGCACATCAGCGCCCGAGTCCCAAAAGGTACTCATTTATGTAGACGACCAGATTCTCAAGTAACACACGCACCGACTAGGGAGGTGTTTCATCAAAAAGTGGTAGCCTTCCGTGTAGTCATAGGGTTTTGTGATCCTGTCGTTAATGCTTTGGAGCTTAGAGGGGCAGGCGGACATAGTTGAAGAGGCTGGAGAGCCATTGGTATGTGGTGGTGAAAGCAAGCCCTGGCTGCTCGTAGATGAATCCAGGAAGCCGGATAATGGTGGAGAGCGGGGACGAGCATCGAGGGGATATCGAGGTTGTAAAGGGTGCAATTGGCCATTCTGCTGGTGCTGCTGAGGCTGCGAGGGAGGCTGAAACGGCTGGGGGTAATGCATTTCGGGTAGCTCGTTTGTACTCTCTGGTTCCTGATAGGGGTAGGTGAGGAAAGAGGCCCCATTAGTAGACACATTGTCGTGTGTTATGGATAGGGGATTAGCAGCGAGAGAAGCGTAGGAAGTTGGTGAGTGAGTGAATTGGAGAGAATCTGCGGAGGATGGCCAAGTAGAAAACTGCGGGGGAGGGGTTTTACTTGAATCCGGGGGACTGGGGTTGCCAAGGATTGCAGATAGGATGGAGTACTCGAGATTCGCAGCCTCTGACCCAAATGGGAAATTTGGATCGAAAGTATTGAAGGAATCTGAGTGGGGAAAAGGATCAGGTTCTGGAGGGGGGATGAGTGAATAACCGATAAGGAGACACATGATTATACTGACGTGCAGGAGATAAAGATGGCGTTTCCTCTTCGTCCGGTACTCTTGTGGTCGAGGTCGGCTTGGTACGCTTGAGACTCTCTGTAATGATACACGTGATGAATAACCGGACGGCCGTATGGGTAGAAAGAAAAGACGACTGACGGAGCTCCTCCTCGTCCAAGAGGTATTTAGCCTTTTTGCGGTGACCCTCGGTACAGCTGTCTGCAATGTTGCGCTTTATACATCGTTGACATGGACGTGCTTAAAAAGAGCTTAACTGCCCGAAAAGAAGAGAAGAAGAAAAAAGAGGTTCTCACAATCATCACAGGTAAGGTGAGCTTTTTGGCAGTGAAAACAAGCACGGTTTGCTTTTTTCTTCTTTGGACCGTCCCTAGGCTTTCGAAGTGGGGTAGCGGAGTCTGGGCCAGAGTCTTCTGGGGTATCTGTGCGTTTCCGCTTTGTTGGTTTTTGATTTAGATGCTGGGGTGGTGGAGACTTCTTTGGAGCTATGGGCTGCATTGTGGCTGCTGGAGGGAGGGGACAAGCGAGGGAGGGAAGATGACAAGACAGCAGTTGCAAATTGAAAGCGCTTTATATGTCGTGCGGTAATCGCGACTCCCAGATCGGAAATCATCCCGTGACCTCGGCCGATGATGCCGATGATATGCCGTCAGGTCGCCGGTCTCCGCTTTTCTCGTGGCCACAAGATGGAATTCAGGTGGCTGAAGCAAGCTGTACGGCCAGGCAAATCCCTCGAGTCCATGCTGGAGCGTCGGCGAAGAAATGAACCCCTGTCGTATATTATAGGTTTTATCTGTTCCTCATCTTTTCGTACAAGTCCTCATTTCAATCACCCAGGTTCTCATCCATTCGGTCCGCTCAATCTTCGCATTCGACCACCTGTATTGATACCACGCACGGAGACAGAAGATTGGGTCATTCGTCTTGCTGCTTCATTCCCCCATCCTTCCAATACCCGTTCCTTGTTGGATCTTGGCACTGGCTCAGGCTGTATACCTCTCCTCCTTTCTCATCTCCTTCCCCAACGTTCTCTAACATCAACCGGCATAGACATCTCCCCGCATGCCATCACCCTTGCAAATGAAAATGCCGCTTTCTGCGGCTATAGTCCCACTTCGAACGGAGGCCTTAAAAATACTTTCACAGCACACCTCGCCAACTTCATGGCCCCCTCATTCCCTGATGTTCATCTCCCCCAACCGCCGTTTGACATCCTCACCTCGAACCCTCCATACATATCCTGGAACGAATATCTCGCGTTGCCTCCATCTGTCTCCGAATATGAGGATCCCAAGGCTCTCTTCGGTGGGCCATCTGGCTTGATGTTTTATCATGCTATAGCACGTCTTATTACGAGACCGGGCTTCCTCTCATCCGACGCGATCGTTGCGCTCGAGGTTGGACACGAGCAAGCCCAGTCTGTGCAGGATATCCTGCGTAATGAAGCTGGCCTATCCAATTCCGAGATCTGGCATGATCCCTGGGGCAAACCACGGACTGTCGTCGCCCGTGTCTGACTACGCCACATTCTTCCAAATTTGGAAGAGGTGATCAGTGGCGAGCTCCTCTTCTTTTCGACCCTAGTTTATCTTGCTAGTATTTTGACCTTAATCACTCCTAATATTCCTTTGCCCTCTTTCTGTACTTCTCTTCAGTATCCATACCTCAGGTGCGCGAATCTCTCTCCTCTCTTCTGTAGACAACATGTACATTCCGCCAAAGTCGACTCCTTCGTGCAGCTATCGTAAAGTATCCCCCACACACTCCCAGAATGATTATCCTATATCGGTGAGCTCCCCTCTCCTTCCCCTTTGATGCGACAGTGTTTAACAGTCAGTCAGTCTCCGCCGTATCCGGACCCGTACACGCGTCATGACTTTAATTTTTATTCAACCCTCCCCCCCGCTGTTTCGGTCTCCCATATTTCACGCCATGCTGGAGGTCTCCGAACTTTGGCAGGAAATATTTCTGCGCTGCCTCCCTCCTCAGCTCCAACCGGACGAGGAAAAAATGCTTACCGCCTCGCCAATAATACACGCCCCCCTTCTTATCTGCCATGTCTCCAGGAATTGGAGACGTTTCGCTAGGGCTACTCCTCGACTCTGGAGCTCAATCTCCGTTGAGGTCTATTTTGGCAACTCTTCACCTCCTTTTGAAGAGGTCATTAGTTGGCTACAAAGATCTGGCGCCACATCTCTCCTCATCTCTTTACGTCAGACTACTCGTTCAAGGGCAGACAACCGCCTCGCCAAAAGAATTCTCAAGCTGTTCATGCAGTACATCTCTCGGTCGCAAGACGTGCGTCTGCACCTGCAGTTGCCCGAGACCCTACGATCAATACGGACATGAGGAGCCCAGTCCGGTGCGGCCGTGCTGCTAAAGTCATTCAATCTTTCAGCTCCGTACGTGAGCGATACACAGCTGCACCGGGATTTGAGTGGGCTGTTCGTGTCTCTCAGGGGTTCTAGAAATTTGAGCTATCTCGGAGTCCGTTGGTTGAGCATCCTAGATGATTCGGTCCATTCTTCTGCCATCGTGAACTCGATCCCATGGCATAATTTGACTGCTTTTCATTTGGAATGTAACACGAGCACAGATGCATCTCTGGAGGCGTTGTCGAGATGCCGTAAACTCGAAACCTGCCATCTCCGTTTCCAAGTCCCCGAAGAGCCAGACTTGGGAGTTGCCTTTCCTACCTCCTTCATGCCCAAAATCCTTGACCTCGCTGTCCCTACCCTTCTTAACCTTCATATCGAAATTCGTTCTGAACAACTCCCTTCTCTGTTCAACAATACCACTTTTTCTGCGTTACGCACACTCAAACTTCATATGACGAATGAGGATGGATTTTCAGACGTCCACAGAACATTTCTATGCTTCCTCCAACGCTCGAATTGCTCTTTGCAGCGGTTCGAGCTCTACAACGCAGGCATCAGTGGCGAGAGTTTTGTCGAGTGTCTTCAGACAAAGGAAATGAGGGACTTGCGGGAGCTCGTAGATGTGAAAACATGGAGAGACTGGTCCTGCAGCCCTACTGTCAAGCTGGACGAGCTCGAAATTATGACGCCTGGACGGCAAGGAAGCCCTTGTCTCGTCCCGCATTTGGTCTCTCTCATCATGCGCGGGTGGTGTATTTAGAGTCCCAAGAATGGCGCTATTGCTGACATGGTGAAGCAGAGATGGAAGGAGGGGACGCTTCAGTCGCTAGACCTTAAACTATGTCAGAGCCAATACGAGGATGATTGCAGACGACTCAGGTGTATGGAGAAGGAGGGCTTGGATCTTCGATTAGAGGTGTTTGATGGTTACTAGTCGTTTCATCAATTTACAATGTATCTGTGATGTATCTTTCTGGAAGCCTATGTTTGCCACACGCCACATTCCACGCCACATCTTTCGGGCCGGACCGCAAATCCGTGCCACATGGAATCGTTATCTTTTCACCCTTCCTATTCTTGCCATGTCGTACGACCGAGTGCCTCTTGACGAGTTTGAAAAAAAGTTCTCAGCATCAACTGGTCTGTCATCGGTCTCACCACCGTGCTATCTGTCGATCTAATAGCTTTAGAGCTCTCCAGTGTTGCTATCGGTGGACAAGTCCTCTCGGTATCTGATGAGTTCTTTGCAGAGGCGTTCCATTTGCTGCTCGTAGAGGTAAGTTTTGGTGGACTGCATGGAATTCCGAAAACATCTCAGAGCAAGTGAAGCCGGCACCGAGCTTGAAGGGACAATTTGGACCGAAGGGTGCGCTCTATAGCGGGTGGGAGTCCAGGCGGCACAATTCTACCTAC
>RZIO01000001.1:973867-993196 GCA_004338095.1 Gloeostereum incarnatum | reverse complement strand
AGGCACTTCGGGGACAATTGTTGGGTTCGACATCGATACGACACACTTCAATGGTACCTTGTGTTCTTTATGTGAGAAAACGCCTCACAAAGCTCCTAATCGACAGGCAACGAAGCACCGGAAGTATCGGTTGAGGCTCTGTACGGATCGCCCTCGGAGGACCCTGGTTTTAAGGACACACGGGTAAGTTGATCAAGAACATCCTCAGGGTTGCGTCTCATTCGAGTAATGTTAGTGGACGGAAATACTGCCCAAAGTCAGCCTCGGACCAACCTCCCGCCACCTCTTTACCATTCCTCGAACGTCTACCGTCAACTTCGTCAAGCTGAACATGTATCCTGACGGTGGTATTGTGAGTGCCAATCCGTTCGATGGTCCACTTTCTGACATAACTGTAGGCTCGATTTCGTGTTTACGGGGACGTCGCCGCCGTCGCGCCTGAGAGTGAGACCGAGTCTTATGATATGGCGCATGTATTTGCCGGCGGACGCGTCGAGTTCACTTCGGATCAGCACTTTGGGGTCGGTTCAAATCTGATCATTCCCGGGAGAGGGAAGGACATGGGTGATGGATGGGAGACTAAGCGTAGCCGGCAGAAAGGCCATAAGGATTGGGTTATTATCAAGCTGTGAGTGGGCTGACGGCTCATCCTCGATTATTCTAATGTAGTGCACTGCAGTGGCGCGCCTGGGTTTCTGGAACAGGTCGAAATCGACACTGCCCATTTCAAAGGTAATTTCCCCGAGAGCTGCGAGCTGCACGCGTTGTTCGTTGAGACGAGCGTTGACTGGAGTGAGAGTCGAGGAGAAGATCAGGAGTGGACGTTGATACTTCCTCGCACAAAGCTTGGACCTCACAGACAGCACTACTTCCAGCTGGAGAATGCAGAGGGAAGGAAGTATACCCATGTGCGGTTGACGATCCATCCCGACGGTGGCGTGAAACGTGTTCGAGTCATTGGACGGAGGGCGCTTGGGGACGGTACCTGGGGCGGAGCCAAAACGTCAACAGCGTCGGGGACGACCGAGACCTCTCCTGAGCATCCGTCAGTACCCGCTAAAATCAAAATCATCCCAGTTCTCCCGATTACACCAGAGGCGTTTGCGCCGTTCGGACAGGTTATTCAAGCCTATAACGATCACAACGCAGTTCCGAAAGGTACCAAGATAACGCCAGCAAATGCAGGAACTGCCAGCAAGTTACACAAACTATCACTGTTGGAGTCTTCGTATCCACCAGAGATGGGTGCGACCACGGGACTGTCGGTGTATCGATGCCAGCCCCTACAGGACGTGGACACGGACAGGCTGTCTCCTCTGCGGGTCATGGAGAGACATCCATTCACAAACCAGGCATTTGTGCCAATGGGAAGGGGGTCTGGAGAAGGATTGACGGATACAGGGACAAGCTATCTCGTAGTTGTGGCTAAGAATGGAGCTCACGACAAACCAGATTTGAGGACTTTGAGGGCATTTGTGGCGACGGCCGCGCAGGGGATCGTATACAACACAGGGATATGGCGTTAGTGGCGTTTCTCGAAAGATTTCCGTTGGTCTTAGATTGAACCGCCCACTTTTTAGATCAACCGATGACGGTCCTTGAAAAGGTACAGATAATGGACGGAATTGTTTTGAGAAATTGAAAACTAACGAAAAGTTGCAGGCTCTAGATTTCACATGCGTGGAGACTCAGATCGGGAATGGAGAAAAGGAAGACTGTGAGATTATAGAGCTAGATGCAACTACAGAGTTGTTGAAGCTGAGACTTCCATGAGAGTAGAACGGATTTGTAGGCCGAGTGGCGGAGTTGATAAATTACAAGTTGATTTGTTCATGTTTTTGTCCGACCCTCTTCCTTTTACTCTCGCCTGACTCTCTATATGGCCTCCAAGAAGCGGTCCCACAGCGATGAAGGTGACCCTGTCGTTCACAAGAAACATATAATTTCTTCTCCCAATGGCTCTCCACGCGTTAATGGCGTAGACGTCCCAGACCACGACGAACAAGATCAGTCTAGCGATTTGGAGGCAAGCTTGTTCTCATATTCAACATAATCTCATATCTTAAATAAAATATTCCCCAGCTCTTTCGAAAAGAAGCTATTTATCGTCGTATGAAGCACTATGCGAGAGAGAATGACCACAATCAGCTCAGAATAGCTGAGCTCGAGAGGCGGAAGAATACTTGTGAGGCAGGCTTGGCTGCTATATCAGCTTGCTGGACGCAGGTATTTTCTTCCATTTTTAAAAAATTATCTTCACAAGATGTCCTCATACGTTTGCGTAGCTCGTAGAAGCGTTACGGCTACTTGCCAAGCCTGAAGAACTACCGCCAGCTAGTCATCGTACTAAAGGTCTGTCTGTACTGCTATCGCCTCTAGCGCTGCTTACATTTAAGTCTATCCCAGAGGCTTTCGACCTACGAGCATATCTCTCAGAAAGTCCGTCAAGAGATATCGAAGCCATATTGGAGGAGAATAAGACTATGACCCATAGTCTTGTTACGCGGTTTGTTCAGCTAGGGGGGCAGCACGGAGCATCTCTTTTCCACAATGAGGCATATATTGCATGTCAAACTGCTCAGTCAGAAGTGCGTTTCTCTCCTGTTTCACACTACGAAGCCATTCTGAGCAATAAAAATAGTGCGCCGCTCTCCGGAATGACTTAACTGTTGCACGTTCGCGTTTGCAGGATGCAGAAGAACAGGTACAGAAGTTCCACGATGAACTCAGAGCAACTCAGAAACCGTTGCGAACGTCTACAATCCAAATCCGTGTTAGCTCAGCAACCCAAGTCAGAGCCAGAAACGAGGCAAAGGGGTTCTCCAGAGACAGAGGATGGCGGGAAGCACAAGCAGCCCTCTCAAGCAGTGAGTGGTCTGGTCAATTATTGGTGGGAGCCTTTGACTGTCCTCTAATCATTTCTTTTTCTAATACCTATTCAGTTGCCTGAAGCCTCGCCCCAGATCAATGGGAAGTCTCCTCAGTATGGCAATTGGAGTGATTGGGAAAAGATTGCACAGTCGCGCCAGAGCGAGATTACAGCCTACCAGACTGAGATTGTGGAGTTGCGTGATCAAATTCGGCAACTACAGATGGAGGTCAGCTTCCGCGATGTGTCTTGTGACACTGTCAGCTTATACGTGATCTTCAGGTGAAAACACCTACTTTGGCCACAGTCGGAGAAAGTCCACATTACAAGAATCTGTTGGACAAAGCCTCCCGGATTCAACATTCTGAAACCGAAGCCAGACAGAAAGCCGACGCGTTGGCTCATGAAATGGAACTCCTCATACAGAAAGCCACAGACGATTACAATGAGGCAAGTCTTGCCTTCCCCCTCTCCTGTAGGATGAATCGTCTTATGCTTTGAAAATGTAGCGCGAGTACCTGTCACTGATTTCCGATCTTAAGAACACTCTCAGCCGTCGAGACGCTGATATTGCGCGTCTCCGTGAAGCTCGGGATCAACAGTCTGCCGAGCTGAAAGAGAGGAGGGAGAAGGATCAGTGGAAGGAGAAATCTTTGTCCGAATTCAAGTTTCTTACCGAAACGCAAGAAGTAAGCTTGTCGTTATCGATTTTATGTAGGTCTCATGGTTGATCTCTCCTAGGAGCGTATAGCTCTTCTTGAGTCTCAATTACGACGGGCTAAGGCACAGATCGCGGCGAAGCTTGGCGACGAGGACATGATGCAATTTTTGTTAGGCGGAAGCGACGCGAATACGGACTATGTTTTGCATCTTAGGAAACAGCTTAAGTGAGTCCTCGTTAGCTTCAATAATCGTCTTCTGACTAGTGTTAGTGACGCTGCGGGTCATGCATCCGCCCTAGAACAAACCTTGAACAGACTGCAGGCCCAAAATTCCCAGGGCGCAGATCACATTCAGAAGGAGGTCGAAGCGTTGGAGAAGTTAGCCGAGGTGACCACGCAGTTGCACAGGTACCAAGAAGTATACGGCGAGTCGTCAACGCTCCCCCCAGAATTGTCACAGTTGGCTTCGCAGCTCCAACAGAAGGAGGATGAGCTAAAACGGCTTCGATTAATGAACTCACAACGAGAAGAGGTATAACGTTCATTTGGCATCAATTCGAGTATGATGCTCATCATTTCCCTTGTCAGACGGAAGCATCCCTATATTCGGAGGTCGATAAGCTGTCGGCTGCTTGGGAAGGTCTCGAGAAACAAGTCAAGAGCAAGGTATTCGACCTAGTAGCGACAGAGGATAAGCTGTCGAAGCAGGGGATCGAGGTACGCACTT
This sequence comes from Gloeostereum incarnatum, assembly GCA_004338095.1. Classification (NCBI taxonomy): domain Eukaryota; kingdom Fungi; phylum Basidiomycota; class Agaricomycetes; order Agaricales; family Cyphellaceae; genus Gloeostereum; species Gloeostereum incarnatum. The sequence continues at coordinate 988,938 of RZIO01000001.1, read as the reverse complement.
ATATGTTCCTTGCACATAGGACATGGGGCTCAATTTCCTCCTAGCGAGCCAAAGCAGAGAACAAGTACTATGCGGCCATGCGAGACAAAGATGCGATCGAAACAGAGCGTAAAGCCCTCGCGAAGAATGTCGAGAAGCAGACCAAAACTCTAGATCATCTGCATGAACTCAATCGAAACTTGACTACTCAAGTGGTGAGCCTAACTCCCTGTTTAGTTTCGCTGTGAAGCTGATAATTGCGTCAGAGTCTCATGGATCAAGAAATGGTGTACATGAGGCGGGCTTGTGATGGGCACCGAACGACGATTTCTGGGCTGGAGACTGATCTTATGATGGAGAAGCGGGTCTCGAAGGAACCAGCACAGAGATTAGTAGAGCTCCAGAAGCTTGCATCCGACCGCGACAGGGAGCTCTTGAAGGAGAAGGAGAAGCTACAGCATTTGCGGGAGGACGTCCTTGCCACGAGAAGCGCTCTAGATCGAGAGCGGGAATCTGTGAAGGCAGCCATGAGATTGAACGATTCTGGGAAGAACAAAACAGACGGGAAGGATTCCATGGTCGATGAATTGATGGTGCGCCTTGTTATGTGCTGTTGGGAAGTGGGGGAGAGTGCTAAAGACTTTCTAGGCCTTGGTCAAATGCTCCACCTGCAGGAACAACATGCGATCGATGGTGATCACAAAGTGTGGACACTGTGCGTATCTTGAGATCATCTCGATAGAAGCCCCGTTCTCATTCACTGCTATGCTCTCTTCAGCTTTCTGCAAGAATTGTGTCGACTCAAGGATCGCTACTCGACAGAGAAAGTGTCCCTCCTGCAATCTGCCCTTTGCGCAATCCGATGCTATCACACTATATCTCCAATAATTCTATACTCTTTTATCAGCCAGGAGACGGCGGGTTATGTTTTCATCAGCAATCTTATTCCACTCATTCACCTTTTATATCTAACCTTATTATTCCTGTCATTCTCCAGACTGTCTGCAGGTCCATTGTAGAGGGTAGCATATTTTTGTGCCTTTTCATCATTTTTATTTGTTGGGGGAGGATAATATGACCGATATAAGATAACAAGCAGGGCATTAACGCTTGACCCAGGAGTACTGTAGAAATGGGATAGGTGAGTGGGACGACAAAACTAAGGGCAAAAGAACACACCCGCTTGCGAGCCTTTGCAAGACCGGGCTTCTTACGCTCAACCATACGAGGATCACGTCTGAGGAGTTTGGCTTTGAAAAAGGAGGTTATGAGGAAGAGTGTACATGAGAGAAAGGTAAAACAGCATACATCTTCTCAGAATCTTGGCAAGATCAGGCTCGTGCGCGACAATGGCCTTTGCGATACCGTGGGCAACAGCACCCGACTGGCCTGTCGTTCCACCACCTCTGGGAAGAGCAAAGACGTTATACTTTCCGAGCACGCCGGCGACCTTGAGCGGGCGGACGACGCGTTCGCGGTCTGCGGGGACGGGAAAGTACTCTGCGAGAGGAATGTTGTTGACGAGGATTTCGCTTGCGGTGACGTTGACAGGTGGTCTCTCCTGCTGCACTGGTTCACTGCTGGTGGAGACGGGTGTCATACCAAAGGCCTCGTCCACAACAAAGTCATCAAAACGCTTGGAGGAAGGCACGGCGGCAGCGGAGGGACCACGTCTTGTCTGTTTGCTATCGAAGACAGGAATCATCCAGACCCTGGCAGAGCTTGTCTTCCTCCTTCCAAAGGTATAAGACCTGCTGAACTCGTCGAGCTCGACGGGTTTGCTCTTCCCCCTGCGAGCCATAGCCTCTGTGGTGCTCCTCTGGAACATACTGATGATATCGTGAATCATCTCCGCGAGATCTGTCATCTCAGCGGTGCGAGCTATTCGGTAATAATCGAACATCTCGTTAAGCTCTGAGACCACCCGTCTGTAATTTGTAGTGGTGAGAGTAGTCTGGAACTCATTTCCGATTGTCTCTGGACTGTTCCATATAGGCTTGACGTCTATGAGACTGGCACGGGCAAAAGCGGGTAAAGGGAGGAGCTGGAGAGTTTTGAGGGTGCCGCGAATCTGACTGTTCGCGGTTTGGAGCTGGATGAGACCATCGTAGAATTCGGACTTTCCTGTGTAAAAGCTGGAAGAGTTTGGTCTCTTCTTTTTGACATACAGATCCTGGTCGCCTTCCTGAAGTTGTGGTTGGTCGTAAGTTGGCTGGCCGTCGTCGTCGTCTGCTTTTAATGGGTTGAATCTGGGTGGTCTGTTGTAACCCAAGTCTAGAAGTTGGGCTGGTGGAATAAAAGGACGCGCCGCTGTCCGTGTCGGTGGGGAATGAAACGCACGATGAAGCGCGCAGCGGACTTGCCGCCTCAGCAGGACATTCATGGGGAAGAGGGAGAGACGGGAATGGTCACGTGTACATATACTCTTCTTCATGGAACACAACTTTTCTGGCGCGCTGGCTACGTGGAGAGGTAGGCAGTCGTTACGTTCTATTATAATGTTATTTTAATACTTGTATTCCAGCCATTAACCTTTCTGAACTCCAAAAGACCCTCGATGAACAGGGAATCCAACTCGTCGACAATCAGAAGGAGTCTGTCGTCGGTCGCAAAGCTCTCGCAGACAAGACCAAGGGTTGGTCACATTCAGCTTCCTCTAATCTCTCTAACCAGCAGTCTAGAATTCAAGAAGATTCCGGACGACGAAAAGCTGACTGCTATCAAATCTCTTCTCAAAGGTACGCACGTACACGCCTCATTCGAACCTTTCCCTATTCCAACACATCCCAGCGTACCAGTCCGAGATTGACAGCCTCACGAAACGCTCAAAGGCATCAGAGAACGCATTCTTAAATGTCTACAAAGTCCTTGCAGAAGCACCCGACCCGTACCCACTGCTTGAGACCGCAGTCGTATGCATCACACGCATGCTTCCCATCTCGCGCGCCACATTAACCTTGCATCTAGGACCAAACTATCAAGATTGCGGAAGCCAGGGATCAAGAAGTAGAGCTCCAACGTCTTCGAGAGGAAAATGCAGAGCTGCGGAAACGCGTCAATGACTTCTCCGCCATCGAGTCTGCCAAGAAAAAGGCTGAAGTAAAGGTTGAGCAGCTTGAGCAGAAGGTGTGCTTGTAGCGTCATTCAATATTACACACTTACTCAGTTTACCCGCGTTATGTAGATGGAGGAAATGATCCAAGAAAAGGTCGTTCAGAAGCAGAACGAGATGATCGCCACATACGACGAGAAGCTGCGCAACTCCGAGGCTCGGTACGTCTCCAGGAACCTTCTCAATAATCTCTTGTTGAGTGCCCTCTCAGGGAACAGGACCTTCAACGCCAGGTCTCTCTCACCAAGAAGCAACTCCTCGACCTTCGTTCCTCCAATGACTCTACGCAAGCCAAACTCCTCGATCAGAGCTCACGTCAAGGTCATTATCCCTGCCTCTTCTTTCGCCGCCGCTCTCACTTTACGCTACCTATATTCCAGACCAGGAAATTGTCACGAAGCTTGCAGAAGTTGACATGATCGTAGCTGACCTCGAACGCGCCAATAGCCGCGTAGCTACCGTTGAGAGACGCAATGTGTGCCTCCAAATCCCTACCTTCTAAACCACCCCTTATCTTCTGTACAGGAAAACCTACGGGCCGAGATCGAAGCTATGCGAAACGGGAGCGAAACATCGGAGAAGTGTGTCCCATACAGGTCACCTCTATCTCTGTGCCTGATTTAATCTCACTTTCCTTCTTTCAGAGTCAAGTCGCTCGAATCTCAAATATCTGAGCTGGAAGCAGAAGCCGAACATGCGTCTCAAGTGCTAGACGTCCAGAAGGCGGTCACTCTGGAGATTCAGGCTGCCGCGGCAAAGAAGGCCGAAGAGATGTCCAAAGATATATCGAATAAGGTGGACATCCTTGACATGTCCAATCTGTACCTCTACTAAACCTTCTGTGTCCAGACCGCCGAAATTGCTCAACTGAAGCAAAGGATAAAGCAATACGCGGACTATGATGAGATCAAACGCGAACTGGAGATTATGAAGGTACGACACATCGGAGGGGCCTATTGATCGCTCTCTCTGATCAACATCTTACATAGTATGTCGAGTTTGCCGGTTTGGAGGAGGATGCAGATATGGAAGACGGAGACTTGCTCGAACTACCCAACCCCAATGCCGAAAAAGCCAACGCTCAACAGGCCAAGTCCCTGGAAGCCCTTCTCGCAACAAAGAACAAGAGAATATTAGAGCAGCTGACAAAGTTCCGGGTGCGTTTCTTTTCCTATCAAAGTATATGTAACACTCACCATTCATTCCTGCTTAAATGTACAGATCCTTCATGGCGAACTCGAAGCCTCTCTTCGGGCGACCCAGGATCAGCTCGGTTCGACCAGCTCGGAGCTCGAAAAACAAAGGGCCCTCAATGAGAAGCTCGAACTAGACCTTCTGTCCATGAACAATCACAGCTCAGCCAATGAAGACGCTGCTGCCGCTTCTGAATCGTCCGACGTTCTTGCAGGGCTCGATCTCGGAAGAAAGACTCCGAAAGTAAGCTCTTCTTGTCTTCTGATTCGAGATCCCCTTGTCATTCTTATTCTTTGTTGCAGGAGGCCTCGTCTTCGAGTCGATCTACGCCCATCCCCTTTACCTCCTCCGCAGACTCTTCCATTCTCCCCATTGTTACAAGTCAGAGAGATCGGTTCCGACAGCGCAATGCTGAACTAGAAGAGGTGCGCCCTCTTATCTACACTACTCAGCATTTATTCCTGTTAACCTCTTTATGAGCAGGAGTTGCGGAAACAATTCCAGATCATCTCGGAACTTCGTTCTGAAATCAAGAATCTACAGTCGGACAATCTTAAACTATACGAGAAGGTACGATACATGCAGAGCTACCGCGAGGATTCCGCTGCGAGTGGATCCCGGCCCGTGACACAACTAGATCCACTGCCCCCGCCGCCCTCGGACGATATGGGCAAGTATCGAGCGAGGTACGAAGAGGCTATGAACCCGTTCGAGGCTTTCCGTGGTCGAGTGCGTGCTTTCTGTTTCGAAGATCCTACCTAGATGCTGACACGTTCTGGATCTTATAGGAAGCAACGCGGGCGTACCAGAATCTAAACCCGGTGGAACGGGGCGTGCTGGTGATAACGAAGGCGATCCTAAATAACCGTCGAGCGCGGACGTTCTTCATCGTCTACACTCTCGTTCTCCACCTCCTCGTTATGTTCACTTCCTACGAATGCACGACGTCTTCTGGGTCGCAGCTCCAGAAGCAGCCGTATGGATCATGAATTATTTTTGCGCTATACATCTATGTATTATATGTACTTACACACTATTGGTATGAGGACAATGCAATGCATGTTGATACAAGAACGTGGTATGAATGAGTGTATAAGTTGGTCCGTTAGGCTCGGGGAGCCTTTTTATTACGATGTACCGTGAGAGCGCGGTCGACGGCGTCAAGAATGGGTTTCATTGCCTACGAACAAGAGATGTAGTCAAGTGATAACAATGTCGTTAAGACTTACCCTTTCCACACGAGTAGGATCAAGGTTCATCGCTCGGGCAGTATGCACAATCGCCTCCACTTTTTCTCGGGTCCGAGAGAGGTAGTCGGCCATCTTCGCCGCTTTAGTGGCTCTCTGTGCAAGAGTGGGTGCCACTAATGTCGGTAACTCGACAAGAGGCGGGTATGTTGCAGTCCAGAATTGTCGGAGGAACTCATTCGCTGCCGTTTGGCAGGTCGTCATCTGGCGAAAGAGGTCATCAGGTAGGTCATCTGGAACAGATCGATTTTTTAGTTCGTATGCCTCGAGAAAAGAGCAAGAAGGACGAACTTCGTCGCGACCGTACATCTAGACGAGCAGCGACATTCAGTGTCATGTCCTCTACCGCGGCGTCGCCTGCAGTCTTTTCTACTCTCATCTGGGATGAAAATCAGAACTAAACAAGGTTTGCATATGTCTCTCTCTCTACCTCAGCCAGGCGAGTCTCCCATGGTTCTAACTCAGCCTTGGCTTGACGTATGACCTCCTTGATATTTAAGTTCTGAACGGGAGAGAGATAGTGTGTGAGCGTTGGCATCAAGTCCAAGATGGGCCATTACCTTCGTGGGGTCTCCTGCTTCAGCATTCCTCTTTGCAGCCTCAAAATACCGCTGTTGACTCTGCATCTCAAGAACGATACCCGACGACCCTTCGGTATCGTTCAAATCTTCTATCTCTATGTCCGCAAACAGCTCCTGAATTGAAGGTTTCTAGTAAACTCTGAACGTGTTGTTTTTTGGCCTGGTCACTCACTTCACCTGTCTTCCGTCGTTTTGTAGGGGGACCTTCACCTCTGTGGAGAGACAACGAATCAGTATAAACGCAATGGCGTCTGGAAGCAATACGGACAACGCCGAGTTCAACAGTCTCTCGGAATGGTCATTGAACTTTCGTATTAACGGTAAGGCACCACGCTGCCTTCCGGCTTGCATGGTGATGTCTTTCTCGTTACCAGTCTATTTTAAGGCCGAAAAGTGAGTGAAGCAGGCGGTTTTCGAGTGAGTTTCCGTACCTCTACATGATCTTCCAGTGTAGCTCCGAGGTCAACAAGAACGCCGAATCCCGTTGTACGTTGTCTTCTAGGTTCCAACTCTGGAAAGCGCCTTTTAGACCATGAAGGGCGGAAAGAGAAATATGTCTGCGTACGGTCATCATCTTTCTCTAGATACTTGTCAAATATGGGATCGTCTTTCACGACGTGTTGAGTTGCAGACGATCGAATAGATGCACGGTGTGCGTTGAACAGCTTCGATTGAAAATAACGTGTCCAGAACTCCGCTTCAGACAACTGGAAGAATGGACAGAGGTCAGTGCGTCGAAACGGGAAAAAAAATGTGTGTAACACACTTTCTTAGGAACATTATCATTGTACGCTTTAGCAACAACCGGATACTCGTCAAAGATGTCGTGGACAAGTTGAGGCGTTATTCGAATCTTTATCTCACCACCCTCCACAGTTTCTGGCCTAGGATCAACCAGCTGTCCCGATTTACCCTTGCGCTGGTTCTCAGTGGACGCTTGAGCAAGAAGTAAGTGCTGAGATCCAGGTACTTAGTTGAGAACGTTCTCTCGGAACAGATGTCCACACACCTCTCTGCCTTCCCAAAACTCCTGTTCGCTAATGTGACCGCCAATCACCAATTCACGGTGGAGAGCACCGAGTTCAGGATTACTTATAAGCACAGTTTTTCGCAACCGGAAGTCCTTTGCGGGGTCGTTTCCCGGGATGATAGGAGAGCCACGACGGTCATTGGCGGCGACTGAGGCCGCACGGGATGTCGACGGTCTCAAGGGCGGAGGAACAATAGGTTTATGTGTCGGAGCACTAGAAACAGGCGTGGTGCTATTAAGTGCAGTAACGGGTGGGCCATTAGACGCGTTTTTATTGTTTGCAATGATAGCTGTAAGTTCCTTTTTGAACTTCTCACGTTCGGTCGACGCGACTGGCTGAGGAGAAATAAACGTGAAATTTGGCCCGGATGCGCTGTCTTCTCCAGCAAGAGCAATTTTTAGTTTAACTTGTGGTGCTCCTTCTTTACTACAAAAGATAACTGTTTCACAAGAGTCAGTAAAGATTGAAAGAGAGGCGTAGAGAGCACTCACCGGCAGCTTGGTGGTAGGCTATTCTCACGGTGGGCGTCTTTTTTCCATCTGGAGTCCACTGGAGGTGGGTGTCAGTGAGTTCTAGGGTGCCTGTCTGCTTTTTGAAGGATGCCTTGGCCGTACAGACTAACGTGGGCATCCTTGTCATCCGTTAGGTAAGCATCTATCGACTCTTTTATATTCTTGCCATCATCATGCCAGAAGTAAACAGACAGCTAATTGTCTATGACTTCGATTGGTCCGTTCTAGTATCTCTACGAGAATGCTTATTGTAAATGCTCTACCAGGTCTATGGCAGATCAGGACACCGATAGGTGGATCTTCGAGGTTCTCGCCCCAGATCTTCGCAGAAAAATGAAGACCCTCAAGGAGGAAATACAATGGACCGACCTTGTGTGAGATCAACGAGCTGGACTCATACCTCCCCATCGTTTTGTTTAATGTCTCCTCCGAAAAAGCGCGCAATCTCTTCGCGAAGCTCATGCTCGTGGAATAACAAAGGAACAGATCGAACACGCTCTTAAGATCATGCCTTTCGTATGCTGCCAGTGCTCGCAATCTTGACCATCCTCACTCCTTGCCATAGCATCCTGCCATGGTTCGCGCCATCAACGATCTCAAAGCCGCTGGCAAGACATCCTTCGTAATTCTCTCCAATGCCAATGAAGTCTTCATCTCCACTGTACTAGAAGTACGAACCTCGTCATCTTCTCGATATGTATCATTTCTTACTAGTCCGTCAGGAAAAAGGTCTCACCGACAAGTTTGAAGAGGTCATCACCAATAGGGCCGAATGGGATCCCTCAGGCCTCCTAAAGCTGCGTCGAAGGGTAGATCCCAATGGCCCTCAGCACTCCTGCACCATTGGATGCAGTCCGAATATGTGTAAAGGTCGACTTCCTCTCTTCCATCTCTCACACCAAAAAGGTCGCCGACCCATCTTCCCTTCTGTAGGAGAAGAGCTTGACGCATTCTTGACGCGTCATCTACCCACATTCGACCGTGTCGTCTACGTCGGTGACGGTTCTAATGACTTTTGCCCAATTCTCCGCCTCCGAAGGTCTGTTCAACTTGATTTTCTCGCGCTCGATTGTTATGACACGGCCACAGCCAAGACTTGGTACTGTGCAGAAGCTTTCGTGGTCTTCAGAGACGGATCGCCAACGAGGGCGAGAGGCTTGGCCTGAAATGTCAAGTCAAGTATTGGGCAGGTGCTTGGGAAATAGAGGAAATCTTCAAATTGCTATAGAGGTAGGTTTGTTCCCGACTGGTCAATCACGCCCGCGCATCTCCCGACATCACACAGATAGATCCACGTACAACGGACAGATCGTCAACAGAAGAATGAGATGTATGAACAGAAACAGGTATGCTTGTTGAGGAAGAAAAAGAGATATTTAGATGGTACTTGTCGTGGTAAGAGCCGAGGCTGGCTCGTAGTTAAAAGAAAGATTGGGAGCCTCAAACGTCCTCAAGGTTTTGTTACAAGAAATTTAACAAAGCACACCGACGCGCGATGGTTTTCGTTCTCATCTCGGCCACACATCCATGCCACTGCCTCTTCGTGAATCCTTTCCGGGCATGGGCTGTTGTGAGGAGCCATCAAACATGTTGTTGACACCTTGCTGACCGGTTGGCACAACACCCGCTCCATAGAACGATGGTGGCACCGCTTGTTGGGGAGGAGCGACATGCCGGGCTGCCGCAGAGGATGCCTGATTAGAGTATCCCGAATATTGGTCTGGCTGCATGGGAACATAGACGTTGCCTATATCTGTCCGGCGATCAAGCGAGTCGAAGGTGGACGCGGGCGTGGCCTGCTGCTGTTGCTGAGGATACGTCAGAGCGTACCGGTTCCCCGATGTCGTATTGTTGCTAGTGTAAGTTTGCGGAGGACTGGAGATTACGCCAGCAGCACCATACAACGCCGCGCTAGATCCGTCTGACCGCGCTGCCGACCGCACGTTCGACATCACCGCGTCTCGTCTTCCCTGATCATCATCAACCAATATGGCCTGAGGGTTGTATGAGTGGGCCAACTTGGAAGGGGCGGCTGCCTGATATCGATGGGGAGGGTTAGACCAAGACATCAAACCTGATGCAGCAGCTAGCTCTGCCTGCTGCTGCAAAATTTCTAGCTGAGGGTATGGCTGAGCAGTAGCGGACTTCCCCGCCTGCCTCCGTTCCCATTCCCGCATCGCGTCGTCTCGATTCAGAACAGGTGTCAGAGCATTTCTGCCCGCGATGACATCCTGATTCATATGTTGCAGACGAGCCAGGGCAGGGGGGACTGCGTCCATCTGGTTGATCGTGTTCGCTCTTCCCCGAGTGTTCGTATAGTATGAGTTTGGGGCCACATTTGCATGAAGATGCCCACCTGATGCCCCGGAGGCATGGGCTGGATACTGAGAGTGGGCGTTGGAAGCGACCTGCCCAGTGGAGTTCTGATGAGCTAAACGATGACCCGAGGAAGACTGGTTCGGCGGATAAGGTTGAGCTTGCGGATAAGGAGGTGCTGTTGGCTCTACCTGGCTAGTATAACCTGTCTGCTGTTGTGACGCCTGCTGTGGCGCCTGTTGCTGCTGCTGCTGCTGTTGTTGTGCGGATGCTTGCGCCATGTAGGGATTGTTCCGGAACGTATTAGCAGCCTGCGACTGAGCCTGTGCAGTGTACATTTGGTGTTGAGCCAAATGGTGATTGTAAGATGCAGCGTCTTGGTATGCTCTGGCACCTTTGGGCTGCGAGGGTACTAACCCTCCATACGGACGCTTAGGATCCGCCTGTGTACTAGAAGCTTGTTGCTGTTGAGGCGTTAAGTTATCCGGCTATGAATGTTAATGTCAGCGAGAGGGAAGCCGGACAGATGGTTTCGGCATACCACAAACGGCTTGGTGAACTTCTCTCCTGTAATGAAAGGATGCAGTCTGGCCTGCTGTGGCGTCCACCGTGTCACAGGGTTTAGATCAAGAAGACCCTTACAGAAGTCGATGAACGATGCTCTATTGTTGAGCTCTGTAAGCCAGAAACGCGCTCAGCCGTTAAGTCCGCAGAGCCCATAAAGCGGCCGAGCACGTACCTTTCTCCATCTCATGGCCTCGGCTCGACGACTTTGTTGTCGGCATCGGTGCTGTGTTGATGATCTCGGGCAGCGACGTCGCCTTGAAATACTGCTTCCCTGGCTGCTCGTTCGTCCCATGCTCCCTCGAATACTGCTCCAGACTCTTCAACCGATACTTCTTCTCGTTCTGGTTGGTGTGGGGATTCCATGCGTCAACCGCATCGAAGAACTGTGAGGTCTGCTTCCCCGTGTTCAACATGCTCAATGGAGGCATACTAGTGAGCCATCCATCATTAGGATCGCGTAAATGATCGGATGATAGAAAAGGACGCACCCGAGCATCTCCACTATTCTTGTCAGCTGATTGTACTCGCTCGTACCTGGAAATAATGGCAGACCGAGGAACAGCTCGACAGCTATACACCCCAAGGACCACATATCGATTGATGCGGTGTACGACATTCCCAATAAGACCTCCGGTGACCGATAGAACCTAGACTGAATGTACGTGTACACCGTTTGTCGTTCATGACAGGCGGAACCAAAGTCGATGACCTTGATCTGCGGCGACTGCAGCCTTGAAGCGCGGGTCAGACCTGCAAACAGGAGGGAATAGACAACGCAACATACGACTTTAGCAGAATATTCTCTGGCTTCAGATCGCAATGTATCAGCCGAGCCTCCTTCAGTACGGTCATCGCGTCCAAAAGCTGAGCCATAAATACTTTGACGAGCTGGGTGCTCAGGCCCTGGAATTGGTTCTGCTTGATGAGTTCGTACAGATTAGACGACAGCAGCTCAAACACCAAGCACAAATGGCTCCGGTGTATGAACGAGTCCCGCAAGCGAAGGATGTGGTGTTCATCATTGGGATCACATTGTTTGTTGAGCTTGAAAAGGCCGACAGCTCCATTAACGGCCCCTGGAGATGAATAGATAGATATAGGCGCGTACCAGCTCGAGAATCGTCACCTCCATCATACTCTGATTGAAATACGCCGGCTTATTTTTCACCACCTTCACTGCGACGATCTCGTGGGTCTTCATATTTTGACATTTGACAACCTGACCGAAAGTTCCTTGTCCGAGAATGTCAAGAATCAAGTACCTTGACAGCACCATGAGCGATCGCGAGGAGAGAGACAAACGGACGGGGAACTCACTTGTGGCCCTCCTCCGTCCCCAACCAATCATTGACATACAAAATATAGTCATAATCATCATTGTCGTAGCCCTCGTTATGGGCTGGCTTGCTGGGCTTGGTCAATACACGTCGTGGGTTGAGGGTAGACTCGTATCTGAACTGCGGATTGCAGATACGGTAGGTGTCGATGATGTTCGTTGTCAATTGACGCAGCGGCTGCACAGGACTAAGTATCGAGGTGGGGTAAAACAGGGAAGGAGTCACGTACCGACAGATATGTGCCATCACCCCCCATTCGGCGCCCTACAGGAGGGACATCTATCCGTGGCTGCAGATCATGGGTGGTTCGGACTCGACGAAACCCTTCGTGCTTGCGGGGTGAGACATCGACAATCATTGCTTGATCCTGAGGGTAGTAGGAGGATGGACTGTGAGATGGATGAAGATACGATAGTGGTAGGAGGGTTAGAAGCCGAATTCTTCCTTACTGACGCGTGTGCGGTCAGATGAGACTGCTGCTGTGGCTGCGAGGGAGAGTGAGAGCTAGTGGTATCCATTGGATACGACTGCGAGGAGTACAACGGGGGAGCCTGTGGTGTATATGACAATGAAGGGGACAAAGATTCCGACTTGACAACGTGTTGAGAATGAGTGCGAGTGTGAGACGGGTATGACGACTGTGTCGGTGGAGCGTAAGGGTATGAGTTTGCGGACGGTGAGTACTGAGCCTGCTGCTGAGAGTAAGGATCGAGGAGTGTGGCCGAACTTGGAGCGTTCTGGCCGCGCAAGGGCGAACGAGTAGCCCTGGATGCGGCTGTAGTCTCTGGAGTGCTCTGAACTCTGCTGACAGGATGGCCTGCTCCAGTGGCAGAGGAAGGATAATACATGTCTGAGTAAGAGTCAGCTGTCGCAGGAGAAGTGACGGCAGAGGTTGCGGTTGTGGTGGAGGCGGCGGCGGCGGCAGCAGTTGGTTGATAACCGATACTGGGATTGTAAAACGTGTTCTGATGCCTCTGGTCAAAGGCAGGCTCCAAGTCCTCTGGCTGATGATGGCGACGATTCCTGGAGGAAGAGGAAGGAGAAACGCCACTATTCAAAGAGGCACTCCTTGCGAGCTGATTGGAAAGGTAAGGACCAGAATTACCCATAGCCATCTGCTGATCCTGGTCAAGAAGCTGAGAAATTCTGGGCTGCTGCCGTGTCGAGCTGCCGCCAGTGTGAGCCGGGTTGAGGCGCTGGGGTGAGTTTGGGGAGATCGAGGTGGCTTGGGGTGGTGGGGGAGGAATATTATTAGTATAATAAGAAGCCTGGGCAGCGTGTGCGGCCTGTGCTGTGGATGAAAGAGGATCGATGTGAGTTTGCCAGCGGGGTAGATCAAAGCTTTCGTTAGAGTCAGTCATCATGTACGCCAACTCTGCATCAGACATATTTTCTCTTCCCTCTGTCCCTCGTCTGATTCTTCTTTCCTACGTTGCCGTCGTCGTCGGTGATGGCAAAGAGACAATAGGGGTGAGGGCGACGGCAATACGATGTGTGGTGGTGGTGATGGATGACGGTAAGGAGCTGTGTTACCCGACGTACGCCCAGTTGTGCCCTGACCCTTGTCAGTGTGTCACTCGTTGGTACACTAGCTACTCGGTTGAACTTGAACTATCATCATCATCTTTTTTATCACATTTCTATCTACACTACTCTTCCATTTCTTTCAATGTCTCTACAATTCCCTTCTCTGCCACTAGCAGTAGTCTTGTCCCCTCTGTCAGCGTCGAAGGAATGTCGATCGAGACAAATATCTGTTTCCGGAACCGTCTCGCTGTTGTTTTTTTTGCATTATGTTATTCAGCGCAGTCGGTTGCAAAATTGCATTTACCTAATCTCTGTGCCATCGATAGTCCAACATCCGAGGTAGAGCTCCGAAAAAGAGACGTAGCGGGGGGATTGCTGCTGATCTGTGTACCCAATTTCATCTGAACATGAGTCGGTCGTGAAGCTGAAGGTTTTTTATGTACCGCGTTGGCAGGCATCGCACATGCCCAGTCTTTACACAGGCTTCCTTGTAGAACGGACTTCTCTACATCCTCGGGCGATCCAACCGCCAGACCAATCCACAGCATGTACGAGTCTACCAGCCGGATCACTTGGAGTGCAAGTGCGGGTAAAGATGGATCTGGCGGGGACAGATATTTCGTCTCTACCGAAATCATGGCCGTACTGTACGTAGTAGCTTCCAGAGAAGATGAGATTCGGCGGCCTTGTGGGAGACGCGAATATTCGACTGACCCAAGCGCTAGGCAGATCTAGTGAAACAATGGAAGAATTGTTCCGCTCACAGAAAATAAGGGGAACTTCCGGGGTTGGTATAGCGAGCGTTTCGCGAACGTCTGGAAAAGAAACGCAGGCGAGGACGCGTCCGAAGTTCGAACTTCTTTTAGCCCGAACCGATGGCGGCTTAAGATCAGACTCACCAGATCTTGGTTCGGTAAATGTACTCAAAAGAAACGCGTCTTCTTCTTACCGTGTCACGGTGAACCGTGAACATATATCCAAGTCCCAATGGAGTCCAATCATGGAAACAATGAGATCCCGTTATGTAATGTTAAAGACCTTGATCAACAGTAATCAACAAACATGGAGTCATTCAACACCTGGTCCGTGCGCACCTCTGTATGGCGCACTCAGCATCGGCGAACGACGCTCCCCAGGAGCCTCCAGTTATCACTCCGGGAGGAACTTATTCTATTCAGGTGCGCCGCCGCCGTTTTCCCCAAGAAGATGCGATCATTTATGCTGTACCACCCTTAGACTGTCTCTGTAGGCTGTAAATTATACATTCGACGAACAGGCCCAGATGGCCAACCCGAAGAGCGTCTTGCTGAAGTCTTATCAATTCGCGACAAGCCCGTGAATCAGTATGTGAGACGCACACGGGGCGTCAAGCAGGAAGACACCAATGACAAACCAGAGGACAAGTGGGAGTACTTTGTCCACTGGGACCAGTTCAACAAGCGCCTCGATGACTGGGTCCCTGGATCGCGCCTTGTTCTCTCCAGAGACCTCGAGTGGCCACGTCCAAAGGCGCCTGTGGGCAAGAAGGGCCCAGGATCGAAGAAAACGCCAGGAAAGGCTCCTCGAGGGCAGAATCTGCTCAAGAAAGCCACTTCCAATGCTGCCATGCACACCTCCCCAACTCCAGGGCCTTCCTCTTCTTTTCCTGGAACAATGGACTGGATGGCG
>RZIO01000001.1:931841-955259 GCA_004338095.1 Gloeostereum incarnatum | reverse complement strand
AGGCCTCTAGCTGCACGTATGAATCAAAGAGCACAGAAAGCCTCAAAGTCCCCTCGCATGCCACTCACCTCGCGTGGCGGCAAAAGGCCGCCACCACCCGTGCCCATTGGAAAAAAGGTCCCCGCCGGACGAGGTCCACCGCCGTCCAAAAAACCGAGGACCTCTTCTACCCCATTACCGCCACGTGCACCGCCTTTGGAAGAACCCAAACCTCGCACAAACGGTGTTCATGCCCACATCAAACTGGAAGACAAAATGGACGAAGGTCAGATCAATCGGCTAGCCACTGGTGTGACTGTCGACACCGGAACGCGCCTGTCTGCTGATGTAGGTCATTCTTCATTTCCACTCACTGTATTGGTTAGCTAATTCCTCCTAGCCACCTTCCAAGGCAGAGAAACCATCCACCATTGAACTTCGCAAGGGTATCATCAAGATCGTCCCAGTGGAAAATGACGGACTACCACGTTTCTCTCGTTATTCTCACTGGTCTAAAGACCCTCTTCCAGAAGCAACTCCCCAACATGCCACGCGAGTACATCGCGCGGCTGGTGTACGACTCCAACGCTAAATCTCTAGCTATTATCAAGCGTGGATACAAGGTTGTCGGCGGTATCTGCTATCGACCCTTTCCTCATCGGGGTTTCGCCGAGATAGCCTTCTTTGCCACCAACTCTGTAGATCAAGTAAAGGTATTCGGGGATTGTGTCTACTCAGATCGCTTCGTACACGCCTCTGACATGCTCTTCCTAGGGATACGGCGGAATGCTAATGGACCACTTCAAAGCACATATCAAAAAGACTTATCCTGACATGATGCACTTCCTCACCTATGCCGACAACTTCGCTGTCGGATACTTTGAGAAGCAAGGGTTCTCCAAGAAAATCACCCTCGATCGTTCCATCTGGGCTGGGTATATCAAGGACTACGAGGGAGGGACGATCATGCAGTGTACTATGGTCCGCAAATTCGACTACCTTGACAAGGTCAATATCTTTGCCCGGCAGCAGGAAGCAATCTTGTCGAAGATTCGGCAAATGTCCAAATCGCATATCGTGTACAAAGGTCTGCCTCAGTTTCAAGACGGCGCAGATCCGAACGTGACCGTGGATCCGAAGGATGTCCCTGGTTTAAGTTAGTATTGCATTCTCCTCGATTTGATTCAACCCTTCTGATGGCAATGTACAGGAGAGACTGGTTGGACACATTCTATGGCTGCTGAGTAAGTCTAATATACCGAAGCTATCTCGATCCCTCTGACCCGCTCCCTTTCTCTAGTCTCATTCGAGCTGCACCACGGAGCTCAGATCAATTATTTATGGAGAACCTCCTCCGAGATTTGGAAAACCACAGTTGTGCATGGCCATTCGCGAAGCCCGTAGACGGCAATGAAGTTAGTGACTACTATGACATCATCAAGCACCCAATGGGTACGTTCACATCTATATATCTGGCTCTGTCCCTTCTTCATCTATCTAATATAGACTTCACGACCCTCGGGCACAAGCTCGAGACTAATCAATATACCAGGGTAGAAGCCTTCCTCGCCGACATACAGCTCATTTACGACAACTGCCGCCTATACAACACTGCCGACTCCATCTACGCCAAACACGCTAACACGATGGAGAAATTTACCAAGGCTGAGGCGGCGAAAAGGATGAAACAAGAGGAATGAATGGACCGTTGTGTTCTGTTAACTTATTTCACTTCTACTTGCCGCACTGACTTTGTATCGTTATATCTGTATTACTTATTATTCTGAACGTTCTTTTGTCGAAACATAGTTTCATAATCAACTTGAGACAAGAAAAGATACAAGTACAGACAGGTTTACAGTTTATACAACAGCAAGCCTGCTCATAGGGGAATACCATTTCAGCGTTGGCCGTCTGAAGATGGCATCATGTCAGAACCGCGAGAGAAGTAAATGCATGAATTTCATGACTTACAAGCCTTGGTCTCGTACTTTCCGAGACCGACAATAATGTTCTGAGGCTCCTGGGGCTTGCCGGTCAGATAGTTCTCGAGGATGCTCTTAGTGCCGGCAGCATAACGGGCCTGAGCATCGAGAGTCGTTCCAGAGTAGTGGGGAACCATGGCGTTGCCACCGTCTTGGAAAGGAAGACAGTTTTATCAGATGGTGGGGCAAGGGTTATGAGGGAGATAGCACTCACTCAGTGGGTTCTTCACGGTACGCCAGACGTGGTCCTTGGGGGCGGGCTGCACGTTCCAAACATCACCTAAAAGAGCCTTTTGTATCGCACATAGGGCAAGAGCAGCAGTCTCGGAACTTACCTCCGTATCCGCGGAGATGGCCACTCTTGAGAGCCTTAGCCACAGCGTCCTTGTCGCAAATAGCACCTCGAGCGGTGTTGACGAGCCATGCTCCCTTCTTGAAGTGCTTGAGCAACTCCTCATTGACGAGACCACGCGTACCCTCATGCAAGGGGCAGTTCACAGTAACTACGTCACACTGTGGGTGGGGCATTATCAGAGGCAGAGACAAAATGGCGGAACTGAGTACTCATACCTGAGAGACGAATTCCTTGAGGTCCTCAACACGGCGGGCACCCACAGCCTTAGCAGCAGCTAGAGAACACAGACGTCAATAATCTACTCAGCGCATAACATAGCAGACATACCCTCCGGAAGGGGAGCGTAGTCGTAGTAAAGAAGTTCCTTAGTGTCGAACGGCACCAAGCGCTGAAGGACTCGGTACCCAATTCTGCCAGCACCGATCGTCCCGACGACCTTGCCTTCCAGATCATAGGCGTCGCGAGCGATGTCAGACACTTGCCAATCCCCACGCTCAATCATCTCATGAGCAGGAACAAAGTTGCGGACGAGGAGGAGGATGGTCATGACGACATGCTCAGCGACGGAGACAACATTAGAACCAGAGACCTATAGATAGTACGTTCATTACGGCAGGAGAAAAGAGAAGTGTCAAGAAAAGCTTTGTGTACCTCCAGAACTTGGATCTTGCGCTCGACAGCGGCATTCAAGTCAATATGGTCGGACCCAACACCTGCCGTGATACAGATCTTGAGGTTTTTGGCCTTGTCAACGAGGTCCTTGGTTAGGTAGCCAGGGTGGAATGGCGTTGTGATGAGAACTTCCGCCTACAGGGGCATACATGTGTGAACGTGGTGTGTGAATGTGATGGGTATGTTAATTGCTTACATCCACGATGTGCTTCTGGAATACACTATCTGCGCCCTCCTTGTCACTTGAGACCTGTCAGGAGAGCAGTGAGTAATGTTCCCGTACGACGGAAATCTGTGGAGGAGTACTGTATCCCGAGACCAGGTCAGGAGCCGGTCAGCAGACGAGAAGAAAGGTACTCTCACCAATATATTCGTGTCCCAGTGACTTCAACCATTCTGCAATGCCCAGCTGAAACATAATTATTCGTCATCGCCAATCTGTGATACACGAGAGACATACCTGATTCTCTGTCGTTCCCAAAAGGCGGGGTTCTTCCTTTGCAGCGCTGTGGCCGTCATAAAGGATAGCGAGGACCTGTGAGAGACGTTAGAATCGAGCAATCGAGATCGTTCGTCATGTAACACGCCTTCATTGTAAGTTAGGACGGGAATGTGGAGAGTTGGCTTGGTCGATGTAGATGGTGAAAACCGATGAAGGACTTGAGAACTTAGGGCGGCTTATATAGTTTTCCGAGAGACTGTGAACGGACGTGAGTATGCGCGATCATCAGATGACCCAAAGCGTTGGCGTAATGAGGGACCCGGTGAGACTCGCGACAGGCATTCTCCAAGTTCTTCATGAGTCACGTGCTCGTTACTTTCCGGAACGGATGGCTAAAATGGGAATAACCTCCTATGATGTTCCCGGTCTCCTCCTACGAAAGGGCAATCGGCGCCACCTACAAATCTGACATTCTAAATGAAGACAATGTCCCGCCTCCGAATTTAACCGGCGACTATCCAAGCATGACCCGTATTGGAGCGCCTGAGCGCTCATATGATGATGGCTAGTACCATCCGTCCACTGGGCTGTGAGATTCATTGGTCACTGGGATTTTCTGACCAAAGCCCAAGGAAGCAGAAGCCAGGAGAAGTGACCACGAGATGATCCATATGACGACACGTATACACTTGTGCGCAGTGGTGGCTCCCGTTGTCTTCCCTGACTTTTGATCATGAGGAAGGTAATGCCGTACAGACCAGGAAGCTATCCCAAAGTGCAACAGAAAATCAGTGAGCAGGTCAAAATCTCACGAGTCCTCCAATCGGGATCCAGAAGGATATCTTATCAGTTGCGAGATCACTATAATGTACGTGTGCTAAATTAAAACTGAGAACGTCCCAGTCACTCAGTCAGCACACAATCACTGACGCGTACTGCACACTCACTCTACAACGTCCTACGATTGAGAGGCAACAACAGAGAGGTGACGCCCGCCATCAAGGTATTTCGCGTGAGTCCTCATCCGGAGTGGGAGGAACCAGTTCGTAATCGGCATCGTCGCCGCTTAAATCATCTACCCTCGCCCGTCTTGTCCCATGTTGGCCCTTCTTGATCACCTCCCATTCGACCCGGATAAAAACCCACATCCACCGGCGGAAAATCTCGGCCACTTCTAACCAAAATATGACAACGCTTCCGTCTGCTCTGGAGTGGAGGTGGCTTGAAAGCTCTATAGACCAGGTTAATCGGAGGACTAGATTGATAAACACGAGCAGTGGATACACCGGGAGCGGGTACAGTAATACAGAGCGCAGACTGTAAGGATGGTATGGATGGTGGCTCGTATTGGCAGGAAGGTGATTGAGCTCTGTTGAATGGCGTGGCGAATGGGAGACGAGGAGGGGAGAGCTGGAATGGAGGTGAGGAAGGACAAGACGACGGAGAGGTGAGGGCCTCGGGTTTTCCGCTGGTTTCAATAATTCCAGTCCCCAATCGTTCGTCACATCCCACCAGAACGAATACAAGGAATTCACAACAGCCGTGAGCAGCCTAAAAAATCAATCATCAGCTCCCTTCGTATCCTCTAACAACGAAGTACTGCACCAAAGACGAAACAAATGATGCTCCCCATGCCAAGCGCCCTTGACCACCTCTTCTCCCTTCTCCTTTACAATGTCCGATATTACGAGTTTCTGTGCTGCAGATAGATAGATGACAGGAAACGATGTAGCATATTTGAGAGCATTAAAAAGGGGACGTCGACTTTCGTTTTCTGGTGCTGCATATTCTATGATGCATTGACGAAAACGGACTAAGTATGGGATGCTGCAGGGTGATTAGTGAGGTCTGAATGGACACTGTCGCGACTATACCTCATTATGGTTGGTGAAATCCATCGCATCCAACCGCTGTAAGATGGTCGTGTCAAAACCGAGTTCCCTGGGAGGAGCATGCAGGAGGATAACCAAAGATCTCCCAGCACTTTCGCAAATGAGGTGAAGATGTCGGCGAAAACAACGTCCGCAAAATACACTGGACTGTCCATGGAGGATAAGAGACATCTTCGAACCGTACTGACCCAGACTCATCAGTAAACGGGTTGGTGGAATTAAAGGACATGCTTTACCGCAAAAACTTGTCACGTTCACGTTTGAAAATAATGTTGAAGGGACAGACGAGAATGAGGAGGAAAATGAGTGCGGTCACGCCTGGTATATACCCAAACGTGTCGACCAGCATGATGTTCCCGTATGTCGCGGACCGAAAAATTGTCCACGACGCGAAAGAGATGATAGAATATGATATGAATATTCGGTACACAGGGCCATACAAGGCGGAAGCCGGGTTCGAAAGGCTCTTTTCTGAGTGTCCTTCGACGCGAAGCCCCATGGCAGAGACGACGTCAATACGAGATATGCTCAGGCCATGCAAATTGGTAGCCCAACCTAGAATTCCCAAGCCAGCGAGTACGAGAACACGGAAGGGGAGAGGAAAAGAGAGAGTAAGCGGAACTTCGATGTCATCCATGCCGGCCATTGTCGTCGTCCTCGTGATAATCGCTTTTCAGGATGTATATATCCAGCATCAATGGCCAGCTATAGCTAGCCCCTTCGTTTTCGTGGTCGTCGTAGGCGGAAAATAAAATGCTCCACACGACAGTGGATATAACGCACCGACCACGTGGCATTTCCTGTCGCGCGAGTTACTCGGAGTCGGTGCTAGTTATTCTCCACCATCGCGGTCTCTACCGTGAATATGGCCAGCAAAGACACCAAGGCATCTGACGTCGATTTCAGAAAGAAATGGGACAAGGAAGAGTATGCAGAACGGGCGAAGAAACGAGATCTTGAAGAAAGAGAGCGTATGCAGGATAATGAAGAACGGATGCGACAAGGTGAAGTCTCTGTGGTTATATTAGGATTCCTCATTATTCACGAACATTCTAGGGAAACGTCCGCGGAAGGGCCCTAGGAAGGAGGACCTCCCAAAGCCTACAGAATTAATGAAACGACGTGAAGGATCGTTAGAACTCGACAAGAATCTCGGTAAAACAATGGTGGTTCAAAACCCTGGTGGCCGTGGTCCAGGTCAACCTGGTTTCTACTGTGAAGCCTGTAATCGGACATACAAGGATAGCAGTGCCTACCTCGATCATATCAACAGTAGAGCGCGTATGTGACCGCAATTTCTTCTCCCATCCTGAAAAGCTGACTCTATATCGTCTATAGATCTGCGTGCGCTCGGGCAAACAACCAAGCTAGAGCGATCCACTTTGCAGCAAGTCCGTGCCCGAATAGCCTTTCTTCGCGAAAAGACCAAGGACGCCGTCTCAGCCAAAGCCTACGACTTCGACAAGCGGTTGGCTGAAGTGAAGGCAAAGGAAACTGCCATACGAGAGGAAAAGAAAGCTAAGAAGAAGGCTGAGAAGGAGAAGGCCCGCATCGACCTCGTGAAGGATACCAACGGTGAGGAAGACGAGATGGCAAAGATGATGGGTTTCGGAGGGTTCGGTTCTTCCAAAAAGTAGACGTCTTGCAAGTATTCTACGGTGCCAAGGTGCCAAGGTCGTCGTTGTACTCTACACACACACGTTGTATTCTATCAATCACAATTATTGTATTACAAGATTTCTTTAGTACTTTCCTCCATTTCTACGGCCTGACTAGATACAACTGGAACTTTACATCTGCCACCTCTTGTTCTTCCTCGATGAGTGTATCACCTCCTTTCCGCTCTTTCACGTCAATAGGAGTGCTGCCGACTGTCTTCTTGATCATTTCCTCGTATTCTGTGATGGCACCAAGGAGGTCTGCGCCGGTTCCATCCACAAAGCCGTAGAAGACATTCACGTCGTCCGTGGCCTGTAACCCCGCCTTTTTACGCAACTTCTGCACACGATTCGTCAATTCGCGAGCGAGCCATTCTCCCTGCAGGTCAGCATGGACCTGCACATCAAGGCGAACGACAACGTCATTGTCGGTATGTGTCCCATATTGCCCTTCTGAAGATGACGGAAGCTCGAGATACCGTTGAACGGTCAAATCGCCGGCAACCAATTGGATCCCATCGACTGAGATGCTGCCCGTCGCAATGTAAGTCTTCACCTCGTCGCTCGAGACTTTCGGTAGCGCATTCTTCACTCGTCCCAAATCTTTCCTCAACTTCTTGCCAAGGACACCCCAGTCGGCCACAGCACGATAATGGACGCCAGAAATGGTCTCATCAGAGCTGAAGACAACGTCACGGACATTTAACTCTGACTTGATGTAACCTTCCAAAGGTGTGACATCAGCGAGGTACGAGTCATCCGAATGAAAGACTAAGAGCTCTTTCAAAGGGGTCTATCGTAATAGCCAATTAAGACTTTGTGCTGAGAATAGAAATTGCGACCCACCTTCAGCGATAGATTGTTCTTCTCTCGAATGTTCCTCGTGAGCTCGATAACGGACTGCATGCGCCTAACCTGTCGTTCGATGTCTGCGTCGAAATACTCTTCCTTGACCTCTGGGAAGCTCAAAAAATGCACGGAACGGGTATCCACATCCGCAGGGTTGCCAGGGATGAATGGTCGTAGAGACTGGTAGATGTTCTCCGTCAAGAACGGGGTGTACGACGACTAGCGGAGGAAAAATCAGCGTCTACCCATAAATGGTACGGCAAGTGTCTACCATTGTACGGCAGAGTGTGAACAGCGTCTCAAACAGTGTGTTCAATGCAGCCTGGGTATCTTCCGGCCCGTTCTCACCTTTCAATCGTTTCCGATTGAATCGAATGTACCAGTTTGTGAGCTCATCAATCAGGTCCAGAAGGCGGGGAATGATAGTGTAAAGGCGATACGCCGCCATCTCCTCTCGCACCAACTTGATCAACGATTGGCACCGAGCCAGAATCCAGCGGTCCATGACGTTTGATACTGTCGCGTGAGGGTTGTATTTGAAGTCGATGCCGGACGTCTTCTTGAATAATGCGACGTGCCCCAAGAAGAATCGGAAAGAGTTAAGCCAGGGAAGTAGCACGCGGGCGATGACATCGCGAACGCCCTCCTCCCGGAAACGGAGGTTATCACCACGTACGATGGGGGAGTTGACGAGGAACATCCTAAATAGCCTGTTAGACAGATGCCTTTCGAAATCTAGGTAAACTGACCGTGTGGCGTCAGCGCCATATTTATCGATGATCAAGTTGGGGTCGGGATAGTTTTTCAGGCTCTTGCTCATCTTCTTGCCATTACTTAGCAGCTCGCGTTAGAATGAAGGCTAGAGAAGGAACATGCCCGACTCACGCCGCCAACACAAGACCGGTGACAATGAGATTTTTCCAAGGTGCTCGCTTGAAAAGATGTGTGGAGAGGATGAGAAGTGTGTAGAACCATCCTCGAGTTTGATCAATTCCTTCGCAGATGAAGTGTGCAGGATGCGTTGACTCGAACAAGTCCTTGTTCTCAAACGGGTAATGGAGCTGCGCGTACGGCATGCTACAGGAAAGGCTGGATATGAAGTTCCTTAAGAAGAGGAAGAACGTACCTTCCAGACTCAAACCAACAGTCAAAGACGTCTTCCACTCGTTTGAGGACGCCCTTGCCCTGTCGTGAAGGGATCGTGATGTGATCAATCTTATCCCGGTGGATGTCGGTCACGCCAGTCACCCCTGACAACCTCTCTAGCTCTTCTACGGATCCAACGCAGACGATCTACAAGAATGCGTTAGCAGGGCGATTGGATCGCGGAGACGAGTCTCTTACCTCTTCCAAGTCATCACTTGCCCATAGTGGAATGGGTGTTCCCCAATACCTATTTCGAGAAATATTCCAGTCACGAGCGTTGGCAAGCCAGGTGCCGAAGCGATTGTCTCCAACACTTTGAGGAACCCTGAAGAAAGGTTAACGGTTAATGTTCCAACAAGAAAGTGGCTGACGGGGCTCTCGTACCAAAGCGTCTCCGCGTTATTTTTGATTAGATCGTCTACGATGGGAGTGACCCGGACGAACCAAGCTGGAACTGAGCGGTACATGAGCGGAGTCCCTGATCTAAAGGGTTATTAGTAAAAGAGGACACCAGTACACACGTTGCCAACCTCCAACAAAAAGGGTACGAATGCATCATGGTCGATTGTACGATCATTCGACCTTTGGCCTTCAGCATTTTCTGAATTTTACTGTCCGCATCCTAGAAACACAATTGAGGCAACAAGCATTGTATAGTAAAAATATGAGGGACCTTAAAATAGTCTCCAGAGAAATCTGATACCGCCGAAGTGAAGCGGCCCGAGTCGTCGATGGGACAGGGTGGCATTTCCTCGGGCGTAATGATACCATGAGCAATGGCAATACGGTGATCGTCGTCCCCAAATGCGGGAGCTTGATGGACAATACCTGTTCCACTATCATCGGTCACGTAGGTATCGACGACGACTCGGAATGCTTTGTCCTCGAACTGCCAGCAATGAAGGATTAGGACTGCATCGAACGGAACCTATCTGTGCGTACCTGCTCTGTGAAATACTCGAACACTGGGATATACCTCCAACCCTTCATATCAGATCCTTGAAACTGTCCGAGCTTCTTGAACTTGGCCTTTTTGGGGTCTTTGTAAAGGATGGTGAGTCTACTCTCGAGAAGAATAAAATTTTGATCTTTCTCCTGGTCGTGTATTTTGATGTAGGTGTAATCGGGATGTACACAGAGAGCCAAGTTCGAAGGAAGGGTCCATGGGGTTGTTGTCCATGCAAGCAATGACGTCTTTGGATCGTCAACGAGAGGGAAGGAAATAGTGACTAGATCGATGCAATGAGCAGGAGTAATGGCCACGAATTAGATCAATGCTCACCAGCGGGATCATTTATGTCCCTGTAATCCAATGTGGCTTCGAAATTGGAAAGCGGAGTAGTGCATCCAGTTGAATATGGCATGACTTTTAAGCCGCGATAAACCTGACCCATCTTAAACAGTTCGCTGAAGGCCCACCATACAGACTCCATGAATGAAGTGTTTAGAGTCTTGTAATCGTTGTCGAAATCGATCCAACGACCGATGCGTTCGACGGTTTGACGCCATTCAGAGGAATAACGCATAACGATACTCCTGCACTCAGCGTTATAATTGTCGATCCCCATCGCCATAACATCAGCTTTTCCAGTAATCCCAAGTCGTTTATCAATCTCATGCTCCACAGGAAGACCGTGAGTGTCCCATCCAAAACGGCGGGTTACATGATAACCGCTAACGTGCGCATGTCTTGTTACGATGTCCTGAGGGTAATATCAGGATTAAATGTGAAAAAGCTTCGGTTTGATCCAAGTATACCTTGATAGTTCCAGCCAAAAGATGGCCGTAGTGGGGCAAACCGGTAGCAAATGGAGGGCCGTCGTAGAAAGAAAACTCTGGTCTGCCTTCGGAGAGTTTTAAACTTGTCTGAAACGCGTCGATCTCCCTCCAAAATGCAAGCACTTTTTTCTCTTCCTGAGGAAAATCGAACGGGGTTGAAACTGGGGAGATCCATAAACAATCAGTAGCGTGCAGAGTCTTGGAAGGAGAACTGACTGTCGTGCGGGGGGAAGGACATGGTGGTAAGATGAAGAGATGGATTCCAGGAGTTGGTTAACTACTAAATGATCCAAGATGACTCCCCGATAGTGCTTATGATGTGTGTATTAGACTCCAGATTGAAAGCCAAGAGGGAATCGGATATTTCGAGTGAGTCACGACATCTACATACTATCACGTGTATCCACTTTGCACCGTCACGTGCGAAATGCGTGTGGCGTTGTCAACTCGAACCGGCTAACCGGCCCCGCGCCGGCGATTGACTTGCCCTGGTCCCCCGGCCGACTTTCCTCTGACGCTCTGACGTCTCCCTACTCTCCAACCTGTGCGACATGTCTCTCCACTCGAACAATAACAATGCGGAACCTTCGAGCACCTTCTCCTATTGCTTACCTCAACTCTCAACCCAAGAAAAGGCTGACATTAAACGGTCCCGTGCAGGTCTGTTCCTGTCTTTTAACTTCGAAAGACTAACTAAATATCATACAATCGGCCCATGTTTTCTCTAGATGTTTTGCGCTGAGTGCAGAAGGTAGGAAGCGCGTGATAGTGTCCTTGAATTCATCATATTAGTCTCTCAGATTGAAGCTCAAATGTGACAAGCAACTACCCTGTACGTTTTGCGGTAAGTATGTACTTCCCGCCGAAGTCACCCTGAGCATCGCTCACATACTCGTCTGAAAGTTTGTCGAGGATGTGGATCGATATGTCCTACAAGTAACCTCTTTCTCCGCTTCGGAAGGCGTTGCACATTAACACGCTTCCAGGAACCCTTTCAACCGGCAAGGGAAAGAGGTGGGGATCGCTTTGGTACCTTTATTGTGCCGCACGAATTTACGAGTTCTTGCATCTAGGAAGGTCCCCTCCGATATTGCACAACTTCATCAGCAAGTGTATGTCATGAGGTCTAGAATCCGTCAACTAGAGGACGCGTTAGCTGCCTTTCAGTCCGCCGTGTCTTTCCAAAAGCATCCATTACTTGAAGACCAATTCCTCCATGTCAAGTATGCCCCTGGCATCGTCCCTGAACCCCAGAAGCAGGACGTCCCTCCCCCTGAAGAACTTGCCGATGCCTTGGGCACCCTCAGAATCGGTGAACATGGCGACGCAAAATACTACGGGCGCTCTGGAGGCTCAGAGGTTGGTCTGTGTGGCCAAATTTATTAAATAGTATTTATTGGTGTTTCTGACATTCAATAGAGTTTATTCATGGTAAAAATCTCCTCAGTTCCATGCTATGAAATCCTCATTTTTGAACCTCGATACAGGCGAGTATGGAGTATGAAAACGAAGACTGGAGTGAAATTTCTCATGTCACATCCTCGTCGACATTACACGAAGTGGATTCGACATTGCACTTTGCGCTAGACAGGTGTCCACCACGCTCTAGCCAAGAGACCTTGTCTATGTTGCTGGACGCGCTTCCAAACTTCGCGCTTGGTCTCTGTGCGAGACATATCTGGAGCAAGACAGTTGGAATGGGAAAATCGTCGTCCGAGAAGAGCTCATCGATGAGATACTCACACCAATCTATAATTTCAAGCAAACATTTCACTTGCATTATGACGGATCACCCTTTGGGTGACACTTTACCTATCTCTTCTCATCGAATGGCCGTTCTGTTCATGGTTTTCGCGTTGGGACACTCGTGGACCTCACCATTCCGGCCTACAGTGACGAAGCCGAGCAATATTATGACCTTAGCTTGACTGCGTTGTCTCTACAGTCTGTCCTGACGTCGCCGGAATTTAGCACTGTACAAGGGGTGGCTCTGGCCGCCCTTTATCATCTGCCAAGAAGGAAGACGGTACACCTTGGACGCAGCTTGGACACTGATGTCTCTCGCATCTAAAATGGCTCAAAGTGTAAACTTCCTTTTTCTTCTGCAGTTTACAGTCACTAACCACATCGAAATGATGGTAGACTGGTCTCCGTATGTATCGACCTCTCGTTAGCCTAAAGTCCAGAGTCTTAACTTGTATCAGATCGAGAAAGTCTACGCTGGAATCTTAATCCGAAAACAGTCCACAGACGTCGTACCCTTTTTCGGGAGGTATTCACGTTGGATACATTTATTGTACGTGTTTACTACGGCGTTCACTTGAACACAAAATAATGTGCAACCATAATAGAGTCTCTTTCTTGGACGTCCACCATCAATACGCTTATCCTATGTAGATTGCCAGCTCCCGGAAGATGAGGACTCTCGTCTTAACGAAAATGGAGAGATAGATATTGGGTGTAAGTCTTTCATATTTGCTTGTATATTGTCTAGCCAACGAAATGCGCTCGCAATAGCTGGAAGATGGAAGTATTACTTCGCTAAGGCCTTGCTCTGCCGCCGTCGCCTGCATAACTTACACTGTAATCAGATTCTGGCTCTGGTTCCGGAAACGACCTTATCGATCACGATTCCTTCGTACAAGACTATCCTAGATCTAGATCATAAACTGCGACAGCTGAAAGTGTCCTCGAGACGTTTAGCCTCCGCCTATGAATCCTCCGACAACGAACCTTCTACCCCTCATCTGTACATCATTCACAGCATGCAGTCCCAGTCGCAGGCAGTCCGTCGAGTTGGTCCAGTTGAAGGCGCCATTTGCAGTCAACTGATTTCACTGGTCTAGTAATGTTGTATATTCATCGCAGCTTCTTCGCCCAGGCGATGCTCGATCATCCTTCAGACCCCCTTCGCAGCCCATATGCGCCATCGTTCTTGATCTCCTACCGCTGCGCTGCAGGTATCATTCACCTCAATGTCCGACCTTTCGAGCGCTGTCCCGACTTACTTTTGCGGTGGCGGTCGATTTGGAACCTCAGTGAGCTTTCTCGTGATGTTTGTCCAGTATCTCAATTTGACCAGACAAATCGTAGTATTACCTGCAGCTGTGGGCTTTTAGTTTTCCGCTTCAGCGTAGGCGCTCACTGAAAAAACATGCCTAGGTGATCATGGGCACCCGCACGCCAACCTCTCCCATGGCTGAGGGTGCGTTTGCAGACTTGCGCTCTGCATTTGAACGAGGGGCTAAAACGTCTTCACGAGCGCGGGGTGGACTTGTAAGCCACTGTATTGCTTCACGAGCAGTTTTGTACTCAACGCCGCGGCCAGGTTTTCTTACGAAAGCTCTTGACAAAAGCAATCGCTATCTTTGCTCATTGTCAGAACACCGGGAAGCCCCCCGAAGAAGAGAGCCCATTTGACCCGATCGATGAGCTGGAAATTTTCGGCGGGAACATCAAGGTTCTTGTCAGCAAGACACTTTCCACTCGCCATCAGCTTCGTTCTTCTTCCCGTATCCCCTCAGCGCGTTCTGGTGGAAAGGCGTCTCCACCTACTCCATTATCTATTCCTGATAGCGCGACGTTTGATCAATCTCAATCTACCCCTGCTCCGTCATCGATGTCGCAATCTCATTCCGACTCCGCCAGAATACCATCGTCTTCCATGTCCAGTGACAGCAGGCCCTCGGCCTCAAGCTCTACGCCGAAAGATGACTGGACCGAGAATTCCATATTCACGGACCCTTTTGACTTTGAGGCCACCGGAGGTCCATCCTCTCTGCCATTCCCCTCTTCATCGCACATACCACCCCAGCCTACCGTCACAAGCGCCGACCTCCTCTCCTCGTTCTATCCCTCGGACCAGGGCGCGAGCGATGACCACGCCTTTTTCAGGCAGTGGGGAGGAGGCGAATACGACGTACCACCGGCATCGAACAGCATGAACGTTGACCCTGCCAACGACTTCCAAGCGATCGTGAACGATCTCGAACAGGGAGGGTTATCCGATGGAGTTGGACATATTGGGTCCGGGACAATATACGGGCCTGAACGCCCAGTGGATGATGTTCATGAGGAGCTCGAGCGTTTTTGACCAAGAATTCTGAGCTGCGTGCTTGTATTTTTTTTATGTAAAGTACAAATGGTGGACCGAAGATGTGATGTATTATCTCAAGTTACAAAAGTAAGGATACACTTGTCATGGAATCAGCAACAGTCTTGAGTAGAATTAAAGAGAAAGGTAGAAAAACGTGGCAATGAAGGGAGTGAATGATAGGACGTTTGTGGCGTAAAATGGATGGAAGCAGGGTTCTAAGAGTCAAACAATGCCCGTGGGCGGGATGCCGCAAGGCTGAGCGTAAGGAAGGAAGTATTTGTGTTGGTTTTGTATTACAAGAACTGCGGTGGCGTGTGTGTGCGTGATGCGCGCACGGGGTATAGGGCAGTCAGGCCGGAAGTGGCAAGTCTTTACTGACATATAGTCAACGCAGTCGTCCCCTAAGAAGGGGCGTATCCTGCTTACCACTGTGTCTCCCCCGTTATCTCCAACTGAGACGACAGAAAACCTACTCTTTCAGGCCTTCACAATGTCATCCAGGCCAACGGTTGGAGGCGCCGAGCTGGGATCTGCTACGATAGGCGTAGCTGCTATGACGAGTCCGTTCATATGAGCGGTTATTGTTGCAGACGAAGGAAGGCGGGAGGAGTTTGCGGCAGCGGATTTCGCATCGCGGAACTCCAACGTTCGTCTCACCCATCCCGCCATATCTACGTCTCGTTTGGTAGCAAGGAAGGGATGCTGCAAGAGGTCCTTGTAGGTTGCCCGATCGTCGGCTCGTTTGACTACGCAGCGCTGGACCCAATCTTTAGCACTCTGGCTGTATCGGTCGGGCAATTCTGGAGGGTCTCCATTGACGATGGCAGTCAACTGTGCAAAGACGTTCTCGTACGTTTCTGGTGGATAGGGATATTGACCCATCCCAATCTCGATGATAGATAAGCCGAGGGACCATACATCGGCAGAGACGGTGTAGGAGCCTTCGTTTGACTGAGATTCAGCGTGGATACGTTCGGGCTGTGGGGGAGGGGAAATGTGAGGGATTGGGATTGAAGAAAGAAGGGAGACGAACGGCCATATAGCTCTGACATCCGATGTTGGTCCGTGCAATGCTCTGGTCCAACTGACCTGAGACTCCAAAGTCACAAAGCTTAATCTGCCCCCTCCTGTTGACGAGCACGTTGGTGGGTTTTACGTCTCGGTGCATGACTTCAAACTGCTCCTTCAAGAACTTGAGGCCTCGGACCATGTCAGCGGCAATCTGAGCGAGGACATCCTCGGGGACACCGTCCCAAGAGAGCTCCTCCTCTTCCTCTGGGAGGTCGTCTTGGTCTTGTGGGGGTGGACGTGGCTTTAGTCTGCGTACGGTGAGACCGACAGGGAAGTTGACGAGCTTGTCGAGACTTCCGGCATCCATGTACTCCATACAGTAGTAGACGCATGACTCGATGAAAAAAGCACCGTAGAATTCGACGATTTGTGGACAGACGGCAGAGTTGTGCAAGATGTCAAGCTCCATGAGGATAGACTGGAGTCCGGAGTTCTCTAGTTGAAGACGGATTTCCTAGAGGGAGGGGAAAAGATGAACTGCTGGTGGAGGGGGGGGGGATAGGGTTGTGAAAGCACCTTCATAGCCATTTCGACATTTGTTGGTTTGTGAAGAACCTTTTGGACGGTTCCGTAGTTTCCCCGGCCGAGCTCCTCTTTGAGTTCGAGCTGGGTCATGTTGATGGCGAAAGAGGCGCCACTGGAGAAGTTGACGCCTTCTGCATGGAGGATTGCTTTGCCCTTGAAGTTGAGTTTTCCAGAAGGATCACTGTAGAGAGAGAGAGAGAGAGAGTGAGATAAGGAAGAAAGGAGGAGGATTGGACATACAGAATCTTTGAAAAGTTTGCAAAGGGAGTTTGAAAGGCCGAAGTCTGTGGTTTTCTTTGTTCGACAGTGGGTCTTCCGAGAGCGAGACCGGCAGCGCGAGCACTATCGATACCGAAGCCTGGGGGTGGAGGACGGAGATTGTTGAGATTTGGAGGAGGTTTTGTGCGTCTTGAAGCGAGACCAGAGGGTTTCAGCGACGACCCGCCTCCTGGCTGAGATGGATTGCGCTGGGCCAGCATCGCGCGGGCTCTATCTGAAGGGGAGCGGATTGGGGGTGCATTGGCGGAAGTGAGGAGCAGATTGTTCACTCGGACGTTTGGATTCGACGTCATGGACGATGGTGATCAAGAGTCCCACCCCATCACGTGCTTCTTCTTCTACCACTCCTTTCACCAATATGGTCTTTGCAAAATGGCTATCCCAAAAGTACCTCTCTCTCTTTTATCTTCTCCATCTCTCATCTCACCCCTTCCTTAGATTCCACTTTGATCTTCCTCTCGAAGCAAAGCTCGGCCAATTTCGCTCTCTTATCGCACAGCACACTGGCCTTCCAGAGGATGCCTTCAAGCTCATTCACGCCGGTGGCATCATGAAAGATAACAATCTTCCCCGTCAGTCTCCCCATTCTTTTTATTCCATCTCTTCTCATTCCCCCTCATCAGTTTCCGCTTATAAAATTCGACCTACCACCTCTGTCACCGTCATTGGCTCCACAGAAAAGGATCTCCCTCCACAACCCCACATCCCACTCCATCCCATACAGGAAAGCACAATAAGCAGCATTCAGACAGAACTAAACTCCGTCCGATCTTCTCTCCTTCCTTCCCTCGACGCCCTCGTCTCTTCTCTAGAGAATAATTCAGGAGACCCTCCTACCAACGAGAAGGAATACAAACGTCTCGATGAGCTCCTTCTCCAGGCCCTACTCAGATTAGACGCTATTCCAACCGACGGCGAATGGGAGGATGCCCGTAAGGAGCGCAAAACTGCCGTCAAAGAGGTCCAAAGTCTTTTAGATCGCCTAGATGCTGCCTGGCGCAGTCGAGTACCCTCTTAGCCCCGTAATCCTTACTTAGCCATATATGTTGTATTATACCTTAGACTGTATCCACCACATATTCGAAATTCTACGCCATTCGTCCGGAGTGCGTGCCACTGAGGCGTCATGCCAAGGCATCCTAGGCTCTAGCACAAGCTCCCGACCTCTCGCGCATCCGGGGGATACCTCACCGCGAGCTATAATAAATACTAGGATCACCCTTGCTACATCGAACGCGAAAGATACATACTTCCCTAGCTCGCTGCTGGTTTGACGCCAACAGTGGACAAGCTCGGCGGGGTCACTCGCAAAACACCGACCCACATTGGCCAACAGGTGTTGTCCCCGTCGGCGGTCGCTGATACACAGTGTGGCCGGCCGTGGTGCTCAGTCCCCATTATTCTGGTTTCATATGCTACGCACAGTTCCCAGACGCCAGGAATCTGCGCCAGGGAATCTTTTTCTGATAAGGGACTACATCCGATCCAGAGGTTAGTGCCACAGCGATCCGTCGGCGCGTGCCAGTGAGGCGTCCTGCCAAGGCATCCTATGCGCTAGTACAAGCCCCCAACCTCGCGAGCATCCGGGGAATTCGAATGCCTCGCGAGTCACGATCTACAATACCCCACTGTAGGATGATCCTTGCTACGGCCAATACGATGTTTCCGACAGATGTACATACTTACCTGGTTTGTTGCTCGTTTGTCGCCAAGACTGGACAACCCTCGACGGGGTCACCCGCAATACATTGACCCACATTGGCCAACAGGAGTTTGTCCCTTTTTGCCTAATCCGCGTCGACGGTCGCTTGAATATCGGATACACAGTGTGGCGGACCGCGGTGCCAGTGCCCACTATTCTGGTTTCATATGTTACTCACGGTTCCAAGACGCCGGGAACCTGCACCAGGGAATCGGTACTCAGGCAACGAGCAACAGTAGTCCAATGATTTCGGAAGCGACGCTGATCCCGTCAAAGGAGAGTTCGAGGTGACTCAGTCGAGTATTCCACTGCCGACGCGCGCACTCTTACCGCAAAAAGTGACATTGGTAGGAGATCATGTTGGGTATTAAATTACAAAGGGAAAAGAGACCATCAAGCCAGCACAGGCATTCAAACTTCAACGTTGAACTCAAGTCGGACGTTCCACCAGGGAAGATGGAAGGCTCTGATGACTCATCGACACCGCGCGAGCCACGATCACGTGAGAGGTATTTTCTTCATTGAACTCGATTAAAATTTTCCCATGTCCTCAGTCAGCATTTCTCTGCGTTCCCGCCACGTATCTGACAGAATCTAATTCTTCCTCATGCTTTCATTTCTCACATGTACACTCTGATGCACATCTCACTCCAGGAATCCATTTTTGTACCTCCTTTTGACGGTTTGGCCGTTGGGGCTTCAGGAGGTTCAGTTCGAATAACAGCACGTCTGGGTGCGTTACGCATCCGATGGGGACCCCCAAAATGTATAATGACACGTCTAAATGAACCATCGTGACCATTCTAACAGCTCGAACTCTCCCGTTCTATCAGACAAGATTCAGACGTTCCCAAGATTCGTTCCAAATGCCGATGGTTCGGAACCCCGTATCCCACCTTTGTTCTGTTCGACAAGCTGACCCGCTGGATCGGCCCCACCGATCTGTATGTGAAATAGGAACGGGGATCTGTACCCACTGTTGCAATACACGCCCGACAACCGCCCCACGACATCAATACATCAAACCCGGTCCTCTCTAGCATCGTGCCCGTCAGAATCTGACGCGGTTCTGATTAATATCGCTCTTGCAGGGGGAGGCGGGATAAGGCTGGTTCATTCAATTTCTGATGCCGAGCCCTCTGTATTTTCTGTCCCTAATTAGGTGATGATAGCCTCGTGCTAAAAGGACTCATAACCCCACCAATAGCGATGGTCGGATTTCCAAATTCCGGCGTAGACTGTTCTCTAACCGCAAATTCTACATAGATTTTCACTCAAGGAAACAAGCAACCTCCGAAGCCAAATCTTCTGAATCTTCATTTACTTACTTCGACTGTTACTTACCGACGGGGAATCTTTGTTTTTGATCGAGGTACCTCAGAGCAGCGCTAAAATACTCCCCGGTCGTAGGAGGCTCGGTCCGGTCCCGAAGTTCCATAAATCTGTGTCTCCAACAATTGGGTGTTGGGTATTTTTCTCCTACCATGGTATCGGATATAACCAGTGCCTCGGATCCATCGAACGCCAAGCCCGCAATCGTGGAAAGAGTTCGAGGAATAAATGTACTCCATCAGGACTTTGAACTTTGCCAAAGGCTCATTTGAGGCTCGCCACTCAGCTCGCTGCAATTCCGTCGACGTGCCTGGAGTGCTGTGTTCTGATCCTTAACCTCTGGGAAACTATCATAACAGGGCCGCAACCATCAGGTACATCGACGTCCACCTTATCCGCATGATGAACATCTCGACGGAGTACGTACCACTGGGCCGATTCCCGGATTGGATGGGATAGCCTCATGTTCAAGAACTCAAACGGTCTCCCTACTTTCTCCAATCCTACCATTTTTGTGATAATTATGCTCCTCGGATTTATCGACTGGGACAGCTTGTCGCGCCTCTCGACGTACCCGAGACATTGCGCGGCGCGCCACATCATAGTGGCAAGCCGTCATTTCCGTCGGTCGAGCTTCTTCGGGGTTTCCTTTTTTTCTGATGGTAATACTTCAACTTCGTTGTAGCTCCATCGTCAGGCGTACGTGTACGTGTGAGGGCGTCCAATAGCTTGCTTTCTCCTTTCATGCAGGCCTCGTGAACGGCGGATCCTTATGTCCAGCATACCGTTAACATAAAACCAGCCTAGACCTTGGCTACCTTCGCCGCAACTAAAACCCGCGTGAGTGTAGAGATCTCCTTTTAACGCGTTAAGAGACTCCCATGGAACCGCTCTACCGAGGCAGAGAATTTAGAAGTTCAATGATGGCCATTGACGACCTGCTCGCAGTCACAGGCCCCATGGAATGCATGATTCTCTGCTTCTCTTCTCACAGATAAGCGTTCGCATTTCCGATTCCGGAAATGATTCTGCTTGACACGATCAGTGATGCAAGGAAATCCCGTCTGCGCCTCAAGGGACATCGCCAGTTCTGGTATACAGTTCTTTCAGAAGGCCTCCTTGGTGCTGCGCCTCAACGGGTAAAAGATAACCATCAGCAAGAAGACAAGCCTGGGAAGCAAATCGACATGTATGTCTGCTGAAGGAATGAGTTGGGAGTTAGCTACATGGCGAACCAGGAGCGAGTATTCACTGCCTTCCAGCATCCGAGTCAGCTCGCTGCGCATACAATGTCTGTCCTGATATGTATTTCAAAATTCAGAGAACTTTGGCT
Source organism: Gloeostereum incarnatum (assembly GCA_004338095.1). NCBI lineage: Eukaryota > Fungi > Basidiomycota > Agaricomycetes > Agaricales > Cyphellaceae > Gloeostereum > Gloeostereum incarnatum. Next base: position 934,164 of record RZIO01000001.1, on the reverse strand, counting down.
CGGTTCGTAGTCCAAGAGAACGATAAATGAGTAACAGTATACACGGCGACTTCACCCTGCCACAATACAGTCTGTGTTGTCCCAATCCACCTTCTGTTTCAACGCGGCATTTAATACCAGTTCGGGAGAATAGATACGATAAGTATCCGAGAGACCTGCCCATATATGTTCGTCCTCGGTGCATGAAATAACGTGGCGGTTGGAGTTGGCGTCAAGTAATCGGCGTGTTGGCGTCTGAGTTAACATCTGCGTCGAAAAGGATAAGTGAACGACGCAAGTTGTTCTCCCCACAACGCTAACGTACCTGCCCGCCGCACGCCGTGATTACATTCTTGAGAAGTTTTCGGTCGATCTGGACTCCTGGCGTAACATAGAAGATGTGCTTGTCAAGGAGCTTGCCGTCTGCACCTCTCGCTCGGGATATCGATTCCGCCAGGCTGAAGTCAAACTTTTGCTCTCCTGCCTTGTCCTGAAGGGTATATTTTTCTTCAGCTGGAATGAGGTGAGAAATTTAGTCTATAGATGAAGGGATGGCGAAGGAACTCACGCATGAGCTTCTTCGCCGAGGCAGAATCCAGTGCCCATAGTTTAGTCAACACGTAAGGACCTTGTGCAAGCGCGCACAGGAATTTTTCTGTTCGGACAATATGTGGCGCCAAAAGATGTGTACAGTCAGATGGTCGAGTCACGGTCTTCACACCCAAGGTACTTAATGCCTGGATATGCACCCGTTCGTGAGAACGGGATGTAATGTGCTACCGAAACTGATCCACACACCTTGAGGACATCGTCAGAGAGTGAGACTTGCGTTGTGAGGAGCTTCACTGCCTTCGTAGGTTTGCGACTGTTGGCCCAGTTCATTTAGAGAGCAAGACCTTCGTCAGATGGGAGAGACGAACCTGGATTCGGCTTTGAATGGAGGGAAAATAGATTCCGGCGTGGACGCTGCATCGCCTGCTTCCAATACAGTCTGCTTTCCCTTCCCCTTCACAACTTTCCGTTTCTTTGTATCGACGGCATTGTCATCGTCACTTGCTTGCTCGGTCCCCGATTCTGCTTGCGGTTTCGCCGATTTTTTCCTTTTCTTTGAGATCACGGAATCATCTTCTTGCATCAACTCAGATGAGCGGCGGGCCTTCAATGCCTCGGGCCCACCGGTGCTTCGTCGAGAGGCACGCCGTTTCTCCTGTTCAAAGTTCATAACGTCCGGCATGACTTCATTATGCAAGCGCTGCGTTGCTCTTGTGGCGGCAGATCTTTTCGACCGACCAGGTACTTCTTCCGGTTTTGCTGGTGATGACGACGCCAAAGCTTGGGCGGAAGCGGCGGCGTTTCTGCTCTTGGAAGGAGAAGTTGAAGGGCGCGTCGCAGTCCGGCGTTCTGCGGCTACTGCCCTTAAGCTCTCTCGTCGCTCCATGGGACGTACACTAGGACTTGCAGGTGCCTGTGAAGGGCTGTCGACGCGTTGTTCCCCGCGTCCAGCGGCTGACGTGGACGGTTTCGAGGATAAATTAAGATGAGGTAACACAACAGTGACTTCACGTCTAGGTGTTACAATGGAACGCATGTGAGGGGAAGAACCGAGAGATTTCCGAGTAGAAGTTGGTTTGCTGACTGCGCTTGCACGTCGCTTTCCTCTCCCGGCGGGGGTCTTGGGACTCGCATTGATGGGAAGCACCTCTACCTCGTCATCAGTCTCTGTGGCTGCATTGAGGGCAGGGGGGGATTGCACAATTTTGCCTCTGCTCATACGACGAGGCCGTTTCGCCTGCGTCTCGTCACCAGAAAAGACATCGGGTTCGTCTCGCCTACTGGTTGACTTCCTGCGCGTTCCGGATCGAGATGTAGATCTTGCACCCCTTCTGGTCTTTTTGACGTGTACATCATCGCCAACACCATCCATGTCAACATCTTCCACGCTGAGTCGGCCTCGACTGCGAGTGCTAGGCGAACGCGTAGTGGGACCGTTTGGGCCGGGTGCAAGGTCTTCGTGGTCTTTGTCACCGGGAGGATGAGACCTCTTTCTTTTTCCAGAGCGTGGTCGTTGTGGAGAGGAGTCGATTGCCGCCTTCTTTAAGGGGGAGGCCTTGGAGGCTGGACCTTTTCTGGGCAAGGTCAAACCTGGCACAGATATGTCCTCGTCAATGTCGATGTCTTTACCCTGGCCATTTGCACCGGTCATTGCGGGCGGATCATTATCAGCGCTGGGGTTAGTGATCTCTTCCACCTCCATGGCATCCATGGCGTCGTTGGCGCTGGTGGCGGTCGCAGGAGGAACGGTTGCTCGATACAAAGAATTTTCTTCTTCAGCCTCGTCGTGAGC
>RZIO01000001.1:915225-927621 GCA_004338095.1 Gloeostereum incarnatum | reverse complement strand
TGATTTATTCCATAAAATAGACCCCGAGGATCCTTACCTGGATTTATACGACGTCGATGATGAGAACACCGTGATTTCTCTAGCCGACTGGTACCACCTTGTATGAGTCTTCCATGCTGTTGGGACTTAATCACTGAATTTCTTTACAGCCATCTCATCCGATCGAGGAAAAATACTTGTTTCGGGGAAACCATCATGAGCCGGTAAAATGAAATCTAAATTCTTCGTGTTTCTCCATTGTTGACTGTGAGCACAGATCCCGGACAGTGGTCTCATAAACGGAAAAGGCAGATATGTTGTAAGTACTAACGTGATGGACGGAATGTCATGCTTACAACGCTCCCCTACTAGGGTGGTCCACGAGTTGAGAGGGCTCGTATCAACGTCACCCGTGGCCTCAGATACCGTTTCCGTGTTATCAGCATGGCTGCCTACGCCAGTTTCGAATTCTCGATTGAAAGCCATTCATTAACTATAATTGAGGTAAGCCACTGTTCTCACCTCTATTCATAGCATTAATATGCCTGCCGGCCCAGGTCGATGGCGTTCCCCACGAGCCGCTGACGGTGGATTCGTTCGAGATTTATGCCGGCCAACGATACTCTGTTATTGTCACCGCGAACCAGCCGATTGCTAATTATTGGATCTCTGCTCCTATGGACATGCAACACTCTTCTGATAACGACAACTGTAAGTTCCAATGATTTCTTCTACGTTTTCCTTTCTTTGATTTACGTCATTTCCAGTGGATGAGGACAACGTCTTCGCGGTGCTGCATTATGAAGGCGCTCCTTCCGGCGAGCCTACTTCGGACCCTGACTTCGCTGCTTTCAAAACCGAAGAGCTCGAGGAGCACAAACTCAGACCCTTGATCAACCCTGGTGCTCCTGGAGGAAACCGGCCTGCCGATCGAGTGATCGATTTACGTTTCACTCGTGATGAGGTCAACGGAGAGTTGGAGGTGTGTTCGATTTCGACTAAGCCATAGTATCAGGACATGCTGATGAAGTCGTGATCTACAGTGGACAGTAAATGATAGCAAGTACATTTCGCCTGACCTCCCCACTTTGCTCAATATCATGGCGAACGGATTCACGAGTGAAGCCGACTTCGCTCCATCGGAGAACACCTATGTACTCGAACGCGACCAAGTCGTCGAGCTGGTTATTCATGGGTCTGCCAATGGTGAGTCCTCGCCTGGAATAATCTTCTTTCGTCGGTAACCGTGATTTCTGCAGGACATGTCCAGTGCGTATTTGGGCATTGTAGTCGAATACATTTTTGCTCACCTGATTTTCTACAGCCCCTTCCACCTGCACGGGCATGTTTTCGATGTCATTCAAGGCATGAATGGAGGAGTAAACTATGTAAATCCTCCTCGTCGAGATGTTGTCGGTGTAAAAGGTATGTCCCTGTCTCATCGCAACTCTTCTTAACATAGCAGCTCACTATTATCCCAGGGTCAACTGTTATCATTCGATTCCGAACCGACAACCCAGGTCCATGGATCTTGCACTGTCATCTCGGCAAGTTCTCCGAGATTATCGGGCGTACTGTTCTCATTTCTTGATCTCTAGATTGGCATCTGGTGGCCGGTCTTGCTGTCGTATTCGCTGAGGCCCCCTCCGACCAGGTCGCTGGTCCAGACGCTCAGATCATAAAGCAGGAATGGTTGGACTTGTGCCCCATCTACAATGCTCTTCCTCCAGAGCAACAGTGATATCCGACCTGCTCTTCCCTGCTCTTGTTCAGCACCGGATACTTTTCATCCGTCCTTCTTTCGATATTTATGCTTTCTCCAGCCTCGACGATGAAATTTCTCGTCCATCGTGGTCCTGTTCGCGGTTTCTTTTCTATTTATCCGATTTATTTACATAAACGTTATTGGAGAGCTGTGTCGATTTATTGCTGTCTGTGCATTCGGCAGTACATCCTTCATGTATTTATTATTCATGCAGGGTAAGACTCTTGTCTTGTATATACTGTCGCAGATATCCAGATATCGTTTTTATGAATGCATTTCTCCTTGCGAAACTGTTGATTCAAGAAATCACTGATAGTACGGCACTGAAAAATCCGGTCGCAGTGGGTTGAACTAACTCAGGGTGTTCATTGTAGCTGACCTAGTACGTAGCTCACAGGCATAAAAGGGACTTATGAATCGGAGTATAACTAAGTATTTTCGAAAACACTCCTGTCGTGGCGTCGCGCCGACATTAAATTTATCCAGAATATTTAAACTGGAACAGAATTAGACACAGACTAATAGCATTCATTAAATAACCTCGTTCCTCAAGAAATCGGATGGAAACAATGCCTTAACAAACAAGAAACGCCACCGTAGTGTTCAAAACGCCTCATCTAGGCACAGTGAGTGGGCCATGGGGCCTTATAACAGTCGATTTCCGATGAAAAAAGTACACCCTTTGTGATACTCTATAAAGATAATCTTCGATTGTACTATTGATGTTTGATGCTAAAAGAACGGTACACCAGTGGAGCGCTACAACTTTGTGATCGAAGGAGGGGAAGGTAAGCCACCAGAATTAGGGCCAAATCTGGGAAGATGAGGCCACTCCGTCTCGCGCATCATACTCGAGCCGGTCACTTGGGCATTACGTTTCTGCAAGAATGGCATGGACCTAGTCACCACATAAATGAGAAAAGGAGCTTCGCCAAACATCGTTGATACATACCTGCATGCGAACGCCGTGTATGTTGGCCCTGAGCGACATCATCTCTTCGTTCAAACGCAAAGCTTCGTTTGAAAGTGTGATCTCGGTGCGTCTGGCCAAAGAGTCCATAGAGGTAGCCAGCATAACGAGAGATTCTCTAAGACCTGACAGCGTGCCTTCCAGCGTAGAACTCAGATTGAGAGGAGAGACAAGAGCTTGGCGGGACTCGGCCTCGGGAACAGAGACGGGTTGATCCCGCTGATTCATGCTGCGCGAAGGGAAGAAGTCTGAACGATGATTGATTCGATATTGTTGGCTGCCTTCATGGAAAGGCGTTAAATACGACGAAGGAGGTGAGCTAAAGGGGGATGTCGGAAAGTAAGAAGATATATCCGCAGGATCCTCTCGCTGGGAAGAAGCGGTCTGAAGAATGTGTGCAAGAGAGGAGGACGCCGCGTAAGGCTGTCGAGTGGGAGGCAAATCAGGCGAGACCTCCTGTGAATAGGCATGAAACCAGGGACCAAGGACCGACTTGGTTGCAGCGTATTCACGTCGCATGCAATAGACTAGATCTTCAAGAGTGTCTACTTTTTGCTTCAAAATCTGGTTCTCCTCCAAGAGTGAAACCATCCGATCATTGTAACCAATGAAGAACCCCTTGATTGCCTCATACGGACACGAAAAAAGATGTTCCGCGAGAATCGCTCTGTCTCCTTTCCAAGGGCAACCATTGGAGTTCTGAGAACATGAAATTTGGACTTTAGGGCACGATTCCATGTGTCTCCGTAAGGACGATCGAGGTGTGCTTTTGTGACAAAATTTGCATTCAGTAAGTTGGGATGAGCACTCCGCAATGTGGATCTGGAAGAAAAGGTAAGCACGACCGTGATGGAATGTTCAAGCCTTACTTCGAAATCAGCAACGGTAAAATCCAATTCACAATGGGAGCATTTCATCATCTTGGGCGAGCACTTATGCTCAGGAGCTTCCTTCCGAAGCATAATCTGGTCGCATTCTTCAGTAGGACACGACACCTCTGCGAATGGACATGCATCCTTCAGGTGAATAGATAAAAGTTGGCGTTGACAGGTGCAATTGCACCCTGCGGGAGAATTGCTACATTCTACTATCAGTTCATCGACGAGCTGCATAATAGCCTTAGAAATGGCGGCAATCATTCGAAAGGCTCTAAGACAGTAGACTTACGGATCTGATAATTGAATTTGCTGGATGAAGATCAGCAGAAATGAGCGGACCGCGATCGACGGGGCACTGCGAGGAGTGCGAAAGCGCTTCTGTGATGCAGAGAAGGCAAAAAGTATGAGAGCATGTTATAGTCGTTACGGGCTCAACAAAGGGCATTCTGATTCTTGATTTTAGACGGCATCAAAAAGTACATGCAAAACAGCATACCGACATATACAACAGATCTACGAATTATGGTCATTAACAGCAGAATACATCCTATAATCAGAACCTACCAAGTTGGAATTTGGTGTGTCGACATAACTGTATGACACAGGCATGAATAGAATACGAGATGATGGTAGGGTCACAAGGGCATAGCAGCCCCGAGTCGATCCATCAAAGCGCGCCGGCGCCATGCCGAGGAAGGAACTTTCAACTTGCACTTGAACTCTTCAGCGACTGAACAGCAACCGACGTCGTGGTCCGACGATAACCAACTAACAATTTGCAGTGGAAAATCATTGATGATATCTATACTACGGCGCAGATGGACGCGACCGAACGCCTTTCCGCTTGGAGCTTTTTTTTAAAGAATTGTTGCCAGCGACGATGATGTTTCAACGATCATGACCGACCCTCTATGGCGATGCTTCTAGCTCAGCACTCTATAAAAGCCGAACCTCTGGCTTCTATGATTTCTTCGCTCTGGATAGCCCTCTGTCCCTGTCATACTTGTTGATCAAGCCAAATCTCCCGACGAGAATGTTCTCTTTCATCCACCTTTCAACCCTTTTCCTTTTCCTTAGCGTGGCGGATGTCTTGGCTGCACCCATTCGTCAGCGAGCGCCGCTTGATTGTCAGTTGGCTCTTGCCTTCTCGTTTTGGACCTACTTTTCTGATGCTGCCGCGTAGTGTCCGAAGTGTTCAGCTCTATCATTGATCAAGTGACGAGTATGTCTTCATTGCCTGCTTCTGGTTATGTGCTAAAGTAAGATACTCTTTAGGAGACTCTATTGCAACAGCAAACCCAACAGCTAGTCCCTCTGACGATGTCAACACGACCTCTGAAACGTCTTTCCCTGAAGAATTGTCAGACTCTGACTCAGGCGGTGAGTTCTTTCCTTAATATTTCACCATATCTGAGCCTTCATGCGTCGGTATTTCTACCTCAGCTTTTCTCTGCCACAGGAACGGACTTGATCACCATAATTTCCTCCCAAGGCGGTTCTGCAATCACGCTGGCAGCATCGGGTGCCACCACTACGTTTGGTGACAACACTTACGTTGTCGAACCCACTGGTACGGATTCCGAGTCATCTGGGACTGAGAATAGGGAAGGGGATTCTGCTGCGTCATCCTCCCCCACCGATTCAGAGTCGGGCACCGATAGCAACACGGACAGCACATCATCAACGGATTCTGCTTCAGAATCAGCACAGGCAACGTCGACTGAGTCTACTTCTGGCAACTCGACTTCAAGTTCTACAGATTCCTCCGCTTCGTAAGCTCCATCCCCTCATCGCCGATAACAAGCTAAACGTACACACAGCCCAACCGAGTCCGATAACGCTGCTGCTTCTCTCAGAGAATTGGGTATCTCATCCTCCCTTGCAAAGGGATTGTTTAGTGTATTTCTCGGGTCGATAGCTGGGGCGTTTTGTGGTTGGGATGTAACTTTCTCCTTTATGACAGGGGCAGCTGGACTGTCGCAATGATATGTATATGTTTACGCACTCCCGGACGTACAGGACGCTACCAACTACCTGCTACCAACTATCGATTGCCACCAAGTTGAAGTACTGGCACAGTTCGCCACAAGGTAATGCCAGCCAAAGCCAACAGACCAAAACAACGCTTTCATATGTATGACTCACCAGATCATCGCGCACATCTTTGCTTGGCAACCTTTGAAGAATGCCTTCTACTTTGACATTACAATCGAAGGTCAAGCTCTCGTCAGGCGCGCTCAGAAGTAGTTTCACAAGAATGCCCTTGGCTTACATTGGGATTCCTAGGTTATTTTATGCCCCTGTTGGGTTTTGGAGTCTACCAGAATTACGACGCGAGACCAAGCGTCCTAGAGGCGCTCAAGGCAGGATACAGGTTGCTTCAGTGTTGCTGAAGCGGAAAGCATCTGCTTACGCAAAATTAATAGGCATGTTGATACTGCACAAGTGTACAAGAATGAAGCTGCTGTTGGAGCTGCTGTCCACGAGAGTGGTCTGAGCCGCGAGGACATCTTCATTAGTATGTAATCACCTCCAGTCGCTATCACTTCTTTTTCAAGATCGTCTGATAAATTAAAGCTACGAAGTGTGTCTCCAAAACACATGGCTACGAAAGCACTTTGAAGGGTGTCGATGAATCTCTCCAAAAGCTGGGAACTGGTGACAGAGTTTTTTTAAACACCCTGCTCACTGCATTACAACGTTTTGTAGATTACATTGATCTTTTTCTTATCCATGATCCATTTTCAGGGACTGAACGCCGTCTTGCGGCATATAACGCCCTACTAGAGGCCAAAGCGGCTAACAAAATACGCACAGTAGGCGTGTCCAATTAGTGAGTATTTCTCAACGGTATCGTCTGAGATAAATGAATACCTATCTCCGAATCATCAGCGGTGTAAAGCATCTTGAAGAAATTCGCAACATTGGCTATGAGATGCCTGCTGTAAACCAGATTGAGGTAAGCGGTGAACGCCGTCGGATGAGCCGCTTCTCGCTGAGATCTCCAGAACAGCTGCACCCCCTTTGCCAGCAGCGGCCAATCATTGAATATTGCAAAGAAAAGGGGATCGTGGTTCAAGCATATTGCCCTATAATCCGCGGTCAGATGGATCAGGATGCTATAAGGTTATTGGCTTCCAAGGTGCATCGTCCAGGTTCGCGAATCATTCTTTGCGCTTAACCTTTGAATAGTATAATCGTGATCCGGCTCAAATTCTACTCCGCTGGTCTCTTCAGAAAGGGTCCGACTTCTTGCTCTCATTGGTCCGGCTTCAGCTGATCACAAGCTTTGACGCAGTTATGTTCCTCTTCCGAAGAGTGCGACGGCTGCTCGAATTCATTCCAACGCAAACTTGTATGACTTCGAGCTGACGGCAGAGGACATGGACTCTCTGGATGCTCTGGATTGCGGCAAAGATGGAGCTGTAAGCTGGAACCCAGTAGATGCCGATTGAGGGTTTGCTACTATTTCGCCACCCATCGTCATGTTACGAAGCTAGTGTCCTTGGTATCCATCCATGCACTCACCCTTCCCCAAACAGCTCTAACCGTACTTGCTATCCCGTCTACCGGTACCGACCAGTCTAACTGTGACATTTTCCAATAGAGTAAAGTCCGTTACCTTCTTGAAGCCCGTTAAAAAGGGACAGGTTTCAACCCACATCATTCACCGACGAAATCGTCGATCCTTTCCGACCTTTGACGTCATCTCTGTCAAGCTGGAGGCAAAGGTCAGGTCATCTCGGGCAGGGATCTGCTCTTGTGTTACCCCAGGAACGGTCGGAATGTACGAGACGTCAAAGAACTTTAAAACACGATGAACGATTCCATTACTGAACTAGAACCCTTGGGGGTCGCCATTCTTCTCGTCCCTGTGCGTTAACGGCGTTTTTTCCGCCGTGAAGAAGCGTTCTCGTGAATCCATGCATGAATACAACCAGAAGGGATTCTCTGACCTGCGTCCCGAGTTCGAAACTTTTATCGTTTTCGCGCCCAAAAGGAACATGATAACGCCTTATCGATGAGGCATCCTTCTGCCCAATCTCAAGCGAACCTTGACGCCACGACTAAAAATTAGCAGCAGAGTGTTTTATTACGATAGATGATACTTCTAAAGATAACAGAGGTTTTTGTATACTACGGAAATAAGAAAGCAAAACGAATGAAGCTTGAGAGACCAGGGACCAGAGAAAGGGACAGTAGGTAGTAGTAATGACAACGAGGACACGAGGACGCGACTTGAACAACAACAGAGGTATATGACAGCCGGGTCGGGGACGAAGGTAATAGCTAAAGAGACATAATGTATGACTATGGGGAAACAGACCGGAGAAAATGATAGCATCGAATAGAAATGGAGCAAACAGAGGATGATGGGGGAAAAATACGGGGAGATCTTAATATACATGGCCACAGACGAGTTTTAAAATTTTGTTTATGGATAGGCCCCAGAGAATTGGGCCGACGACGATGGCGCGGCTGCGTATGCGGAAAAAGAAGAGTCTGGGGAAGGATGAGTGGAGTAAGAAGGATTTGGAGGATGTCCGGAGCCCGCATACGGGTCTGAAGGTTCATACTCCATAGGAGCTACAGGAGGGGCGGAACAATTCTCCCTCCCAAACCCAACTGAGTCCGAAGAGTACATTTCCGAGGAGGCGGAAGGGTATGTGAGGGGATATTCGCGGGATCGAACGGGGTCTGCCGCCGGCTCAAGTCCATATTCCATCCGAGAAACTTGGGTAGGGTAACTGGCCTGAGAAGAATAGAAAAATGGAGGTGGAAGAGAACCGGTTTCTGCCACTGGCGGGTCAGAATAATGAGGGTATGAAGGCTGGGTAGTCTGTAACGATGTCAAGAGATGCGGGACACCAAGAGTACTGCAACGCACAGTGTTAAATTTGTCCTGGAGTGCAAATGCAAGCTCGCTGCTGGATGCAGACGCAACTTTCTCAGGGGGTATCTCATTGTTGATCGGGCTTCCAGATCCAGGCGAGACCGTCGAGCCGGAGGAGGGGGAAGGGTACGAGCTTGTCGCGGCGTTGACAGCATTTTGCTGGGGGGGCATGCTGTCCTTGTACGGCACGGATGAGCTACCCACGTCCAAGTCTGACATCATGCCTAGGAAGTGGTTCGACGAGCTACGAAAGAGCTTAAGTAACCAAAACAAGGGAAAGAACATGACGCACCTGGAGTTATGGCGACTGTGCTTCCCACTGAGATCGTTGGGATCAGAGATACAACTGCCCACATCGGAATAGTACGCGCTCGTGTTGCTCGAGTTCGTGGACGCGAACGAACCAAACCTAGATAATGCGCCGTAAGAGCCCGACGTCCCTGCACTGCCGTCCTCCGGGTCGATACTATCTCGGCGGAAGTTATAGCCACGGAAGGGATCAGGAGACTCTCGTTCGCTATCCGGCGACGTCAACGAAGTCGCTGAATGGGCGGTCGCAACACCGAAGGAGTAGTCTGGAGGAGGCAGTGGTCCCGGGATTGGCGGAGCGATTGATCGAGAGGAGAAAGCGTATAGGCTGTTATCTGGAAGTGAATTGCGAATCGCATGGTGCGTGTGGACTGATGAGAGGGGCGACGGTGATGGCGAGATGGGAACTCCTGAAGGCGAAAACCGGTATGATCGGGGATCCAAAGAGGAGTGTCGCTGGTGAGATCCTTGCTCAGGCATGGTGACGACGTGCGGCAGAGGAGGACGGGTGGGTGGGTTAGAATTGAGAGATGGCTGGTTACCTCCACCATGTGATAGACGCGAGATACGAGAGCCGTATAACAGGCTGTTCTTAGCTCTTGCGAGAGGAGCATAAGGGTTCGCGTTGAGGCGATGGAGGCTGGCGTCGACAGACCTACGTCTGGCGAAGGGGTCCATGTGACCAGAGATTGGAGGGCCATAGGATTGGTTGTCCGACTGGAGAAAGACATCCCCAGGCAAGGAACCGCGACGGAGAAGGTGACCATCATGATGGAGACCAGTCGCAAACGCGGAATCATCGGAAGGGGGGAGAGGAGAGCTATGCCATGAGGAAGGACTAGAGGCAGTCAGGTGTGATTCTGAGGGTGAGAGTACGGCAGGACTGGACGTATGAGAAGACAGATCGTTGGCGGGAAGCTCGGGGGCGGTAGTGTCGCGCTCCGAGGGGCATATCTCGGAGGAGAAGTCTGCGAGGTCGTATTCGCCAATCTTTTCGGCAGCTACGACTTTGGCTGCCTTGCCAGCCTTTGTCTTTTCTTTGGCACGACTGAGGGAAGAGGGATATGAAGGACGAGACAATAAGAGAATTGGGAGGAACACATACCGGTTCTGAAACCATACTTGGACACCTCTGGCCGTCATATCAAGCTGTGCAGCAAGCTCATTTCTCAAGGTAGCGTTTGGCTTTGTATCAGACTTGAAGACGCCCTCGAGGACTTTAAGCTGGGCGCTCGTCGTCCTTTTGCGGTGCTTTACTTCGTTTGGAGTGTAAGGATAGAAAGCGCGGAAGTCGACGGCGGAGGGGTCCATGGAGGGATAGTTTGGATAGAGGGGATAGATGTCGGAAGGAAAGGGAGTAGAATTAGAAAGAGAGTGGTGGTGGTGGTGAAGTGGAGGAAGCATTTGTGGTAGTTATAATAAGAAAAGAATTGTATCTGAGAATGGAATGAAGCCAACTCAGAACATACGAAGGCGAAAATAACGGCAGTTAATTGCAGCTGACGGCACACCTTTCAGCGCGAGAACATGTGCAGGGTCGAACGCCGACAGTATCTGCCTAGCCAAGAAATTGCACCCGGCCGTTGCCAGGAACAGCCCGAATCTCAGAGATAATCGAATCTATCAAACCCCGGAGGTCGTCGACTGTAATCCCCCTTATGATAACTGCAAATAACTGCAATCCCCCTCTCCGTGGTGGTTTGAAGAAGGAAAGTTGTTGGACTTGTGAAGAAAAAACTTTATCTCTGACGACTGATGGCTGACCTTTCCTGGTCCCATGACCTTCGAATTCTCTGACGCAAGCCACCTGTGCTTCTCAGAAGTCAAAGCTGAAACATCGCCGTCGACATCATCTGTTCAGGCCCTAACAATTCTGGTAACTAAAGAATCATATTGAGCATGTAATATACCGATACCGCATAGAAGGGGGATTAGACAACGTATGTATGGGAGAATGGGAGAAAAACAAATCAAGATGATAGCTAGACAGTATGTAAGTAGCAATGCGAGGTGGTATATGCGACGGGGGTAATCGATGGATGATTGTGAATGAATGGAAAAAAAAATGAGTATAACAAATGTGTCCAGTGCGAAAAATCGTCACGGATCATAGGATGCAGGTACAAGTATGGGACAACGATAACGAACATCAATCGATCAATCCAATCCAAGATTATCGGAGACATCCAGAGGGAGGAGCAAGGACAGCCAACCGTTGCTGCCTATCCCATCAGCAGATCTATATCACTGACTGAGGTCCATTGCGCCACTGCTCGTAACTTGGCGGCCCAGTATCTCTTCTAAAAAGCCTGCAGACACGCTTGCCAACGGGGATGCTGCAAATAACGAGCTTCCATCGTTCTTCGCTGCGGCGTATGTTCGCTCCATGATGCCTCGTGTCCTTGAAACGACAGGGTGACTGCAGATCTCGCTAGCTCCGATACGGAGCGAAGGGTCCGTCTTCATCATCTGGCGAAGTAGTGCGAAAAGCTCAGGGCTACTCTCCAATTCCACCTGGGAGAAGTCCTCTTGCCGTAGCCGGTGCCATCCGTCCCCACTATTTGTAATCAATCAGTCACTTGGAAGAGGAAAACATTACGAGTAGGACAACGTACTCTCCAGGGACCTGTATGTTGGCAGCCGCCTCCAACATCGTCATGCCAAAGCTGAAGATACGTGCCTTGATGTTACCATTCACAGCAACGCGCGAAGATTAACACACATACCTGAAGATATCTGCAGCTTTGCCGTATCGACCTCGCAGGATTTCGGGCGCCAAGTACAGCTTATCCCCTTCACGCTCGAAGCCTCCCAGCGCAACTCCCTCTTTGGCGGGCTGACGTGGCCAGACCGACGCCATCCCAAAGTCCCCAATTTTGAATCGGCCTTCGCCGGTGACAAAAATATTCGAGGGCTTCAGATCGAGATGGATGACTCCAGCATCGTGGATGAATTGAAGACCCTATTTCAAGGGCACATGTTAGTGACAGGGAGCCGATTAATATGAAAGTGCTTACGTTGCTGAGGTCGACCATGATCTTCCATACCCTGGCTTCGTCCAGCTGAGGGAACACCTGCCCATATTCCCACAGAAATCGGGCAAAGTTTCCCAATTCGCACAGCTCTGTCTGGATAAAGAGGGCGTCATCTTCCTCCCAGCTGTCGATAAGCGCTAGTACATTCGGGTGACGCTTTCCGGAGTTTGCTCTGCTGAGATGCTCCAAGACATCGACCTCCTCCCTCAGTCGGAGCCTACGTTCAGACACTCGGTGAGTATGTGTATCTCTGAAGCCCGTGCCCACGGAAAGATAAGTCGGAAGGGACATACCTATGTTTGACGCCTTCAATCCTCTTGGACTTCTTGACGGCAAAGACTTCGGTGCTAATCCCTGACTTCGGGCGTACCTTGATAACTTTCCCAAACTCGCCGCGTCCCACTTCGTCGATTTCCACGAAATCTCGCTCCAAACGGCTAGTCTGTTCCTGAATCGGAGGCCGCAAATTGGGTCTCACGATGGAACGCTGAGTGCCTGCAGGAGAACGAATGCCGACGGTTATTGAGCATACCGAACTAGAGGATGATCCGGACCCATATCTTCCT
>RZIO01000001.1:892053-915179 GCA_004338095.1 Gloeostereum incarnatum | reverse complement strand
ACGAGAGTTGCTTTCCTAGATAGACAGACAGACCTATGTAAGCTTATCGAGTCCGAAGATCAGACAGAATCATTTTCTCACCCTTTGGTTGATTGCGAGTCGGAGTGCCTATGATCGACTCGCTGCTGCTTGACAACGCCCCACTACTGCTGCGGCGCATAAGCCACTTGGCCCGAGGCGGAAAACCTTTATCCTTGACGTTGGCGGGCGGACGTCCTAGGCCCAAACCGCCATACTTCTCCTTCCGACTGCTGGGACTATCATCTTCCTCCGTATCACTTCCTGCCGCTGCCCTCTTCCCTAACGGATGAAAGGCTGCCGGCATACTCTTCCGCGGAGGTTTCTTCTGTGGAGCCAAGTCGAAAACGTTCTTGACCTTGCGCGTAACGGCACTCTGCCATGGCCTATCGCCTGGAAGATGTGCGGTCTTGACCTTTTTGACTGGTGTTCCAGGCACTTTCTTGACCTCTTGTGGGCCACGTGACGCTCCTGCCAGGGTTCGCATGATAAACGCGTCCACATCCCCTGCCTCACCATTCCCAGTGCCAGCGGGATCGTCGATCCCACCAATGATAACGGGCCACCTTGATCCATGAGTGGGAGCAATCCCAGGAGTGACGAGGCCGTCATCGTCATCAGAGTAAAGAGAGTTGGCACTGTTAGATGCTTGAGGCATGGCATGACCGTGATCTACATTCATCCAATCTTCTTCGTCGCTCATGACGACACCTGAATCCCTCGGCTTGAACTTCTTGGGGATAAATGCTGGACTCTGCTTGCGTGGCGACGGGCTGGCCTCATTCAGATTGAAAGAGAAGGACGAGTTGATAGAGAGCGGCTCGAACAGCGTATCGTCGTCGTCTGCATCTGTCGTGACACTCGTATCTGCTTCTCCGTGCATGGCAGAAAGAGGGGAGGACGGTGGAGAGACGCCAGACCTATGCTGCATGGTATTCCAAGCAGGCTCTGTTCCACAGGCATAGCTGTGACGATTAGCTATACTCTGAGAGGCAAGTTTCGGTCGCTGGAATGCCGGGGCTGGTGTGCTGGATGACGTGCTGGTAGACGCTCGTGAGCGGGCCAGAGGTGACGGGATAGAAGGGCCAAAAAACAAGGTTGCGGAATCAACCCGAGTTAAGGTCCCTCTTGTCGAGACCTGCGGCAGTCTCGAAATAGCAGATCTGGTGAAAACAGGAGCAGCTTTGGGAGAACCAGAATCAGAAGACGAAGATGTCTTTGAAGACTTTCGTCGCCGATGACGAGCAGCGAAAGGCAGTGCGGTAGACTTCTTGTTTCTGACAGCATGCTTCACGGTCTGGGTAAATAAACGAGTTAGAGAATTAATTGACAGTATCCCTACAAAGGGGGCCTACCTGTGCCGGTTTGGGAGACGGAGAGGGTGACCGTGAGATCGGGCGCGACCTGACTCGCCTCTTGGTGACGTGGATATCTGGTGATGACTCTGCAAGACTTGTGCGCTTCACCCTAGCAGCGAAGGGTCCAGTGGGACCAAGTTCTCCTCCTAAGAATAACCCTCCACCGGTATCTTCCTCATCCATTAAACCCCCTCCGAAATCATCGTCTGAATCGTCGTCCAACGCAATCTTCAACTTTGTGAGGGTGTCTGTTTGCTTCCCGACATGCAAGTCGACCTCTGCACGACTATTGGGTGTGCGAGAGGCAAAACCGACGGGAGCGAGACGATCAAACGAGCCTTTTGTGGTCGATGTGATGTTCAAAGGTGTGAGAGTGTGTTGGCGCAAGGGGGTAGAGTGCATAGTTGGCTTGTGAGCGAATGGGGTATGGCCAGCATTGACCCGGTTTGAGGATAAGGTAGCGCGAACGGGTGTTTGTGGAGTCTGTTTTACGGGAGTGAGAAGCGGTTGGCCTGATGCCACCGGGATAATTGCAGGAAGCTGTGGTGTTGCCCTGTGCATGTGAGCCCTCTTGCTCGTTGAGAACGGCTGGGGGGCAGGAGATTTGAAGGGAGATTGGAGGAAAAAGTCGTCTAGTTGTTCCTGATTTCTTGGGTCAGAAGAATGGGGGAAATCAAGACGTTTAGAGGAAGGGGTGAGCATAGGAGAATCATAGGGACGGCTTGGCCTGGCGGAGCGGCGGGTAGGGCGGTAGGAGGGGGACATGGGCTGTTCTGATGATGGGTGTTGAAAGGAAACCCGATCTGGATTGGATGTGTGCATTATTTAAATGATAGACAATGGGCTGTATCGCGTAAACCGCGTGTTCGCTTTGCGCCGGAAGCAAAAAACAAGATGCAAGAAGTAGGATGGAATAAAAGAAATTTAGGGAAATCCAGTCGTGGATGTCGTCCAAGTTCGTGATGAAACAGCGATGTCGCTGCGGAGGAAGGACAAGGTGGTGGGCGAGAAAAGGAAGAAAATGGAGTCACCATGTCACACTTCGGGCCACAATCAACAATGGCCTCACGTGGTCGTTGTATATTAGGTAATCTTTCTTTGGGAGCGGAAGCAAATCACCGGGCCCGACAGTGATGCATACTTTTACCGGCCGCTACTCACCCGCCCGCTTTATAAACCCCAACTTCTACCTTCGATGGACATTTCGTGAGCAAAAGACTCCAATTCTACGCACAGTCTAACATAGCCTCTTTAAAGATCAATTCTCCAAGGCGGCTACCATCATCCCCTGGCTAGATCATGGCAGGGCAGGCGCCAGCTCTCGAAGTCTATGCTCATGTACCCCATCTTCATCACAGATACTCCTGATACTTGCGACCCCATTGCAAGTCTTCCAGGCCAGTGTCGCTGGGGTGTAGACAGGTTGGAAGGTTTCATAGGTCCTCTTGTAAAGAAAGGTCTTCGGAGCGTCATCCTCTTCGGTGTCCCGTTGAAATGCACCAAGGTATATCTTCCCCTGCCAAGATAAGCGGTAGCCTTACATTCATGCTCACACCAGGATGGACGAGGAACTCCGGCTGACGATCCATCCGGGCCCGTTATTCTGGCCACCAAAAAGCTCCGGTCTCTCTTTCCGGAACTCTACATTGCCTGCGATGTCTGTCTCTGCGAGTACACTGATCACGGTCACTGCGGTTTCTTGAATGATGATGGTACCATTCATAACGCTCCCTCGGTCGACCGAATTGCAGAAGTCGCAGTCAACTACGCCAAAGCCGGCGCCCACTGTGTTGCGCCCAGTGATATGATGGACGGGCGCATCAAAGCTATCAAAAAAGGGCTCATTGAAGCAGGTTTAGGAAACAAATGTACGCTCATGGCGTACTCCGCAAAGTTTGCCAGTTCTCTGTACGGGCCATTCCGGTACGTTCCTGAACAAGGTTGTCACTTGCGACGTGTGAACTTTGTTTTCCTAGCGACGCTGCGGGCAGCGCGCCTTCTTTCGGCAACCGAAAATGTTACCAGCTCCCTCCGACCGCCAAAGGTCTCGCTCGAAGGGCGATTGTACGTCGTTCGCCTGCAGTGACGCGTCCATTGCCTCTGACATTTGTTCAATTCAGCAACGAGACACGGCTGAAGGGGCGGATATCATAATGGTAAAGCCTGCGCTTCCATACCTTGATATCATTGCCGATGCTGCGCAACTTGCACCGGACCACCCGTTGGCCTGCTACCAAGTCAGCGGTGAATTCGCGATGATCCACGCGGGCGCAAAAGCGGGCGTGTATGAACTTCAGGCCATGGCTTTCGAAACGGTCGAAAGCATGGTCCGAGCGGGTGCGACGCTGATTCTGACATACTTTACGCCGGATTTCCTTGACTGGCTAGAGAACTGAATGTAGTAGATGTGCAGAACTGTACATTAAACGGGAAACATTAAATGGGTTGTATAGTATTTGGTCGCTGCCGATCGCGTATTTAGGTCACGTCGATGATGTCGTCTCTTAAACTTGTACAACCATGTCGGACCTCCGCAAAGTCGCGTTCGCTGTGATGTCGGGTATCGTCGGGTTTGGAACATTTTATTCTGTCATGTATGAGACCTATCTAGACACATCCGACCCTCTGCTTTCCCATCTCCCTCATCCTCTCCGCCATACGAGCTATTGGGCATCAAAGTCCAACTGGATCAACGTGTACTTTATCAAGAAGGCATGGGGCTGGACCTCACTTGCCTTCTGTCTACTCTGGCTCACAAGTCCGTCGTCTTCAAGGACTCCACGCCGGCTCATCCAATGGTCAATCGCGACCCTCTCCTGGATGACCTTCACCGCGTGGTTCTTTGGCCCAGCCATCCTCGAACGTGTCATTATATCTACTGGGGGAGAGTGTGTCGTCGTCTTCCCGTCTGGAGACAACCACCTCACCCTTCCCTACGAATTCTGCTTGCAGAAATCTCCCATCGTCCCCTCCGAGCATCCCGAACTGTTCGCTCAGTCACTTTCCTCGCTCACATTGCCGGCCGAGTGGAGAGGTTTCCCGCGTCTCAGGAAAGGGCACGACGTGTCGGGGCACATATTTCTCTTGACAATGTCGGTGTTGTTCCTGGCAGACCAGCTACGTTCGTCGTTTCGCGCTCAGCGGTGGCCTGCGCCTCATACCGCAGCTGTCCTGGCCAACGTAGCATTGATCGGGATATGGCTCTTCGCGAGCTACACGACAAGCGTGTATTTCCATTCTCCTTTGGAAAAAGTGACTGGTTTCCGTGAGTTACATACCCGTTCTCTGTGTGTTTGGATGGCCTACTGAACATGTCCTTTCTCCACTTCTAGTCCTTGGGGTTGCCACGTTCACCCTCACGCAGATTCCTGCTTTGCAAGAACCGAGAAATGTCCCAACCGCGGCTCCCTCTCGGGCTGATTAGCATGCATTAATCCTCTTGGATTCTGTACTTACGTTCTCCTGTAGAGATACAACAATGTAACCTTCATTAATGCGGATATGTTTCCCCCCTTCAATGCCATTGGATCAATATACACCTCCTTCCAGTCCGTAGATACAATGTCCAAAACTTTTAGGAATCTAAGCCAACCACCATGCAATCACTATCCACGACAACAGCGCGATCCACACGATACTCATCGTGTCGATACATGTGCTTTTCCAAACCCCTCTACGCCTCAATGATATCTCCGAATCCGCCAGCTCCAGCAAACCAACCAGATCTACAAGCGAAGTCTTCGACACCGTAGGCAGGCGAAAAGTTATCCGCCGCATGCGCCCTCGAAATGCAAAAGTATACGACCACGACCAGCGTTCTCGCGCAGGTACGCTGAACGTGGGTTTTAACCCCGGAGAGGGTAACAAGTCCAGTAGACGATGGCTGCTATCCAGCTCAGGCGACCAACTGTCGTGATGACCATTGTCAGTCCGCATCGCGTACTGAGCGGGTGACATGGGATCTTCCTCGTCTTCTTCCTTCTGGTGATACGCCGCCATCGGGGACAACATCGTATGTGGCGTAGTCGGGCGTGAGGCAGAACGCTGAGAGGGTCCAGAATTGGGATTCGGAGTCCGCAGTGAAGATGGCAGTAACCCTCTAGGGCTAACAGGGACAGGAGTATAAGGTGACCAGGCAGCTGAATCTGGCTGGAATGGGGTATTTGCTCTACTCGACAAGTTACTGTTGCTTTGTGGAGAGAGCACAATGGGCGGCAAATAGTTGAACCCCTTGCGTACCTTTCTAACCCTCCTGATGTTGAAGAGGAGCAAGCCTAGGACAGTAAGAATTCCGAGAGGGAGATAGAGCTTGGAATATATTCCGTATTGATCGGGCAAAAGGCAAGGAGTGTCCGCCAGGACTTTCCCTGAGGCGGGTTGGCCAGGTTCTGTCACAGAAAGAAGCTGGAAGCCAGGTCTTTTGATGTGCCTTACCGTCGAGAAGGACTTGACAGTGACTTCCCGAAGGAGATCCTCGGTTTTCGAAGCATCCACAAGATGGATATACTCGCAATAATCACGGTTGTCCCCGCTGAAGGACGGTCAGCTGTATTTTAAGTAACGAAAAAGAAACAAACCTAAAAAACCGCGCTCGGTCGAATTTGGTTTAACAGGAAAGCAGTCGTTTCCTTCCCAAGCGTATTCTGGTAGCCATGACCCACACCCTTGTGAATGTTCCCTCTTTCACGTAATGGGCCACAAGACGCGCTGTCAGGACGGGACAAGGGGATGTGGCTGAGAAGTACCGTAGGATGCTCGTTATCTTCGGCAAAGAATGTGAGATAACCTCAGGCGTTTGAGCGCAACTAACTGACCTACGGGGAGCGCCTTCACGAACTCTACTGGACCTCCAGGATTAGGTGTCCACTCTTCGTAAGTCAAACCCTGAGCTGAGCGCTGATAGTCCTCGTCAACAAGGCCCGGAGCATCTATTAATACGAACGTATGATTCCGAACGCCAATGACTTGATTGAAAGGACCGAACACATCGGAATAGTGGCGTCTGACATGCCTGGAGAGCGGTTGAGATAGGCCCATCCTTGACGCCACGTCAGCGTGAAGGGCAGAAAACAAGAACTATATGATACACACCCAATGTCGTTGTTTCCGGGGATGAAGTATGTGGGAATAAGTGGATTGGTTGAGAATATCGATTTAAATTTGTCTGCGTATTCTTTGAATCTGGCATAGTTAGGAAAACGTCGCGACCCAGACCTGGAATAGAGCTCACTCCTGTTCGGTCTTCACAAGTCTCCCACTAGAAAGCATGTCTCCAAGGAATACAATCATCTGCGGCTTTAGTCGCGTAGAAACGAGCCATGATCTCTTCAAGTTGGATTCGAATATGAATTGGCGAAGGACCCCCAGCCAAGAGTCCTCTTCACGAAATACATGAGGGGACCGAACTTGTGGGTCTGATAGTAGCATGATATGAGTAGGTTTTGCGGAACCTTGGGGCTAGGACGCGATAGAGCGTATGAATGAAGGCATCCAAAAGCAGACAGAGGAGTCGGAAGGACGTACGAGAATAGAGTCAGGCCATTTACACGAGGAGAGACTCCAGAAGAAGGATCCGAGTTCACCCCATATCAGAACGACGATCCAAGAGAGTCTCAGCACGTTGATGATCACTGTACGTGAATAGAGACGGCTGGCGGAAGTGAATCGGGAAGAAGCTGCCTGGCGGCGTTCCTGCAATCCCATAGTCTCTGCAATCTAGCCAGGATGGTGGTCGTAGAAAACGATGTCCACGAAGTTTTTAAGTATCAAGCTGAAGCTCAGTGTATGTGTTTGGTCCAAGTTGAAGTTCGGTAAAAATACCAAGCCTGAGTGCCAACGTGTCCCGAGATTTGCGTTTGCTTGGCTATGACCTCAATGCTCCTCGGCACTTTCGGGCTTAAAAACTTCGGTAGTACATAGGTATTAGTAGTTGTAGTCCATAATACTTACATGTGTGTGTACATAAAGAATCGTGAATTTCATATTAGGGCCTATCTCGCTTCACTCCCAGTCACTGTCTGCTTCATCAGACTCCTCTGCCTTCTTATCGCCTCTTTTCCCCTTCTCTGCAGCACTAACGTTCCCACTCGTAGATGAGACCACATCGTAGCTCTCGTCACTGCTTCCCCGGGGGCTCGTCGTAGCCGGTGTTGTGGCCTGAGAAGACAGTGACGTCGCATCGGACGCTGGTTCCAGTGCCTTATCAGGTTGCAACGTCGTTGTCGAAGACTTCGATTTGAGGGTATTAGACGGCGTTGCTGTGACAGACGGCTCGTCGTCGTCGTCGTCTTCCCAGCTGAATTCGTCGTCACTTGCAACGGATCCTGTCGTCTCGACGTTAGTATAAATGCGCGCGAGAATAATTTATCAAGTCACCTTGAATGAGTGCTTTGCGTTTCGCTTCCTCCGTCTGGATCTGGTGCACACGGAAGAAGTATCGCTTCCAAAATGTCTCCTGCGACAAGTTAGATGGTACTACAGGCAAGAATGGTGTCAGAAAACTCATAGATCCGAGGCAAATGAAGACGAAGATACCTAGAGCATCATGCGTAGCCTGCAGTTCTTGCGATTCCTTCAAAGACGTCGCAATCTTGCTCTTCCATTCGTCACTATCGACGCCGCCCTCCCTAGCATCGACCTCCGCCGCCCCCCATTGTGCATAGAGCTCCTTCCCGTTCTTGTCAGCCTCAGGATCATGCTTCATGATCTCGGGATTCGTTCTCAGCTGCCTGAGAAGGGACTCCGCACGCGTCGCCACAGACTGCTGAGCAGTCTCCTTCCCTTTGCCCTTCCCTGCGCCTTCATTTGGATCCGAAGGCAACATCCACATGTCCGTTCCATCCCAAACGAGACCACCAGAAGAATCACCTGGGGAGCCTGATCCTTCGGGAGGTATCACTTTTACAGCATCCTTCAGCACTTCACCAGCTTCCTTCATCGCTTCCCGTAGCATAGCTTCGCTGCGATGAATATACTCTTCGGCCTGAACCCTCGTAACGCCTTGGACGCGGTGGAATTCCGTAGACAGAGACTCCCGTAAATGAGACAGGTCTATCCCTTCGGTCGCATGCTTGATAGATTCCGGGAGGTTCTTCTGTACGGTGGTAACGACATTTGGCGGGATAGCGGACTGAAGACGTGAAAAGAGAGCCTGAACAGTATTAGAAGATGTAGCGGTGTTTTCAGCAGAAGTTGGAGATTCCGTAGACGGTCCCCCCTTCTCGTTGGAAGGTCCTGCCTCTGCAGCAGAGTCGGTTGCCTTTCCGTCTGTAGAAGCTCGTGCCTCCGATGCCGGCTCTTTGGGTGCTTCACCAGTCAGCTTCGTAAGTTCCTTCTGTGCTTGAAGCACGACATCCCCAAAATCCTTTCGTGCGTTTGCAAATGTTGCTGGTAGCTGTGTGGCCCATGAGTTCTACGAGACTACGCGGTAACCACCCTACGAACCTGCCTCGTGAAGCCACCCCAGAAGCCCTTGAACTGGCCAATGACCTGATCCACCTCCTCGTTCAAGCTCTGCTGGGGTTGACGCGGCGGGGTACTGGATCCGGATATGTCATAAGTATCCAGGAAATTCATTGTCGTGGTATAGAGGTGAGAAGCGTAAGCACTCAGTCGTAAGCATCCTTTATTTGTCTTCAGCGTAATATTTAAATAAATGCCACCTCGGAGAAGACGGAAACGAAAATCTACATCATGTACATTCATAGTATGCAGATCAGCAGAGCTACGTCCAGAGTCTCTTCTCCGATGAGAAATATGCACACCCGCTAGCGCCTCGATGTGCCACTTTCAAGCAGGCAGCTGTTCAACGTCCTCCTCAACGCTTCAGTCAGTCAAACACTGGACAGGATAGGCGTCTCCATCCCAGCTATGTGAATGTGGAATGTACATTGCCCATACTCCCTTTCCCCTCCAGAATTGCTCATCCCATCCACTCTTCTCCTTCGCGCAACTCTGTATCCGTGGACCAAGATCCAAAGCGCCCGAATCACTGGATCATGCTCGGGTTCGATATCGTCTTTGAATTCTTCTACAAGCCCCTCGAAACCATACATGTTATATATTATCAATTCAAATAAATCTGACCGAAGTTAGGCGTGAGTGCTGCATGTTACGGCCGTCTAGCAACATACAGTGGGCAGCTCAGAGGTGGTGCAAATATCTAGACTGGCGTTCACGTACCTTCCAGAGCTATCTCATCCATGGAAGATAACCAGTAGTGCCAGAGCCTTCCAAAATCGCTCCTAACGCATCTCCTATCCATTCCTCACCTTTACGCCACTCCTCGTTCTTCGACCATTCCCTGACACGGTCCAAGGCTTCTTGAATGGCTGGATCATCCTCTGGATCGACATCATCTTCCTCTACAAACCCGTCTAGACTATACATGTCGTACATTATCAGCTGAGAGAGATCCGATTGGAGTTGGATGCGCGTGGCGTCGGCTTTGGAGTAGCAACTCATGAGCCGAATAAGGCAGGCATACACTGCTGACGGTCGAGGGAAATGCAGGTTGACTAATGGAAGAGTACTGGGTTGGAAGCTCTTGGGGGGGTTGATTTCGGTGGACTCTAGTTCACTAGCAAAGAATCGAGCAAAACTTGCAGGGATGAGAACTAGGTATTCTGCAGAACCGGGCTGAGCAGACTTCGTCAGGCGATAGATGTAGCTCAGTTTTGCGAAGTCCCCTTGAGTTTTGAGAATGATTGGCTCTGGCGTGCAGAGCGGTAGGCCTAGGCGGGAGAGATTGATTGATGCTAAGGGTAATGAAGAGTCCTCCATTAGATAAGTGTGCTCCTTCAAAACTAAAATAAGACTAGTAGGACAGTTGAAAACCATAGGCACTCACGATAGTGATCAAGGGGACGTTCATTCGCCTGTACAAGTCCGAGCGGAATTCAATCAATTGAACACCAACGTTGGAAAGTGTGAGAGCTACAAGATATAAGAGCTCGTCAGGTACGAATCGGAAAATGTCCTTCTCATGTTCCTCTTGAATATTTGAATTCAGAAAAAAGTGACCCATGCCGAAGTTCCGTGGTGTTGGAGTAGGTCGTCGTGGTAGTCATGGTTGAAAGGTGTCACAGACTGACTCACAGTTGGCCGAAAGCTTTCGGATCTTGTGCTGTGCCGCCTGTCACACGTGACGTCACAAACTTCCATTGAATGTTCCGAATATAGCAATGAACGTCCAGCACAGCATTTCCTTCCAGTGATGTCGAATATCATCCACGCTACGAGATCCCCAGAGAGCCAGCGAGCTGCTGCGCTAGCAATCACAAGCTTCTGACAGGGCTTGGTTTCCGGATTGCTTTTATCGGAGGGTTTGCTATGTCCCTTCTCGGAAGTTCGCGATTGACACAGATGAGTATACTATCGAACTAGGAAGCATATGCCAATTGAATCGCATCTCTCTAAACGATATTGATATTTTGAATGAGACCAACGATCCCATTGTTCTACGCGAACGCCTCATGGAATTAGATCAGCATTTCGTAGAAGAAGCCCTCAACTTCTACTTCGTCAAGGTCAAAGGTCTATGTCTGCTTTGAGATTATGCCTGACTCAACTGCTTTAGGACATTGAATCTGAATTTGGGGCAGTGGCCACTCGAGATCTCTTGCGTCGAAGCAGGAACAATGTCTTAATAGAAACGCTTCCCGCAGGAACGCTTGGACTCCCGACAATAGCTGGGCCGCTCTTTGAGGAGTCTGGCCAAGGTGTGCATTTACTGTTATATGAAATTAGACATATTTGTCTCATGTTTCCTGGAGAACTTCCTGTCCTGCACCCTGGTATCCTCATCCTCACCAAGCTGAAAAGATGGTGTCAGATTTTTAATTCCACGAGACCTAAGACAATATCCAAAGCAGACTCTGATTTTGTCGACATTCGATTCCTCGTTTTCAAGCTCTCCTCGATCGGCGAACCTATCAAATTCAATGACTATAGTGGCAAATCTAGAAAGGAGCTTTTGAAGCTTGTAAGGATGGTTTGGGATAAGCGCATTCTCGACGAGGACGAAGATCTTATCTCCGTGTTGCGCACCATCATGACGGATGAAGATCGCGACGACATCGTTGAAGCTCAAACGAGAGAAGGGAACTCCATAGTGGGGTCCTCAACAGACGAATTTGACTCAAGGGGGCTTTGGAAATGTAAGGTGCGTAACTCTAGCAAGTACTTGACCGTCATATTTCAGTCTCATTCAAAATAGAAATTCTAATGTGTTTCAACAGATACGTAGTGTACACTGATGTGAAAGCAAATTCACTAAGCATCAAAAGCAAAAGCATAATAACAATCACGCAGCAACAGCGACTCGAGGACTAGGGGCAGGTACATGTGCTGCCATCGTGCTCGCCGTCTCGGTCGTGTTCTTCCCAGTCGCCTCCAACTTGTGTGCCCGGCATTCCGATACGAAGTCAGAGAACATCTGCAAAGTCCAGTTTCAGTCAGCCCGGTACGAAGTAGATGAGTAGAACAAAGCTGACCTCGATGGTATCTAAAGGACCTCCAGCACTTTCCGGGTGGAACTGAACTCCCCAGATCTTCTTACCAGAGTCATCGGTGGACTTGATACCTTCAACAGAAGAGTCGTTACAATTGATGAAGAAGGGCTCCCAACCTTGCGGGAAGGGGTCCTGCAACTTCAGTGCATATTGGTGGTTTTGGCTATAGAGAGTTGACTGTTCAAAAACGCGGAAAGGGCGTCAAGGATCAAGCCCTACCTTGTGACATAAACACGTCCAGCTTTGATCGAGCCCGCAGAAGCCAGCGCAAGGACAGGCTGGTTGTGACCACGGTTCCCAAACGTCATCCTATACGCGTCCAATCCCGCGGCCATACCAATGATCTGGTGGCCCATACAGATACCGAAGACAGGTCGGTCCCACTCTGTCAATGTCCGACGAAGGTTCGATGCTGCCTCCATACAGTGTGCGGGATCCCCGGGACC
Source organism: Gloeostereum incarnatum (assembly GCA_004338095.1). Taxonomy (NCBI): domain Eukaryota; kingdom Fungi; phylum Basidiomycota; class Agaricomycetes; order Agaricales; family Cyphellaceae; genus Gloeostereum; species Gloeostereum incarnatum. The sequence continues at coordinate 902,846 of RZIO01000001.1, read as the reverse complement.
ATTGGTGAGAAACAAACCATCAAATTGGTCACGAACAGTATTGAAGTCGAAGTTCCAGGGGAACACAGTGACGGCAGCATCTCGTCTGACTAAAGATCGCAGAATGTTCGCCTTCACTCCAAAGTCAAGAACGGCAATTCTGACGGAGCCAGTAGGGTTGAGCTGGTAAGAAGATTTTGTAGAAACTTGATCAACGAGATTCTCAGCAGAAGGGTCCCAGTATTCGTTGGCGGCTGGAGCTGGTAGAGTGACGTCTGGCCCAATGGCAATGCGGCCGAGGGTCGTCCCCTGATCGCGAAGAAGACTCGTGACAGCACGAGTGTCGATGCCAGTGATGCCAGGGACGCCGTGTCGTTGACACCACGACGCCAACGACTCCACGGCTTTATAGTGAGAGAACTTCTCGGCAACGTCACACACGACGATAGCAGAGCATTCAATACGCTTCGATTCGAGGATGACCCCAACATCCTGCGAATCAAAGGGTGCGGAATTGGCAGGGACACCGTAGTTACCGATGAGCGGTGAAGTGAAAACGAGGATTTGGCCTCGGTATGATGGGTCCGTCATGGACTCGGTATCTATTGTAATAGAAGTAAGAGGTGAAAAGCTTCTAGGAATGGAGGAAAACGTACAGGAGGTGATGGAGGTCGAGAAAACTGTTTCACCGAAGATGCTTTTAGGAGCACCAAACGAGCGACCAGTGAAAGACTGGCCGGTTCTCAGATGCAAAGCAGCTGGCACAGCGACTGCGGGACCAGCTTGGGTAGCAAAGCTGCGAGCGAGGCGAGAGACTTGAATAATCCGGATGGACAACATGTTGGACACGAAGGAAAGATGCTTAATTCAAGAGAGAAAATACGAGGTCGCTCAAATAACTGGGCAGGGAGGTTAGGAAAGAACGAATGCTGAAAAGAGGACACGAACTCGTCTCGAGTGTTCTGCGTGAACAACATATACCAGCGCAAGCTAGAAAACACTCTCAAGATTATGTAGGAAGTGGTCAAGTTTGGTAGAAGAAAATTTCGAACACACGGTCACACACGTAAGCATGACTCATTTCGGCCGCGACGCGACGCGCCCGCCCCTTGGTGTCAAGAAAGCAAGAAAGCACTTTCAAGTTTAAGTATGTGATCGAGAGAGTATACCACACCAAGATGCAATGATAGCTACAGTGAAGATCGGCCAAAAAATAATAACACCAAAAACAAAGAGCCCTACTTTTTCTTCATCCCTGCAATGCGCGACTTAGGAATATGTGAAGGCTCTGCCTCTGAATCTGAGCTGGAATCCGGCCCGGAATCCTCTTCATCGACTTCATAGAAATCATTCACTGTAGGTTTCTGCTTCGTAAGCTCCGTTGGCCTAAGCAATGCATTACTCTGCGAAGAGAAGAATCCATGCTGACTCGCAATGTCCGATAGCTTTGGGTAAGAACTCATCGATACTGCGGAAGGAGCCGGAGTGGAGCTGATAGCAGCAGCTACCTCTTCCTCGTCATCAGACGAGTTGCTCTCATTGTCCACGTCCGGTGGAAGACTTTGCCACTGGGAGTACGGAAAGACTCCTTGACTTTCGGATTCGAGAAAGAGAGATGTCTCCGTCTGACTCGGACCCTTTCTCTGGGAGTTTTCATCACGATGAGAGGGACTGCTGGATCCCAGTTCATCTAAAAGTCCGATTGAGTCATTTCCGTAAGACGATGGATCATTCAGAGTCGTCCAGGCCGCCGGAGGACTCTGGACCGTTGCGTCCTCAGCGGGAGCAATCTCAGCAGCAATGTCTTTGGGCGGTTGAGAACTCCGAGGAAGTTCAATGATACGAGCTGTAGAGGCTGGCGGAGGTTCTATGAGACGAGCATTAGAATGTCGAGGTGCTGCTTTAGCCTTTGGCTTTGGCTTCGATTTTGGCTTTGGCACCTCTACGATATCTTCCCCGGACTCTTCTTCCTCCTCTTCTCGCAACGCTGCTTGAGAGGGCGGTTGTTCTGATGACAGCTTCGACGTGAGCTTAGTCGACTGCCGTCGACGCTGTATTGGTAGAGCGGGAGACAGAGTCATGCTGGGTTGACTCCTCGTCGCGGATCGCGTTCTTCGTGCCAAGGATGGTTCTTTCTCCTCTGCCGGAGGTTGGGAAGTTTGCCGGAGTTTCTGCGATTTTTTACCACGTGTGACGGGGATAGGAGGAGTTGCAGGCACTACCAAGGTTTCCTCTGGGGAGGGGGAGGGCACTTTGCCAGCTTTGTCCTTCATCCGACGAAGGACGCCACCTCTTGGAGTAGAGAACGTAGGGCTCGCAATAGGGTCCGCTTCTGGAGTCACAGGGCGCTCAAAGGTCTCTGCTGGCTCGATTGGATCAGTTGTACCCTTGGTAAGCATTGCCATCAGCTGAGCGCGAGGTGTGCGGTCGACAATCGGGGACCTGGTCACCCGTCGGAGCTGAGGAGGGCGAGAATCAACAGCCTCAGGTGTGAAGAGGCGAGGGGTAGATGTATGCAGTGGCAACAGGGGAGATTCTGAGACCAAAACGATTGGAGCAGGGAGAGATTCTTCGGTCTCGTTCGGTTGTGGATCCATCACGACGGTCTTTGTACTGTCGTCGTCTTTGTGTGAGTTCTCAGGAGGATCCTCTGTCGGATGGTCTGTCGGACTTTCGGGAACGACGGACGATTTAACAACGGGAACAAAGACTTTTTGGCGTTTCAGAGAAGAAGAGTTTTCGGACGTCTTGTCCTCATCATCGTCCATTTCTTCACTGTCCGAGGTTGCAGCAAGCGATGCCATTCGTCGAAAGCTCGAGGATCTCCGCGCCGCTCGGGGAATCTTGATTTCTTCATCCTCCTCTAAAACGACATCCTCTGTCTTCTCGTCTTCTTCCTCTCCCTCCGCCTCGATCCTATCAATGACCTCCATGATACTCTTTCGTCTCTTCTGGGGGCCACGAACTAACGCCATCAGCTCCTCGTCCTCCTCAAACATCGAAACGTGAGCAGCGGGTCTCTTCAACAACGGCGTCTCATCCTCCGACGAGCTACTCTCGCTCTCCTCCGCCTGCTGGGGCTTTTGATTCTTTTTCTTCAAATCCCTTTCCCGTGAACCTGCAACAACGTCTATCTCGTCAGCCTCGACATTCGCCACTGCGTCATCGGCAGAAGACACGGAGCTTGCATTCACTTTTTTTTGCACGTCAGAAGATGGAGACGTGACAGCAGGGTTCCGAGCAGAGGATCGCGACACCTCAGGGAGGTTCTTCGCGCGGGCCACTTCGGGAGAGTTCTTCGTGTGCGTAACTTCTGTGAAGACCTTCTTCCGATTTGCGAGAACAGCTTTTAGAGCCTCGTTCATGTCGAACTCGGTCGGCTTGTGCAGACTCACGGTAGAATCTGAAAAGCAAACTCATGATGCATTCTGTTTTCCGGTGGAGTGGTTATTTAAGCTTTACCATCGGGATCGCCTACCTCGCCGACTACGTTGCTCTTTCTCTTCTTCCTCCGTTTCCTCTCTAAAGATTAGGTCAATACCGCCATTGCATCTTCAAAAGAGGTAGTAGCGCATTTACCTGGAGCTTCTGGTGTTGTTAATTCGGTCTCTACAATCTTTGTAGTCTCTTTCGAAGGTTGGCCTCCGGATGTGTCGTCAGCTGCCTTATTCTTTTCCTTCTCGGCGCCCTTCTTCTTTTTCTTCGCAGTCTCCGTCTCCGTCTCCTTCTGTGTGCCTTTCCCTTGCGCCGGAGCCTCAGCTGAAGGAACTGGAGGAGCACGATTGGTTTCAACAGGAACATCCCTTGGAGTGGCGCTATCATCTCCGTCCTTCCTCTTCTTCTTCTTCACCAGCTTCACAGGGTTTTCACCTTCCTCCGCCTCGTTTTTTTTTGCTCTCTTAGTAGCAGGTTTCGAAGATTTCTCAGCAGTAGCATCGTCAACGTCTGAATCGTCCGGGATAGTTTCTGGGGAGATCCTCGTGCGCTTCTTCGATTTCTTCTCCTGCACAGGAGGGGGTGGAAGAGGTAGAGGGGGATTAGCAGGTTGCGACACGGATGCTTTTCTTGCACGAGCAGGAGCGCGTTTGGAAGCGGGATTTTCAGCAGGAATGGTTTTGGCGGATTCAAATTTATCGGCAGCGTGGGGCTTGATAGGAGCAGGAGGCTTCGAAACTGGCTTAACGGGGGCTACGGCAGGCGGCGCATCATTGGGAACGGGGGTTTCTTTGGAAGTGTTCCTCTTGTGTTTCTTCTCAGGGGGCTTTAGCGTATCTTCGTTCGGCTGCTGCGGCTCGTCGGAAACGAAAGCGACCTTTCTTTTACCAAATCCATTCGTGGTGGGCTGAAATCCCTAAGGTTAGCGACAATTCAAGATCGCGTCCATTGCATCGAACCTCGACTAGGGTTTCGACTGTCACCTGGACCTCCACAGTGTTAGAGGAATATGCGACCGAACAGAACGCGTCGAAATCATCGTCTGTGGGAAATACGTCTCAGCGTGTGAAGAAGAGAAAGGCAGGGAGAAAGTACCGTCTTCCAGGTCGATAGTCTTTCCGGCGCGTAGCTGAGCGAGTTTTATGATTGCAGAGGTAGATAGGCCGAGCTTTTTCCTGACGACGTCCTTGGTCTGTTCAAGTGATTTCTCTGTAAGGTGATTAAATCAGAAAAAGCGCGTCGAAAAGGATGGAATAGATATCAGTACCGTTGAAGAGCCGATCGAATGTCCTGTCCTTTGCATGGAAGGTGATTCTAGGGAGATCTGCCCGTTCCTTCCCTTTGTCCGCCATTGGGGATCTCAAATCTGAGGACAAGTTGCAAAGTCAACGGACAAACAAAGATACACAACATTCCTCCCCTTCCCCCATCATGGCCGGTCATGGATATCGTCCGTTTTTCTAGTACCACTTGACTTGTAATGATTATAATGATGTGTGGTTACAGAACCTGGCTTTCATCCACATCTCCCAGGATTCAAACACAAATTCCTCGGCAAGGCCCTCGGTGCTACAATGTGGTTCTTCATCTTCTATCGTGTAAGGTGCGTCGGGTTTTCGTCCATACACTCTTTCCATATATCCATTTAACGCCAAACTTATAGACAAGATGGCGGGAAGCTCATGGTACGCTTCCGTTGACCTGCTTGTCACCAATATTAATAGACACTGACTCTTGTTACAGGGACACCATCCATTCCTAGACCATCACGACGGCGATCATGGACACGAAGAACATCATTAATGCGTTTATCTCTATTCCAAACTTGCAATTTCATCAGAGGGCCTGGTTTATGATACGTCTGAATATCCGAGTCACCCGTCCTGGACCTTCCTTCAAGCATGCCTAGTTCTCTGTTATCCGTGAAAACCCGGTAGTCCTGTGACTGTTGCTCTCTCTGAGTAGATCTGTGTTGTGTGTGAGGAAATACGAGTCAAGGTTTGTCAAGGCCAAGGAGTTACGATAACTTACGAGCATTTACATCTCCGGTCAAGTTCTTGAGACCTTTAGAAAATGTTTTGTCTTCCAAGGAAAACCATCATCCTTGCCGTGACATAGGATAAAGATGAATTATAAGATTCACTTTTAGTTGGGAATGCAGCGAATCGAGTTCAATAATAATGCTTTCCGTGTCATCAAGGCTTGGCTTGTCACCTCCATGATCTGCCGTACACGCTTATGTCGCTTTCTAAGAGATACATACATTCTCCAGTGAACTCGTTCGGCTACTTTACTTGATGGTGTCCTTGCCTTGGAGTCGTATGCGCAAGCGCCCACTCATCAATTTGCTTCGGTTGTCCTGGATTGTGCTTATCCTCTGGTACGAAATTGGTATTTTCTACGCTAGCGTAGGAAAATGTCCATGGCCTAGCCTGAACTCAACCAAAGTGCGTTTCTTGAGCCTAAGATGTGACATCTGCTATTCTTATGGTTTCTCCTACAGGCCTCCGCACCTCCTACGCATGTCCTCATCATCGCAGACCCACAGATCCTCGACCACCGTTCCTATCCTGACCGCTCACCCCTTCTCACATACCTGTCCCAAGTCTTTACCGATTTGAATTTACGAAAGAACTGGCGTGCAGCTCGAAGGACGCGGCCAGATGCCGTCGTGTTTTTGGGGGATATGATGGATAGCGCCAGGTTTCGAAGCACAGATCAGGAGTACGTGTACTCTTTCCTCCCTGTTTCTTTTCACCCAATGTCTCCGCCAGGTACGAGTCGTACTACGAGCGGTTCACCCGAATATTTAAACAGGAAGGACTCGACTCCCCACGATACTTCATTCCGGGAAATCATGACACTGGGTACGCCACAGCCTTACCGCACTCTTGTTGTTCTCATACCATTGCGTAGCCTTGGTGTATTTGACACCTCGTTCTCTGCGCAGGCCAGGGCTCGTTACGTTGCACATTTCGGGCCTCTGAATAGTCAAATATCGCTCGGAGGTCATTCCCTGGTGTTTCTTGATGCGCCAGCTCTTGTCGAAGAGGACACTCAAAGGACAACTCGGCGTCAAGCGTTCTCCGAGTGGCAGCCGGTTCCCGATGGTCCCGTCGACTTCCTTTCGGCGTTGGAGCGAGGTTAGCCCTGGTCAACCTCTTTCTATTTGCCTTTTTGAGTGAGAGTTGTAATAGAAACACGGCAGCCTGCCGTTCTGTTTACTCATATACCGCTGTCCAGACCTGAGAAGACGGACTGCGGCCCATATCGCGAACGCGGGTACATACGATCAGGTGTCGGTAATGGATATCAGAATACCATTTCGGAGGATGCATCAAAGTTCGTCTTAGAGAGGGTGCAACCCACCTTGATATTCAGGTAAAACGGCTTTTGGTCTTTTCTGGCCGTCCCCGTGAGCTCATCGGCTTTTCTGTCAGCGGAGATGACCATGATTACTGTGAATACGTCCACGCATATCAGACAGGCTCTCAGAGGAAGACTGCTCGGGAAGTGACAGTCAAATCGCTTTCGATGGCGATGGGCATCCGACAGCCTGGGTTCCAGCTGCTCTCACTAGCGCCACCCTCCGAGTCCGGTCAAGCTCAATCGTCTGACTCTCTATGCCTCATGCCCGGCCAATTGGACATATACCTATCCGTGTACGTCCCGCTGATCGTACTATCCGTGGTTCTGGTGCTTCTTTCGAACTTGAACATAAGTTTCAAGGCCGGTTTGGCCCGGCATCGAGCTGGAAGAGCTAATCATGATACAGGAGAAGATAGCGCGACAGACGAGTACGAGCTTCTTCCGCCCCCATCTTCAGCTTCCTCGACGGCGCGAGCAATTTTCGAAAGCAGCCGGTGGGTTGGTCGGCAGAGGCGGTCCTACATGCATTGCGTCATACGGAATGTTCGGGATGTTGCTGTTCTTCCTGTGATTCTATTCCTTGTTATTTCGTGGTGGTATCTTTCGGACTGATATGTACAGTACGAAGATATTTCTACTCCCTATGCCACTCCCAATAAACTAAACCGTCCAGAGAAATATCCTGTTTGGGCTCATAAAATTAGAGTTGGTGGAATGAAATGATCCGTGAAATCCGACCGACACGTGGTTAGTCAGTGATCAGAGAACTACCTCCGAGAGAAATAGAAGCCCGTGGCCATCACCATGAGACGCAAGCCGACTTTACGACTTCTCCAACGAACCCTCACCCACAGATGCACACAGCACTATCCATCTCTCCACCACCATCCCCCTTCTGACTTCTGACTCTCTGTCAAGTTAAAAAGTTTGTCTCCATTTCCATTATAATCCTTGATACTTACTTACTTGTAACCATAGGCAAGAAGTAATTAATTGTATATAAATGGACGACCTAGACCTCGACAGTATTTTGTCAAGAGTACCCTCCTATGCCTCTCTTCCCCGTATAGGTCACGAACAGACTATCGAGTATACGCCCCGTGGAGGAGTTAGAGGAGCGACACCACCGTTGGGGAACGTTGTCCGCAAGTGGAGGTCAGCTACCGTCATTCTTAAGGATGCCGATCAGATCGACGAGGACCCTACATACGGGAGGAGCTCTATCATTGAGGGTGAAGTCGATCTTGCGGTGGACGACGCCGTAAAGAGCGTCACTGTCAAGGTGCGCTCTGGTCTTTCTTTCTTAATTTTCCGACCTCGGTCTGACACGCACATTGTATTGCCAGCTCGACGGTCAATTGGAGCTGTCCATCTCGGATGGTGGTTCAACAACCATTGTTGTTGCAGCAGAGAAGCAGATCCTCTGGAGCCAAGACGAGGCGGATTCCCGGGAACGTTGTGAGTGTCGGGTTCTAACTCGGCTGGGCGCGCTAGTGCTCGCTTCTGATCAAATCTTATCGCTTACGCGGTTATAGGTCCTAGCCTGCTCCCGTTCTTCATACCCTTCCCGACAACTTACATCGACGGAGGGAGGGAACATAAAATTCCTCCGTCTTACGAGGCTATTTTCTATGGGGTCCCCGCTCTTTGCGTACGGTGCACGTACATGCTGCATGTTACTGTGTCGAGGAAACTTCGGTTTTGGAAACCTTCGAAAACGTGCGTATGTCTCTTCAAGTTCTATTATTATTATTTGCTTCCGCGCTGTTCCGTGAAGCTTATTGCTTACGGGCACCGTTCTTTCATTCTTTTTAGATATTCTATTCGTTTGAATTATCGGCCAAGAACACGACCCAGTCGCCCAATTCTGCAAACACATTCCTTGTTCTCATCCATCAAGCCTCTTCCAGAAGAATGGAGGCAGATTGTTACGAAGGTTTGTGTCATCCTTGTTCCGTGCTGAAACGATTTTTCTAAATCCGCCTGACAGATGCGTTCTCGGTCATCATTAAATCTCGAATCCATACAATGTCATGTAAGGGCGTCCTTTGTGTTACATTTGGTGTTCAAGTTGACACGGACCACTGTTAGTTCCTTATCCCATCCGTACAAACGTTTGGATTACGGGATGCCATCCCTTTTCACATTCAGCTGACTGCTCCGTTGTCCTCGCTACGGCATTTTTTGCCCCCAATCAAGTCGTTCGACGAGTGTTCTGTCCACTCTGACTCGCGATCGTCCCAAAAAACCCAAAGCAAGAGAAGTTTATCTCTCACGGAACCCAAGCTTCGTGTGTTTGTGGCGCGGCAGATTTTGGTTGACATCAATGGGAAGAAGAGTTGGAGAAACAGCACGCTTGGTGAAGGAACGATCAGGTCCATTCCGCCCTGCGTGTGTTCCTCGGATGCCAATGATTCTTCCGAGGTAACAGCTGATTGGGAAGGGGAGGTGCGCTGTAGGGAGGAGGTGAACTCGGTCGGCTTCAACATTGGGAATCTTATCGTGAAGGTGATCACCTTTCTTCTTTGGGATTTCACTACGCTTTGGCCTGATCTGGTGTTTTTTTAAGGATTTCATCGTGATCGAGCTAACGCCTCCGAATCCCCGCGCGTCACCGTTCCTTCAACTGCAACATGCTCACCCTATCAGGCTTGTCACAGACACTTGGGTGGATGAAGAGCTTGCGCATCCGATGGATTTATAACGGCCAGGGACATTTATTGTACTTATTTTGTATGCTTTGAACATTCCTTGCTTCCTTCCGCTCTTTGCTTATTTGCTTTCGTTCATTGCTTGGTTAACTTATCATACGATGTACCCTTTTGTAATAATGCGTGTACTTTAGCTCATTTACCCACCCTCAATGCATTCAAGGTGCCTGTCGTTCAGTTCTTGTCTTATCATCCGAGGGGCTGGAGCGGAAGGGACATCGGAGCTACAGTCCCCCCTGTGAGGCACGGTGGAGGTTATGGCAGATATGGGAAGTGCCTGTCTGTCATTAACAGAATTGAAGACGACTCCTATAAGAGAAGTAGGATAATAGGTTTTGGAAGAATGGCCGTTAGCGAGACACGTTTGCGCCGTTGTGACCTTGGGGAGTGGATTCGGAGTGATCAGTTGCTCAGTTACCAGCACGCCGCCTCGTTTTCTCCCCTCTCTCTCTCTCTTACCACCACCACGCCCTCCCGGTCTCAACTGAAACCCAAGTTTGGGTGGGTTTGTGACACTATCACTGAAGAAACTTCACACCCTGAACCTCTCAGTGAAAGTGAACTCTCACAAAAGCGTAAGCACAAACCACGCGCTTTATTTGCACGCACGAAGTCTGCTCCTCAGCTCATCTCCACCACCACAACTAAGCCCGTTCATATTCAGTTTGTTTTCTTCTGTTTTTGTTTTCTACAATCTTCTTTACTTATCTTTTTATTACCAGCACAATGTCGAGCCTTACTCCCTCCTTCAATGCCCGGGTCAGAGGTACAAGCCACATCGATTTCAAGACCGCTACTACTGGCGTAGCCGCAAAGGCGATGCGCAATGAGATCAGCCATCTCGTAGCTACCGTCGACGACCCTGCCACGAAAAAGGTTCGTTCTTGCTATCTGACATCTCACGATGTCCACTGATGTCATTTTTTCACCCCAGGCGTTCGACACGGAGATGCAGTCTTTTTTCTACCTCTTCACGCGTTATCTCGCTGAACGTGCAAAAAGCGTTGACCTGTGGGTGTTTTTTTGCACTGTCCTCGGAGTAGCTTTGTGCTCAGCCTCGGTTGTTTCTTAGCGACTGGGATCGTATCAAGTCCCCCGCTGCTGACCAGATCGTACCTTACTCCGAACTGCCTAAGCCTGTTGATACCAGTAACCTCAACAAGCTCGCCGTTCTCAAGGTCAATGGCGGTCTCGGTACATCTATGGGTACGCTTTCCTCGCTCATGTGTGCACGGACGTTCTGATGTATGTTCTTATACAGGTATGACTGGCGCTAAGAGTGCCCTCGAGGTCAAGGAC